>OX453293.1:6262593-6633254 GCA_949710015.1 Crataerina pallida
TTTTAAGCAAACACAACAGAGATTATACATAATTATATCGTACCTGCAGGGCTTCGATTACGTCTGATAAGTTTTAATCTTTATAATTGCACTTTATCTACCTTTTATTTATAGAAAGTTTTTGTTTTGACGTTAGGGTGTAAGGGAATGTAATGTATTTAACTTAAGATATTTTACACATTTCACTTGATTTACAACGATAGAATTTTTCACATCATAACTAATATAAAAATAGTGTAATCACGTGTCAAGGAAGTCACTCAAGTATTAGATAGCGTTGTGTGGAAATCATTCCGTCTTTTACTAGGAAAACTTTGCGCGCTTGTATATTGGAAGCGATAGTTCCTATCGATCGGAAAATTTTTACGCCTCTTTTTCTAAATTCAATGATGAATTCAATAATCGAGTTGTTGAAGTCTTAGCATGACCCATTTTTGCATAAAAGAATACTCCGTAAAGATTATAGTAAAAAAAATTTATAAAGTATTGTCTATACCATAATCATATATTGTCTCCAAATCAAGAATAGAAATAGAGCTCTATAAAAAATGCTAAAAACAAAAATAAAATCTCTGATGACAGACGAATTAAAATGAAACAAGCCAACGAGGAGAGATTACGAAGACATGACACCCTAAATGCATTAATAAAGAATAAGTGGACGAAAGTAATATTGATAATGTAACAGACAAAGGATAAATATTATTCTTATGATACTGACACTAAAAATCTTTTCCCTTTGTCCTTCTAGCTGACTTGACTGGCTATGTAATAAGTGTTCAAATTATTATTCAATTTTTTTTTTATTTTACAAGAGATCAACCTAGCGTTATATTTGAAATGAAATGGAGGAGAATAGACTAAAAAAAAATTTTAAAAAAAATACGTGTAATTTTTATAAGCATTAAAACTTTTGTTAAAGGTCGTTATATAAACATCTTCCAGCTAGCAGATACTCTTAGTGTTTCACTGTTTTAATGCTACTGCTGCTGCTGTTGTTGTTTAATGCTGTTTCTTCAAAAACGATATTTACATTTAGCTTTATATACATCCCACTTGTCCCACTTGGATATTTATTGTATTAGAGAGTGTATGAGAGGACTCTTTATACCCTCCACATAAAATGAAAGGCTAAGTATATTATTCCATTTGTAATATACAGAAGTCAAAACTTCCCTACATTTTCTTAAACAGCATCAATATCTGAATCAATCTCAAAATGTCTGTCTATAATGAACTCTGTTGTAGTCGCATATTTTCAGATAATGAGCTGAAAAACTTTTAAGTTTCTGCAATTATAATTAAATAAATTGGGGCTGATGCTACGCCCACAATCAACAAAAATTCATTTGTAAACATCACAAATTTATCCATGAACCATATGTTAATAATTAGTAAATGTATAAATTATAGATTTATCAAAAATAAACAGGGACACGCCGACATTTTTTCGTATAAAAATCGCTGAACAAAGTTTAATTTGATATGTATTACAAACACTATTAAAGGGCGTAATGAGATACCTGACACGCCCACTTTTTGTATGTAGATATGGAGGGTATTACATATTTGATCATGGCCAATTTTTTTTAGTGTTTTTATTTCTTTGTATTTTTTCTATTTCTATCGTCGCCATCAACGTTGGTATAGTGGCCGTGCCTCTTTAGGATGAATTTTTAGTCCTTAGTGTTTTAATACCCATCTTATATACATATAATGTATATGGTATGTAGACAAATTGTATTTTTTGATTTTCTTGTATTTTGTGTTTCCTTTTGTTGTTATTTGCTTAAAACTAAAGCTAAAGCTATAGATTTTTCACTTGCACTGTTTACTGTTAAGCTTAGACGGCTAAAAAATGATATAGCTTGGAGGGAAGGACATAGTCTACATCAGCTAGACTGTGATTTTCTTTGTTGTTATTTTAGCACAACGTGGCTTAAAATATAAAACATTCAAAAAAATGTGATTTTTTTACCCGCCACATAGATACTAAGGTATACCAAGTTTGTCATTCCATTTGCAGCATTCAGGCAGAAGCGTCAGCGATATTGAACGGATATGTAAAACAGCTATATTCAGCGTAAAATTCAACTTGAAAGTTGATATGTAACACATGCACTATTAGAGGGCGTAATCATATTCCCGCCATACCCATCTTTCGTAAATAAATGTGGAGAGTGCTTAAGAGTTAACCTAAGCCAAATTTAATTTTTTTAAATGTCTTTGGTAATGCTTGGCAATGTTTTATTTCTCTCTCCCTCTTATAGTTTTCCTTTCTATTCTAAATATATTTTGCATGAAATAATAATTATTGTTTTTCTTTGTATGGTTTATAAAATCCTTACCTAGAATACAAAAAAAAAATCAATCCTTACTTAACACATAAATCTGTTTTAGCATTCAAATGTTGTATAATTTGGTTTTTTTTTGTTGTTGTTTTGTTTTTGTTTTTTGTAACTTTCACTTGTTTATTTCTTAATACCCCAGTAAGCAGTAGTTGTGGGTGCTTTATTATATGTAAACGTTAGTTTATTTTAATCTTTATTTTTGTGCACTCATTTACATTTTTAGTAATTATGTTTTTTTTTTTGTTGTTTGTGTTTTTGTCGCTTTGCAGTTGCCTTGATTTCTTTTGTTTGCCGAAATCTGTTAATAAATTAGACTTAAGCACTTGGAAGAAGTAAAAGAAATGTGCATTTTATCTAAGCAGCAATAAAAACAACAATTTGAAGTCCGTTTTTAAGCTTAATGTAGAGATTAAGATAAGTTTTGCTACATTTCATATGAAAACTTTTATTTATAGCAAAATGAATTTTATTTTTGCCTATGTGTTAATTGATTACAGCAACTTGTAAAAGTGTATTTCAGAATCACTTTCGGAATCGATTTCCCACTGTCCGTCTGTCTAACCAGTGTCTACGTAAAATTATAATTCAGCTATAGATCGCACTTTGTGAAATATTTTGATGAAATTTAATATAAAGACAGATTTTAGCCTAAAAATGATTGCTATTCGAAATAAACTGAATTGGACCATTTTTAGAACCGCTCCCCATGTAACACTTTACTTTGAAACAAATTGTTTTCATTTAACATTTCTCAATTCTTATAATTTTTTAATTTTAATTTTTTTGTTTATGACATTCTAATCGTCAATTGATAGCCATATCATATAGATTAGAAAGAAGTTGATAATTGACTTTTTTGGGGCATTAGCCGTATTGAATTTTGAGTTTATTTTATTGTTTGTATAGTTAGAATCAAAGGTTTGTAAAAAAGGTGTTGTATTTATTGTGCTGTACTATTTTAAATCGATTATTTTCTATGCTATAGCTATGAAATACAGCTCGATATGAAAAAGACCTAAAATGATATAAAAAACCATTTATCAAACTCTATACACATGGTTATGATTTGGTTATACTTCTTTTATAACGATAATTTCATTGTCACTGATGAGATTAAAAATTGTGTTCACCTAGCAATAATGAAGCTTTTATAAAGCAATTTAACATATATACGTGAATAGAGAAAAATGGATAGGTAAAAAAACGAAATTTGGCTTAGGTGAAATCTTAAATACCCTTCACACCTACATATATATGTAAGGGTACAAATAAAAGACAGACATACGGACGGACGGATGTTTAGAATGACTAAGTTTTTTATGTGGCGCCTCCTTCGGGGAGTTGCAAATGTTATTACAAACTTAAAATACCTCACAGCTTATGTAGAGGCTATAAAAGTAAGCAAATTAAAAGGGGAAAGAAAAATATTGATGATGAGGCAACAGCATGTTATACAAACTGTAATTAATTTCAAGTGATTTCATACAATTTTGGAAACGACAAAAGAGTTAAACGTTGATGGTAATCTTCTCTAGCTCACCCTCCTCCCTACCTTTATCAAATAACACAAGTACGACATAAATAATATTCGTGGCATGTTGGCTACATTAACACCATCAACAGCGTCAAAACATTAGCAACAACAACAATAACAAAAACAACAACTATGTAAGTAAAGCATCATTGTCATCAACACCACTACCATAACAATACCATTCTCCTCACCAAACCAACGCAATGAATAATAACGTGACGACGATTAACTTGAACAATGAAAATTACATCAGACAAATAATGCATTGTTATGACTTATAGCAGTACTAGCAACATTAAAACAACAACAACAACTATAATATAAAATAAGGATTACAACGTTTTAACCAAAAAGATTAGAACAACAACTTCTGTTGCAGTCTGCGCTGTAGACTCTTTGGTAGAAATTTAACTAAAAATCTTAAAATTCATAACAAATATATACTAACAAGAGAAAAAATCCACTTCTCTTACTCTTCTACATGTTTTACACACAAAAATTATGAATTGATTATAATTACTTTTACCAAAACCAATAAACATACACTGTCTGTACGTCCATTTTGTTGGTTTAGCGTTTAATATATATGTTTATGTGTGTATGTGTGCGTGTGCGTGGGCTGTTGAAATTTAAAATAATGATAAACACTTAACGTTTTGTGTTGTTGACAAAATTGCCAATGTACGGTTGTTATTGTTGTTATAACCAAAATGCTGCTTTACTCTCATTCTTGTAAATTTTAATGCTATTGACAACCGACGATGGTAAAATGTCATTGAATGCGTTACTATAGTGTTCGTTAGTTATCCAATATTTTGCTTAAGTAAAAATTATCATCCGGCAATTTGTTGCTGCTGCTACTTCTGTTGCTGTTGCTACTGTCTGGTTTAACATTTATGTTTTTTTGTTTTTTTTATTTTTGTTTTTTGATTATATAATGTTAACTATAGATGATCATCATGGCAACAAAATGTATTGTCCACGTAGTGGATGTTGTTGTTGCTACCACAGCTGCATTATGACGAAAAAATTTCAAACAAGGTAACTTTAAACGTTTTAGTATAAAACAAGTAAAAACGAAATTTTAATAAATAGTAGGCGGAGCAAGAACATGATTACAGCCTCTAATAGTGCTAGTTTTAAATTTGTATACCAAATTTCAACTTCATAAGACCGTAAGTGTTCCAAAAACGGACAATCACACGGACGGGCATATCTGGATCGATTCAGTTTTTGGTGGTAATAAAATTTATATATATTTTGTAGGGTGTCTCCCTACAAAAATTTTTGTACACTCTCATCTTTAATAAATTTTCTTATATATTATACTAAAAAATTTCATTAATTATGTAATTTGTAAAAAAGCAAACAATTTCTTTAACTCACTTAAACCATCAAAACTTCAATTTTCTATTAGCTGCAATCCTTTACATTTCTTTATAATGTTTCCTTTTTCAAGAAGACTTAACAAGTCAAGAATTTTTGTAAATGAAATTTTTAGACATCAAGACTCTAACAACAAAAAATAACAATTACAACAACAACAATAAATAATGATAATAATGACATTAAAAAAGAAGATCAAATGAAACCAATAGCGACTGTACAGCGGTGTCATGTTAAGTTTGTCAGTAAACAATTTGACAACTTAAGTTAGGCTGTCAATTGAAAATGGATATAAAAACATGTGTGTGTATGCAACAGACAAAGACAAACAAATACAAGAAAATGCTATACACTGTAGTATACTTATAAGAAAAAGCTAAACATGACACTACGAGTAAGTAGGGAAGAAAATGTAAGAAACTTAAAGATTAAAACCACATTTATACGGTATACAAAGGAAGGCAGAAAGGTGTAGAAAGCAATCATAAATGATAGAGTTCATCTAGATGTCTGTCATTCCAGGAATACACCGTAAATGTCATTAATGATTTTTTTCTTATTATATTATATATAAAAAGAAATATAAGGTGAAATGTTTATGTCTACCACCTCCACCACTACAACTACTGCTGCTGGCTTCTTGTCAAATGTAATTAATTCCACATCATTGAGATGAAAACGACATTTATTTGCCTACTTATGTGTGTTTGTGTTCATATCATCAACATTAAAACCCTCTCATATCCCTCATTCTCGCTTATTGCTTTCTTTGTTTCATTCTTTTTTCACTGCAAACATAATCGGCTTTGAAATAGATATGTTGTAGTTGGGGGAGTATAACATGCTGCATACAATTCAGTCAAAATGGATGTTAAGCGTTTAATGGTTGATTTCTTCATGGCATTAAATGCCATACAATCCGTCAGTCTGTACATGAAACAATTAAATGAATTATATGCCATTTGTTATTGTCGTTGTAGTTATATGCAGTAGTTTGCTTTAGTCATGTTTAAGTGTTTGTTGTAGTAAGGAAACGAAAATTGATTAAAATCAATTAAGGAGGTGCGAGCAAAAGTTTCCGCTTAAAACCACAGTAGCAATAATATATTTATGCAAGTGTATGCATAAGTGTCTGTGTTTATATCTATTTAAGTAATAAAATAGATATATGCCCTTGGGTGCCCCAACAGTAATTAATAACAATTTTAGAAGCAATTAAATTAATACAACTGAGCGGATGTACGGAATAACGCTTTGGTATTTGTTCTTCAAATACTTGGCTAATGTTATAGTATAGTATTAATGTGAAAGAGAAAAACACTTCCTTTTTTTTCTTGGTCACGTTTTCGTTTCTTTTTCCTTTCCCTAAAACCTGAAAGATCATATGAAGGTTTGTGGCTTGTTGGTGCGCCAAGTGTTGTTTCTCTTTACAATATAACGTTTAAACTGTTATAAGTTTGCCAATAATTAGTGTACAGAAAAACTCTTTCTATCATTTAATATCTTATATCCTTAAAGTTTGAGAATTTTTCCAATTTGGGACAAATGTTTTGTAAAAAGAGGCTTAAAAGATAGCTCAAACTTGCACAATTTGATTTTTTTAAAAACTCTTTATGAGTAAGCTTTGATACAATATCAATATCATGCAATAAATTTCCTTAATTCTCTTTCTAATTAACTGAGCTGTACTGCTTTAAGATTCTTTATATTTAATTTATTACCATTTCATTATACACCTCTTTTACTATGCATACAATAATTTAAATTTGACCATTTCCAACCCATTCACTTCATAGTCGGTCGTTAAAGTTTTTCACATGAATTTTTCAAAACAAATAAACGCTCTGAATATATTGTAATAATCAAGTAAAAAGGTAAACACTTGTTTTATTATGTTTGTGATTAAAAAATTTAATTGCTTGGAAAATTTTATAACCTAACATACATACACATACACGTACATGTTCACCCTCTGTAGTGTACATAAAATATGATTTGTACCATTTATTAGAGATGTATTAGGGAAGGTAGAGAGTACAAATTGTTGTGCTATACAAATAAAGCGTGACGGACGTACAGTAATAATAATGAAACAAAAGAAAAAAGGGTGTGATTATGGCGGAAGTTATATCTCACACGGAAGCTTGTTAATTATTTGTCATAAAATTGTTTTTAATTATTAATATTTTAATCTACTTTATTATACACCTTCTCCAGCTGACAAGGGGGACGTTTCTGTATATTTTGCCCCCTTTTTAGGGTTTCATATAAAACTTAAATAACAGTAAAACACTATGTTGTACTGTTGCAAATTTCCTTTTATACTTGTTTACCTTAAAATATTACGTACGTACATCTTATGAATGCTTCTCCAGGTAGAGTCATTATCATGAAACATTTTTGTGAAGTATATAAATGAAATAAAACAAGAAAAAATACTAAATTTGGTTGAAACAAAATCTGAAATACTCCTCACGTATTCGTATATACAAACTATAGGCGTGGTAGGTACCCTTTTACGTTCATTAACACCCTATGCAATATGCATCAACTATTTTAAATAACGATCTGCGTGCAGAAACTAAACGTGTCTTTACAATGTTGCAAAATATTTGCCCAAAATTTGATTTTTCGTTGTAATGTTACGAACAAAACAATATTACCTTTATTTTGTTGTGAATTTTGTATCCCATTTTTTCACAATGTCTAAGTTGCAAATGTAATGACAAGCTTAGTATACTTTGCATCTTATGTGGAGCGTATAAAAAGAAGAAATTTTTGGAATTATGAAAAAAGAGATTTGGAAACAGTGAGAGTTAAAAGTTGAGAAAGATAGGCACCAAGCTCAAATTAACAGTTAAATTTTATGAGTGTACTCTAAACTCATACAAAAAAAGCTGGAAGAGTGAGAAAAACAAGATAAAAGACAATTTTTCCTGCAACAACTTTTAAGACTTCCTTACTGAAGCTGTCTGGCTTAAAAATGTTTTCACAACACAGCGTGTGTTATCAGAAGCTGTCTTCGTAATACACTCTAGAGTATATTTTAGTTAACTTGACAAAGAATTTCAAACATTCTTCAAGAAATTTCCATCTGCTTATGAAAATTTTTTGATAATTTGACAGAACGCAGAATTTCTTTTTTCCTTCATTTCTTTTTTTTTTCTTCCTTTTCTTTAGAGCTTGCAGTTGTTTTCCTATCATTTAATAAAGTTTGAAAAATTTTTACTTTTTACAACAACAAAAACTTTAATATATCGAAAAACAAACAAAACAAAACAAAACAAAGCAACAATTTTGTCCTTTGTCGTACAAGACGCATGTGTGTTTCTTTAGGCTGTGACAAACTTTTTGGACACTACATATATACAGAATGTTTTTAGAAAAGTGCTTTAAGTATTCGGTAAACATACAGCAGTCGTGTCTAAAGTTGAATTTAACAACAACAGAAGCAGCACTAAAACAACAAGTTTAAGACAATTTTCCAACTTGACAACATCTGCTGCCTGCCCATACATCTTAAGGCGACATTACAAACATGTCTTTCATATATAACGTATACATATATATATATATTTTATATGTATATATACAGACTGCATGTTATTATAAATATTAAACATATGCAAACTTGCTGCTTACGTAGCAAAGTACACAAAAACCAAAAAAACTTGTATGAGCAAAGACGGGCATTCACCATAAACCATTTACGCAACCAATGTAACCATATGTAGGGGTAAAGGGAGCACAACAGAACTGAACAGTATAGTACAGAACAGTCAATTTAGTTACGCATCAAGCTGTTGTTTGTGGTTTAAGTAAAATGTTAATAAACCATAAGCAATACTCGTATATGTACTTACACGCATACAAACACATATCGTGTCGCTGTATCTATATTCGTTATACATATACTTTTAATATGAAAATCTGATTTTGCTTTTACATATTATAATCTACATAATATGAAAGGTATACTAAGTTTGTCATTTCATTTGCAACACCCAGGAAAAAGGCCTTAAAGACTCTGTAAAGAATATATATTCATGATCAGCATCAAGAACGGAGTTGATCTAGAGATGTTTACCTTTGTGTCCGTATGTTCGTCTGTTGTCATTCTCACAGTCGCAAACTTTAAGATATTCAGTTGAAATTTTGAACAGATACGATTACTTTAGTTAGATCTCTATTTAAAGTGGCCAAAATCGGTCAAGAGCGACACCCACAATCGATACAAATTTATTTATTTGCTATAAAAATGAAGCTTTAAAGTTGAAATTTGGTTCACATAACTATTCCATTTATCAATGTGTCAAAAATGGGCGTAGTCGGATAATATACATGCCCACAATATTCAAAAACCCGTTGTCGACTTATACACATGCAGGCTTATATACATATATTAATAAAAGGCGTAATTATGATCCTGCCACGCCCATTGTTTGTATGTACATATGGAGGGTATTTAAGTTTCGGCTTGAACCAATTTAATTTTTACTTATATATACAACATATGAGCCATTGAATTGAATGAAAATGGCGTAATTCCAATTTTCTAATAAACATTGAATTTGAAAAACTATACAAATATACGAGTATGAGGATTCAAATAAGTAAATATATATATTCCCTAGTTGCTGTTAATTTTGCAAGTAGTTCAAATCCATTTGTTTAAATTTATTTAGCTATTTCAATAGCTATATACCTTCACATATATATAAATTTTTATATATTTACAAAAATTGGACTTAAATCACTTTTAAAATTATAAGCACATAAACATATATTGTATGTAATGAATGTATTTGTGGAATTGTTTTCAGCGTCCACGTGTTGTTGTGGTTCATAGTAACATTATATATCACTTTTAAAACCCCTTTCCTTCCACTCATACACTATCGTTACCTTCTGTTTGCCTTGAGCAAATTTTTCTTACTTTTAAATCAATTTTATTAATTTATCGTTTAACATATTATGGGAATAATTGAATCAACATAAAATACTGAGCGAAACAACAACAGAAACAAGGAAAGGTATAATGAGAAAAAACCTATATATACATATAAAATTATAATTTTATCATTTTAAATATATTTTTTACCAATTTTTCTGAATTGATTTAAGCATGGCCGTACGTCTGTCTATATCTATACATTACTAATAAACCTATAGTTTATATATTTTGTGGAATATGGCTTTTAAAGCTTTAGTTTGTCTTTTTAGACATCATCACCGTCACCATCACTACCACTATCACTATTAAGTGACAAAGTAATTTTCAATAAGATGAGAAAATCTTATAAATATATGTTTCCAATGACACTAAAAGTCTAAATGTCACAGATATCCAAATTATTAACATTTTCAATATAAGATTTGGTATGTAAAATATTTACAATTTGAAGACAATTTCAAAAACATGCATATGCTACATACATAGAAATGAATAAAAATTGTTTCTAAGAAAGTATTTATAAAAAGGAGAAAAAATAAGTTTGTCTTAGGTTAAATCTTAAATACCCTACACAAGTATATAAAGGGCGTGCCAGGTCCTTGATTAAATCGTCTGTGACTTATTTATTAGATGGCCCAAATAAAATATGTATAAATCATTGTGGGCGTATTTAAATCCAACCACACGCATCGTTCGAATACTTAATTTCAACTTCATTTATATAAGAACATTTGATAAATTTCAACTTTTGACCTTAATTTTTATGGTTCATAAATAAATTTTTGTTAATTATGGGCGTGGCATTTGATTAATTTCGCGAAAATTAAGTAGAAACTTGAGCATAGAAACCAACTCAACTAAATTTTTGATCCATATTTTAAATTTATCATCTTAGGCGTGTTAGCAAAGTACAGACGGACATGACTAAAAAGACTTGGATTTTATTACTGATCTAAAATATATATATGTATACATTATAGAGTCTCTTCGTTCTCCGTGTCACAAATGATATGACAAATTTAATATACCCCCATTTCATAAGTAGGATATGAAAATGGTATCACATTTCATGCATGTATGTATGTATATATATTATATAAATGAAATGGCTGCACCTTAGCGATAAAGCGAGCAGCAGCTCGTGTATCTATTCCACCAAACTAACTTGTCAAAAATCATAACGACATATAATGTGTCATTTGAAATGCTTATGGTTAGCAACAACACCAACATTACCGTGTGTTACTCCTCCTGCTGCTGCTGCTGCTGCTACTGATGATGATGATGATGATGACAATTTGTTATTAAGCGTTGTTGAGGCACACACAGTTACATTTACAATCATGCTTATGAGAGACTGAAACAGCAATTTTTTTATATGACGAGAAAAAATCCTCTTGCTTTATAGTAATATTTTTTTTTTATTTTTTATTTTTTATTTTTAAAGACAAATTTTCTATTTATGACAACACATATACACCTTTTTCTTTTAACCGCAACTTCACTTTCTAACTCATCCCATTCATCTTCTTTCATCTTTTACCGTTTGCTTGCAAGGATAGTAAACTTACAGCTTAATTATATGATATACATGCAAGGTTATGTTCATATGCACACTCTACTTCAAGTATGTTAACAACAACAACAATAGCAAACAAATCATGATAATTCATTGTCACACTAAGGGAGTAAAACATTAAAATTGATTGTTAAACAGTTGACACGAAAGTGAGATGAAATTTTTATGTATGTGTGTGTATATGTGTGTTATTTGAATTTCAATGAAAAACACATTTCACACACATATCATCATCATCATACGCTTGAATGTAGACAATATGTAAATAAATGCTTAGTCATTTGGCGTCTGTGTAACTGGTGTGTGTGTGTGTGTGAGGAGGGCAGCTCTTCCATTGGGGAATTACACCCCAACACTCAGAAGCGTATAGATACCATACTTATACAAACACACACAATAACATTCATATTTCCCATTATAAGTATTTTATCACAATTTTACCACACACTCACCCACACATTTGCATATATTATGGTTGATAACGCACTCACACATTCTTGTGGGAAAATAACCATTTTTATAATTTCATTATTATTATTATTATTATTATTATTATTATTATTATTATAATGATGATTGTTTGTGGTTGAAGAAGAAAAAGAAATAGAAATTTGTTAAAAATTTCTCTTAGACTCTCCATACAAAGCTGTTGTTGGTGGGTAACTGTGTCTATAATGACTTTATTCAGTTAAATATTATTTAGTGCGTGTGTATATGTCTGTCTCTTAAACTTTGGCTGGGCTCTTATGAATACTTCCATTTTCCCGATTATATGTTATGGTTTGGCACACTTTATAAAAATTCAATTTCTTGCTTATTATGTAAGCAAAAAAGAGACAAAAAGGAGAAAAAGGATTGTAAAATAATACTTTATGTTATGATTATGTATAAAAGGATTATTTCTTCATAAAAAAATATGTAAAACAAATTTCCTTTAACACATAAAATTATTTTATATCATAATTTAGATAAATGGAGAAAATCGCAGAAAATATAATACATATAAAATATTTCGGAATATTTTAATAATAATAAAAGATTTATAAAAAAAAAAAATTTTAAAAGAAGCTTTCCTTGGTTTATATAAAATCATCACAAAAACCCTAGTAATAGTAACCGGATCAAGCTCAAACTTATATTTTTGTATTTGTCAATATGTATCGATTCGCATCAAATTTTTTTCTTAGAATTCCTCTTATTTGATTTTGAATATATACCGTTAATGAGCATAAACTGAGAGGGCACATATGTATATTGAACAAAACTAGAGGTTGCACCCTTTCATATAACACCATTTGGACCAAATCCGTCCAGCCGTTTCCAAGTTATAACATTTTAAAAATTATTATAACATTAATCGCCCGTTGCTCACAGAGCAATTCTGAGCACCTGGTGTTTTTCTCACATAGGCTAGATGCACTACTACTCCGATTTTGGTGAAAATTTTGCAAAAAAATGACCACTTTTAAAAACTCAAATTATTCCATACTTTTTTACTTCAAATTACAACAACTCAGTCTCTCTAATAAAGAAATCTTAAGAGTTAATCAAACGGAAATATATTATAGTTATACATGCTACTCATATATATGTACAAACATTTATATTTAAAAGTTTATTTATGTGAACACAGTTTTAGTGGCAACATTTAAATTCAGTTTAGCACTTTCTTATTCTTCTTCTTTTTCTTTTTATAACTCTATTACACGTAATGTTTTTCTTTAACGCGAATAAATACGGAATTTTATTATAAGGATTATTTAATACATTTTATTTGAATCCTCTTTATACCTCTTTAGTAATTTTTATGCACCGAACATAAGATGGGGGAGATATACTAAGTTTGTTATTCCGTTTTTTGTAAATGTTGGCTTCAAATCTTAAATTCCCTCCACATTTATATAAAGAAAGAGTGGGTGTGTCAGATGTCCTAATCCACAATTATTTATCATTACACATATTTAGCTACAAAGTTGATATTTTATAAAAGTAAATAAAAAGTGGGCGTAGTTGAATAAAAAACGCCTACAATTTACACAAAACTTTTATTATATTAACTTTAATCCGTCTATATATGTGTTATGTAAATATTAGGTGTGTCTTTTATTCGACCACGCTCTTTTTCGACACATCAATGTATTGGAACATTATAAATATATGGAAAATATTTCAAAACTTTTTTTTTATACAATTCCACTGTTTGTATATAAATGTAGAGGGCATTTAGAATTTGGCACAAGCCAGTTCTTTTACTTGCTTACTTTAACGCAAGGTGTTTACATTAATATACATGCAATGTATATTTGTAAGAAACTATTAATAAGCTTTTTTCCCCTTTCTCTATCTCACTCTCTCTCTCTCTCTCTCTCTCTCTCTCTCTCTCTCTCTCTTTCCATCTTACAACTTTACTTAACTCTTAATACATTTCATTTTACTACCGCACCTGATTATATGAACGAGCGGGCTAGCAATATATTAATTTATCTCCCAGGAAAATATCGTTAATCTTAAATTGCATCTATTTTGTATGAATTTGAATAATTGTTTGTGTGTTCATTTTATATTAAAAGACCAGATGAAACCACAACATTAATATATTTCAACTTTGATATAATTTTTCCAACTGACTGACTTACTGGTTAACTAGCAGCAATACTGGTGACCCTCACTTTCTCTGTTCAGTTTATATCCCCCACAAAAATGTGTATTTACATTAAGATAATAATGTACTTGATATCCGCTGCCAAGTGTAAGCCACAAGAGTAGGTCAAAATCGAAAACAAACTGACCAATAAAACCACATTTGTTTATAACCATCAGAGTGTTGATAAAGGGAAGTAGAATAGGAGAGGGTAGGGAGAGTGAGGCAGAGAGTGATAATAGTCAAAAGTAATCATGAGTGGGGGGGTGAAGGATTTCATATTTCATATTATGTGAAGAAAAAAAATTTCATAAATCATAATGACTTATTAAGCATGCTACCTGTATATGAGATTGATTTAATATACATACTCTATTAGGGGGTATAATTAGGCAAATGCCACATCCACTTATTCTATATATATGAGGAGAGTTTTTCCAAATGTGGCATAAACCGAATTTAGTTTTTTTTTACTTATTGTAATTGTCCCTCAACATAATAATAAACCCTTAGTTCTCTCCCTCTCTTTTATATTATATATATATGGTGATAATTTATGTGATTGTACATACTTGTAGAAACCCATAAACATTATAAAGATAACGTTTTCTCTACTCTTTATACTTGAAAACAATTTCTCAGCGTTTTTGTATTTCTCTTACACTCGACTTCTACATTCATAAATATTTTAACTTCATCCTCTCCTTCTTAGTTTACGAAGGAAGTTTAGTTTGTATGTATACAACGTGAAAAAAAAAATTAAACTGACACTTACAAATGTAGCATCATTATGATAAAAAAAAAAACTGTAAAACCGATGAAGGATTCAGTAAAGTAGAAAATTTGTTAGACACATACTCTCCCACTTCTCTTTCTTATACGGATCCAGTAAACTATTTGTTTTTTTATACTTTCAAGGCTGCGGTATATATTTCATTCATTTCTCTTCTAAAACATACACATAAGAACATACATACATTTCCAGTTTTTTAATGTAACATAGCGGAAACCACTATATCAATTTCCGCTCTCGCTTTCATGGAACAGATTACGAGCTTGTGTGTGTGTGTGTGTGTGTGTGTTTGTACTTATTTTTTGTTCATTTTTATTTTAAACCATCAGTTTGGACCACAATATTTGCTGGTTCTTGTTTTGTTTTTTTATACCATCTACATAAGATAGGGGTATACTAAGTTTATCATTCTATTTATGTCCGTATGTCCGCAATTTGTTGGCATTCTCATGGGCGTCAATTTTGAGATATTAAGCTGACATTTTTTACAGACACTTCTGCTTTATGCATGCAAATCGCTATTTAAAATGGGAAAAATTAGTCAATGGCCACACCCACAATTCTTATGAATCTATATATCTACTAAAAAAATTACCTATAAACTTGAAACTAAGTATACATATCTATAAACATCCTATTCACCGATGTGCCAAAAAAATTCGTGGTTGAATATACTCAGCGTAAAAATCGACTTGCAAACTGATGCGTAATACGTTCACTATTAAAGAGCGAAATCTTATACGTTGTATGTATGTAGATGTATAGGGTATATATGATTTGGCATAAGTCAAATTTAGTTTTCTTATATGTTTTATTTATTTTATATATCAACATATACAGACACGTGAACCCAACTATATCAATGCGGTATTTGTTTTTAATATGATTTTCTGTCTCTTTCTTGCTTTTAACAAGAACAATAATAACAACAATTTTATAGTAGACATATATATCCCACATTTCTACATATTAAGTATCTGCTTATTCATGCTTGCACATACTCTTCCACAGACATAAAAACCAAGAATCGTAAATTAGGTTTGAAAAGACTCTTACATTGAAAGTCATTTCATTTATTTAGAATTCGTTTAGTTCTTCTTTTTCATGTTTCATACTCCTACATAATATTGTGTAAGCAAATGAATGCTAGTTGTATGCATCACATGTATTAGAGTTAATTTTGTATGCAAAATGCTAAGATGTTTAAATATTTATTTAGCTATTAGTTCAAGTACTCAGAACTTTTACTATAAAATAATTATAGATGTATAACTATTTATGTTATTAGTCAATTTGTTAAAATAACATTTAAATTAATTTAATTATAATAATTTTTTTTTTTTTGAAAGAAAACATATATTTAAAGCTACTGTAAAATAGCAAATGTTACTGAAATTTATTTTTCAACTTTTTTTAAACGAAAGTTTTGGTACCAATCGATCGAATTTGAATATATGAATTCATTGGTGTATGTTTAAGTTTGATCGGACTATTCCTGTAGATCATCTTTACAAAAAAATCGAACTAAAACTTGTCTCAATTAAACATTTTGGTAAAAAGATAACTTTCATCGAAAAATATTGACAATTGTGGATTTTTGCCAAATAGCGATCTTTTCTTAGTGATCCAAGTATGGTTTTCACTACAATGCTAGATTAAAATCATTACAGAAGCTATCCTAGGGCTCTCATTAAACACAATTTTATCTCAATTAATCGCTACAAATTGTAAAATTATTGAGACAAGTTTAATTGAAAAAAATTACAAAATTTAATAAATAAATTTCTTACAAATTTAGTCACGTGTCTGTGTCTTTTTTTTTTATTTATGTCATACACTGCATTACATGAAAGTGTGCGTTTTTAAAACAACTTTTTTAATTTATAAATGTAATGTTTTAACACATGTATATATTATAAATAAATTAAAAGTAATGCAATAAGCTGCTGATTCCTTCTAATTACTAAAGAGACTGTATTGTATACACTTCATATGAATATTGATATAAAAAGTAACATGAGGCTGTAAACACTATTTTGGATATTTTCGCAATTAAAAACTAAGACTTAATCGCCTAAAAATGAAAGTATTTAATTTCTTAAATGATTTCTTTTCAGCATCGTAGTAAATGAATTTCTATTCTGTATAATAATGGTTCTAAAATTAAACCCCTTTAAAAACAAGAGTGTGTCTCAAATTCGTTGCCAGCAAAACTGTTTATTTGATATTTAATTTAAAATTTCTACTCCCTGTATCTGTCAGAGTACAAATGTTACTGTTTACGCGTAACGCGTAATTCTATTTGTCATTTCTCATTAAAACGAAAAGAAAAACAAGTGAGAGTACTAATTTTAGCTTTTACCAAATCTTGAATACCGTACACATCTACATTAGTGGGAGTGGCAGATATATTATTACGCCCTCTGATAATGCACGTATTCCGTATCAGCAGTTTTACGTGAAGTACAGTTTTTTGTAAATTGTGGGAGCGCCTATTATTCGATCACACCCATCCCTGGCACATCCATGGATCTAAGGGTTCAATTTTTGTGACAGATAAATAGATTTTTGCCCATTGTGGGCGTAGCTCTTGACCGATTTTCTTGAGTTTTAAACTGCGAGCAAAAACTAAAAGTGTTTGTACAAAACTTCAGCTCAAACCTTAAACTTTTCACCCATGAGAATGCCAATAACAGATGGACGCACGGACACATATGTCCAGATCGTCTCAGTTTTTGATGTTTTTCAAGAATATATTTACTTGTACAGTCTCTGACGCTTTCTTCTGGGTGTTGTAAATGGAATGACAAATTAAGTATACCACCCATCTTATGTGAAGGGTATAACAAGAGAGACAAAAAATGAAAAATAAACCTCCCTAGTGTAGCATAACTATGCTCCCGGTTTTATTTTTATTTCATAGTTAAATGCATACGAAAGAGTTTCAAAGCAACAGCAGTACTAATAATAACAAATTTTAGCACCACTTTACATATATTGCGTGCATTTTTTTTCATTTTTCCTTTTTTTTTTGGGAAAAGAAAACTACTTACGCTGACACACGAGGAAAAAGTACAACATTTAAATAAAATACCAACGAAGCTGCCGTTGTGTACACATACTCCCATTTGTGGTGATGTTGACTTATAAAAAAATGGATGCAGGAAAAAAGCAAAAGCTTGCCTGGAAATATGCTACCAACAAACTTTGTCTCTACGTGTGTATGTGTGTTGGAGAAGAGTATTACCGACTTTCCTTTTATTAAAATTAATTAAAACAAGTGTCATGAACGGCTTCTCATATGAATAAGTGTTTAAATATGTAGGTACCGTAATATAATATAAGGAAGAGACGGTGCCAGAGGAGTAATTGAAAAATGTAGAAATTTTTCGTAATAATATGGGATGGAGTAAAAAAAAAACTATATGTAGCTTAGACCAAATTTAAGATATTTTTTCATTTCCAAGTAACTAGTAGGCGTTGGCGTCCCACTTTTAACATAAAACATTCAATTTATATAAAAAACAATTTTAGATTTTTAAGCTCATTTTTTGTAGCAATTTTTTTCAATTTTTATCAATTGTGGGCGTGGCTACTTTAAATAAGAAACCAACTGCGTAATCTAAGAAAGTATGTACACATACTTATATAACGTTATAAACGTAAGACAAAGAAAATAATTCAAAAAATTGTGGGCATGGCAAAAATTTTCTAAAAATATGAATTTTTATTATCAAAACCTCCATAATAACCACATATATGCACCAGATCCAGGACCAATTCTAATATGAGAATTGAAACCTCTAGTGAGAAATTATTACTTCACTTTTCTTCTACGCTTCACGGAAGCTTTCAAATCCTATAGAGTTTATGAAGATTTAGGGTCAACGTCCAGTTCTTCTGACAACGCCATTCTCTTGCTATTTAATTAGCATAAAAATTACTTCAACTTGCTAAAAGTATGCCATAAATTAAATTAAACAAGTATACAATACTTAAAGTTTTATTAGCATAATTTTAATTTAATACAATATGTATTTATAAAAATTCATAAGAAACAACTAAACAGTTATATATGTAATGGAGAAAAAGAACCTGTTAAACACATCACATAAATTGTATATTTTAATAGACTATCCATTCCACTCTATATGATGATTTGTTATTGTAACTGAATTACCAAATATGCTGTGTTGTTATTTAGTAAAAAAATATCGATCTTTATTCTTAATTGAAAAAAAGTTTTTTTGTGCATTTTTTTATCAATTTGGTTGAATTTAATTTAATTGGATTGTTTCATTTATTTATTTGCGTTTTTTTTTAAATTTTTTTTTTAACGTTGGGCGTTTGAAATGCAATATAAAAACAACAACAAAAAAGCATCAAAAACAAAAAATCAAAGCAGTACAAAATATATTGAAAAAAAAACTATTACAAAAGTAATAAAAAAAACAAAAATATTCGAAATACATTTTTACTTCATATTAAAAGGTAAAACAGCTGGTAAAGGTAAAAAAACACAATATAAATTTATATACAAAATTTCAATAATTCTCTCTCCCTCTCTCTCTTTGTACCTTTCCTCCACATAAAATTAAAGGTATACTAAGTAACACTCCAACAAAGTATACATATTCTAGATTTGCATTAACATGTGAGTAGATAATGAAAAATATGCCACGGGTACTTTAAAAGAAACGAGAGAGAGTATTTAATATTTTGCCCAAACCTAACATTCAATTTTTTTTTTGTTCTTTATGTTATAATATCAATCCTTCCACTACGTACTTGAAACTTCAAATGATAATAAAATTACCACAATACTCAAATATACACGTTTATAGGTTAAAGGCTATAACACAGAATGCTTTTAACCATAAACTATTTGTAAGAATTTTTACTACACGTCCCATAAAAATTATTCACAAAAAAATACCCTTTGCCACAAGAGAGAGTATTAAAAAGGACTCCATCCTCATATGCAGAAGATGTGCTTT
This sequence comes from Crataerina pallida, assembly GCA_949710015.1. Classification (NCBI taxonomy): domain Eukaryota; kingdom Metazoa; phylum Arthropoda; class Insecta; order Diptera; family Hippoboscidae; genus Crataerina; species Crataerina pallida. The sequence continues at coordinate 6,282,829 of OX453293.1, forward strand.
CAATTAAATTATTTAACACTTAACGCGCCTTTTGCCCAAACATCCAACCAATAGGTACTTGAAAATGATATAAGTGGGTAAAAAGTTTGCGGTCGTGAATGGAAGAGTGGGCAAAATTAAATTAATAAATTTTAAAGGGCCAACCAACCACCAACACAAGTGCTCAACATACATCACGTGCATGCAATCAACCAAAATAAACACACATACGAACGAAAAATTCACCTTTGGCCAGTTTTAGTGATATTTTCATATTAGTACCTTTTTGGAAGTTGAAAAAAAATATATAACGCAAGTCATTTATATGCTGTAATGTAAAGTGTTGCAACAGCTATTAAACCATATCATTGCTCTTTTATATAAATTGAAATTAAAAAACCTTTTAGTAAATCAAGTTGGGATGTGATAAAAAAAAACATTTTGAACTAATGAAAAATAATCTCGTTTTTATATAAAAGTAGGCACTCCTGGTCCGTAACTAATCATTGCAGCTTTTTTATATACCCTTCATGTAAAATGGGGGGTATACTAAGTTTTTCATTCCGTTTCCAACATCCAGAAGGAGGCATTAGGGACTCTATAAATTATATATTATTGACAAAAACTGTATCGATCTAGACATGTGCGTCCTTACTTCTGTCTGTTGTTGGAATTCTCATGGGCGTAAATTTTAAGATCCGGAGCTAAAATTTTGTACATATACTATTCGTTTTTGCATGCAGTTTAAAAATGGCCAAAATCGATCAAGGGTCACGCCCACATTCGACAGACATCTATTTATCTGCCACATAAATTGAGCTCTAAATGTTAAATTTGATATGCATATGTATAATTATTCTATAAATTGATATACCAAAAATGGGCGTGGTCGAATAACAGACGCGCTTACAATTTAAAAAATACGTGCAAGCTACTACGTAATTTATCCACTATTATAGGGCGTAATCATATACCTGCCACGCGGACTATTGTAGATATGAAGGGTATTTAAGATTTGGCTTAAGCTATATTTAGTTTTCCTACTTGTTTTTTTTTTTTTTTTTGTTATTTTTGAACTCAAACCATTTGCAAAATAATCCATTTTCCCTATGAACACTATGTACCACAATTAATTATCAATTTTTAATTACCTATGTTTTCGACGATTTTATAAAAATAATGGCGCGTATAATTTAATGAAATAATTTTATGCATAAATAAATTTTATACAAATAATTTATAGTTATAAATATCAAGTTTGAATAATCTAATAACATTAAATGATTAAAACCAATTCTGTAAAAGATGAGAAAAATTGTTAAACGAATGAACTTTATAGTTAAATACTAAAAAAATGAAAATTTTATAAAATGTGCGTTATTAAACAATATGTATAACAGTTTAAATATAACCAATAATTTTATGATAAAAAGTATAATTTATTTATAAGATATGTTTATCTAAATATCTCAAGCATTACTACCGTAAGTAAGTCTTTCAACATCAGACAGACGCAACGATCAACATGCTCTAGTGCTGAAGTTATATATTGCGATAGGAATTTTTAATCACTTTTTAAATGTTTCTCCTTTGTAAACTTTATTATAATAAAAATGTTAACCTTGGCTGATGTTTTGATATTAACAGGTCATGAAAAACCTTCAAGGGGGCGATAGCAATTTAAACACAAAATAGTTAAGTCTCTATTGAAAAAATCCGTTTCATAATTTCTAGTACCTCAATGTTGGAAAGCTAATGACAAACTCAATATACTCTCTTCATCTTATGCTTAGAGTATATATGTATAAATCATAAACACTTTATACTTAAGAGTAAACTTTTTACACGCCATAAAATATTTGTATATTCTCATACTCATGTTGTTAATATTTTTCTTGTTTTTCATTTCTCGTTGCAGTGTTTTCTTGATGGATGTACTTCTATTGTTTATTAAACGGAAGTCATGCAGACAGACAAACAATTGGATAGACAAGTAAGAAAGTTTTGTTATATATGTGTCTGCACGCTTATTATTGATATTGTTGTTGTTTTTGTTATTGAAAGAAACAACAATTTGTTGATAGTTTATTATTGTTATTATAAAGTACTTTGTGTATAGATTCTATTTAATTTTTTTTTTGAGGAAATATAATAAAAAATTATGAAATCGAGCCTTAGGAAATTAAACAAGTAAAAAATTTATTATTATTATTATTATTAAAGGCTTTTTGCATTGCTATTCTATTGTGTCTATTTGTGCAAATCTGTATACGAAATGGGCGGGGCAAGTACTTGATTATGACCTTTGATAGTATACTTAATACTTACACGCCACAGACCCTAACGTACATTATATAAAATTAATTGGATATTTTACGCCTCTTCTCTCTCTTCTTCAATATTATTTTATGGAAGAACTTTTCTACTGCCTGCTTAGGACAAATAATATACTCATGAAAGTTCCTTTTTTTTTTTAGTTAAATAAGAAAGTTTTCAAAGTTTTGCGACCCAAACAACATTCAAAGTAAAGGAAGAAGAAATCAAACAAAACATTTCCAAAAAAAAGACGACCAACACAAACCTAGACCAAAAATTTATTTTTAATATCAAACACTTGACCCTGACCCTGACTATGAAAATGAATGAAATTTTTGAATGTTTGAAAAAAAGCCAAACACCGGGAGTTAATAAACTCTTACATGAAAATATTGTTGTCGTGTTTTTTTTTTAACCCTTCTGTCAATTAATTCCAATCTTTACAACATCGTTTAATTAAAATTCATTTTTTAGATATAAATTTTATTAACTCATGCATGAAATAACAACAAAATATTATGTAATAAATATTGTTAGGAAACCCAACCAACCCAATATACCGCAACACAATATGTTTTTATTTATTGTTGTTATTATTAGTTTGCGGTTATTTTGTTGATTTTTATGTTGTTGTTTTTTTTTTCTGTATAATCCTTTCATTCTAAATAAATAAATGTTTTAATATATATAAAAAATTATGTTTGTAAAAAATTATATAAATAAGAACAAAATTATTAGTGCAATTGAATGTAAGAACACATAATAAAAATTGTTTACAATAAATTTCATATGCAGGAATTGGAAGATGTGGCTATACTTTTACCGCCATAATCTAATTTAATAATTAATTTTCTTTCAATTGAAGCTTTTGTTCGTATATTTTGTTTTAAAAAAACTTTTTTTATACTAGAGGGCACTCTTGGGAGCTTGATGAAATAAATAAATTGTTAGATTTCTCAACTTATAAACCGTTTATTAAAAGCCCTATAAAAGCTTTTTAATAAACTTCATAAAAGTTTTTGGTTTTCATAATTGTTATAAAGTGTAATAAAAACGTTTAGAAAATATGAGTTCGGATTGTCTGTAAGTCCGCTTCTTTTTTCATTCTTTCCTAAATTAATTAAAAATAAACCAAAGCTAATAAAAAGCTTATTAAATTTAATATTAAGACGGACGGATGGACAATTAAACAATTTTCATTGAATATCTATGGTATATAACTGTAAAAATAATCAAAAGAATTATAATAATAATAATATTAAAAATCAAATTTTAATTATTATTAAGCATTTACCTATTTATTATTATAAAAATTTGTCAGTATAAATTTGAAACGATGTTCTTCTTGAACATATCCCTATAATATCTACCTTTTTCATTATTTATTACCATTATTAATCACAATTTTATCAAGTGTCAGGATGGCCGAGCGGTCTAAGGCGCCAGACTCAAGAGTATAAATCTTCTTCATTCTGATATGAAGTGTTTGGGAGCGTTCTGGTCCTCTATGAGGGCGTGGGTTCGAATCCCACTTCTGACAATGTCTTTTTGCTTTTTTTTTTATTGTTTATTATAATGTCTAGATACATTATTTTTTTAAATTACTTCTATTAAGATGTGCACCATCCCATATGGTCTAGTGGCTAGGATATCTGGCTTTCACCCAGAAGGCCCGCGTTCGATTCCCGGTGTGGGAAGTGTTTTTTTATTTTTATATATTAAACTTTATATTCATTTTTATAAAAGTTGCCCCCTAAACATACATACATGTATAGACACACACTGAGTAATTTTCTGCTGGTATTCACATACCCACGATAATTGCCAATTTTCTAGTGGTTACAATAAATAATTCCATATAATTTCATATATAAGTAAAAGATAGTTACTCTTATCTACTTCTTTTACTATACTTTCTTCATAAAAAGTAAAGAAAATATATTATTATTATAAAGCATAAAAATTGACACAAAACAGCTTCGAGTGCGTTTTGTAAATATATATATAAGATAAATGATAAAATATATATGTTAAGCTTATAAAACTTTTAAACTCGTGGAATATTACCGAGCAGAAAACTTTGCTCTATTTACATATATAAATGGTTGAATTAAACATAAGAGCTCTTTATTAACTGAAAACATTGTTGCTGCAAATACAGATCAGCAACGTTTTGCGTTAGCAATTTAAATGTAATCATCTGTCTTGACTTCTTCATTGTGATTGTTAACTATATTACAAGCAGAAGCCTTCCAGCTCACAATGTTGTCAATAACAGGTTTTTCTTTTCTTCCACTTCGTATTTTTTGTTGGCTGGCTTAAGATAATTCCTTTTTTGTTCGATTCTCTTATGTTTAACATAGAAAATAGTTTTAATCATTATCTGACTGTTCGCACACAGAAAAAATATCATCATAAGCTAAGCTACAGTAAAAACACGATATATGCCAGAGGCATCCAGCATAGGGCATATATAATCCAAGCAACACATAGTCCAGCATGTTTTCATTAATTACAATAATAAGAGATTAATTATTTGATATCATATAATTACCCCACTGCCTTCTTATGCATGCTTTGCTATAACATAGTACATTAAACTACAATCTAAAGCATTTTACAATTGTTTTGATATGTTATCAATGCATTTAACCATGTGTTTGTATGTACATTTTAATAGAGCTAATGTTTTGATCGAGTTGGCATACACACATAATAAACAAATTCATTAACCAAACAACACTTAATCATTCGTTCATATCCGGCGGCTAATGCGTCTTTTATAAAAAGACATTTTCTGCTCAACAGGTTTATTTTTCATCAAAATAGAAATTCACGCAAGTTCCCAAAGTGTTGTTAATGAGTCAGTATGAAAAATTGAGTCAATCTACACAATTAAGTCATCTACGACACTTCTTTAAGCAGATTGCTATTTAAATTGGACTAAATCGGTCAATAGATGTACCCATCGACAAAAAATCTATTTATCCAGCACAATTATTGAGCTATAAAGTTGAAATGAAGTACAAAAAATGCTCAAAAATGAGCGTAATGTGATAACGGTTGCGATCACAATTTTAAAAAAAACCTATTCATAGTAAAACTCAAGTTGCAAGGTGATATTTAATACTTACCACTACATAGAGGGCAAAATGATAGACCTGCCACGCCTACTATTTGTATGCAGATGCAGATGGTATTTCAGATTTGGCCTAAGCTAAATGTTTTTGTTGATTATAGTGTTCTTGTTATTGTTGCTGCTGTAGTTGCTCTTGATTTTCTCGTTGTTATAGCTTTTGTTGTTGAATTATTGATTGTTCTTGTTTTGATTGTTGTTGTATTTAGTGCTGCTGCTGTTCATAGTCCTTTTTTATTGTTGTTCTTGTTGTTATAATTATTATTGCTATTATTAGTTGGTATTATTCAAAAAACCCTAACTTCCACTTTTCACTCACATCCGTAACAAAGTGTATGACACACATACCAATAAAGATTTATATTTTTCTGCATTCACTCGTTCCTAAAATTTCTTATGTAAATATTTATAACTTTACCAAACATACTCTACATACCCGCAAGCTGCTAACATTCTTAAAGCGAATAATCTCATCTAACCCAGTTTCAAAAGAAATTTCGCTTTACATATAGAAAAAACTGTGTTTGTATATTATGTGACAGATGTAATTCATTTCTTCATCTAAAACTAAACTTAGCATAAACATATGTGTAGACATAACGCATGAGCATACTCCACCACTACTTGCATATTAATAAGTGTCTACACTTATGAATACAGCATGTTTTTCACCACAAACAGCAGCAACAAGTATTCTACAATAGCCGTGGGCAGTAGCCATAATAATAATTTTGGATTTATTTTTTTTTTTTTTTTTGTTAAGTAGAAGAAACAATAACAACACCAAGCTATAGGCGGTTGGATATAATAAAAATAGATATATAGCTGCAACACTCAATATACCATAAAAAGCAAAGTAATACAACAATAATAGAAATGGATGTATGTACATTTTTGTGGACGTATGCAAGATAGACTATAAAGAAAATTCATACCAAATATGTATGTGTAGTGTTTATGTTTTATGCTTACCACACGCAGTGGTTAGTATGTATGAGTATGGAACTCATGCAGTTTTATGGTGTAACTCATACTCTGAGCGGCTGCTTTAAAATCAGTCTGCAACAGAGACTTCAACATGATAGACTTAAAGTACGGTTATTATAGTTGAGGGAATTTTTTAAGTGCAAAACCTCAACTAACAACAACAACAATAAATAATAAAAAGAAATCTCAGTAAAAGAAGAGGAGAAGTACAATTTTCAAGTTGTTCGCAACGTTAGTGTTTTCAAATCATTGGAATTGTTCCATAATAAAATTTGTTAATGGTGTTTTCCTCAAACAACCTTGCCCACAATCTCTCTTGGAATAAAATCGAAAAAATAATAACAAAAGAAAACAATATTGTGTAAAAATAAATAACAATAACAACAATAATAATAATAACATTAACAACAACAATAACAACAAAAAGTCAACATTTATTTAGCGCATACACAAATGCCGGATATATTTTACCAGTAACTACACCAGCGAAGAGAAAATTATTGTTTATGTAAAATAGATAGTCAATGGCATTGTTTTTGATTTTGTTTGAGTTCTTAAGGAATATGGTAAACAAAAATTGCTTACTAGTCATATATATTTATTGTTAATTTCTTTACTTTCAATTCCTTACCTTCCCATCATTATTTTCTATGCTAAATGCGTGATGTTGAAACATGTTCTCATGCAGGCAGAGAGCTCCGTGTATATGATGCTATAATTATTCGTTACCATTTGTTTTATACTATAATTATAGGTGCAAATTGTATGTTTGTGAGGAGAGGGTGTGTGTAGTTTTTTTTTTTCATGTTTGCCTTAATCTTCGACTGTATTGTAGATAAAAAATTTCGTTAACAAATTAACACTTTAATCGTCCGGCACATGTTATGTTAATAAAGCAAATTATACATTAATTGAAAAATACTTTAAATGAAACAAGAGAAATAATGTTGCAGTAAAGACCGTATATATAACAACGCTACACATCTTGTCTTTGGACTTAATAAATCGTTCACCATTTTTGTTTTAAAATTACAGAACATTGCTTTACGGCATTGCAGGCAACACTCCCATTCATTTGATATGGTTATCAAATTGAATTGATTGTGAAACACAAAAATTGTTAATTTTCAATAGCCGCCCTGATCCCTTTAGGATTATTAGAGAAGACCCAAAGTCCAAATAGATTCATTTATAAAATTAACTCAAAAAGTGATTCTGAGTCCATTGAATGATGCGATTATTTTAATTAACTTAATAGTATCGTGTAGCACTAGTGATGTATGTTACAAACATAACTGTTGCATGTTGTTTTCACAATGTTTTAAACAAAACAAAAAAAGATTAGTAAAAACATTATGAAAAATTCGTTATTTTCAAAGTGAAATTTTATACATGAAGATATAAAAAAACATAAAAGATTAGCGTTTCATTGATAGATAGGTAACAACCTCATAAATATTCATTAACACTTATACTCTGATGAGATATGAGTTTGTAGGCTAAATGTTTTGAAAGAATACTGAAATACACCTGAGATACTATTAAAAGTTAAAACGAGTTATTTGAATAATTTATTATTTAATAACCGTAAATGTGAGCCAGTACTCCAATATATTCTTGGAATTACAAGACTTCTCTACTTTAAGTAAACAAACTATTTAATACAGTATAAACTGCATTTTCTCTAACAATTTCCTTCATCTGTTATTAACAGCTTTTAAAGGTGGTGTAAGTATAATTAATGCATGGATAGACTAACCGACAATATCGTTTGGTTGAATCTTCTCTCCTTCCGTCTTCCAATTACATCAGTAATTTGTTTGGTTTATAAGATTTGTTAATTGTCTAAAAACACTTTAGAGATACAGGATCTTTAAGGTTTTCTTCAAAGAAAAACAGTAAAATTATTATTAAATGCTTTTAGCACTGTGATGTGAAGAGGCAAACAGGAAATTAACTGCGGTTTTATTGTGCAAAAAAAGGTTAAGAAAGAAGAAATGCATAAATAAACAAATCATAAAATATATAAAGAAAACAAATAAAAAAAATAACATTTATTAAATTATTGGATAAACGAAAAAAGACGGGCTGACGGACTTAATAATGTCTTATGTTTAGGAAAAGTTATATTTATTTTATATTCTTTATATTTATATACAGGCTGTTCTAGTAAATTTGCCATACTCTTTGCTATTTCATATATATTCTTTATCAGCATTAAAATTGAAAATGATTTAACAATGTCCGGGTGTCCGGGTTTCCGCATGTTCACATGTCCGTGCGCTTGTTCTTTAGCAATGAAACCATTTAGATTTCAAAAAATTAACATATTCAAATAACTGCCACGCCCATAATTTATATATAAACCTTATTTAAGATGTGACTTAACTTTAAACTTTTCCAAACTTTTTGTACTTATGTAACAAGTTCCATTTCTTCATTGATCTCTTACTCAACTTTAATTATTATTGAATAGTAATTACTGTGTGTCTTACACACACTACATGCACAAGTTTGTTATACACAAATACTCAGATCAATAAAAAGAAAGTCAATTTCGTTTCTTTAAATGGAAAACTAGTTTTTTTTTTATCTTTCGTGTACAAATTCATAAACCTCGAATGAAGGAGCATTCAGAAATGGCAAATAAAAAGGTTAATGAAAAACTAAATTTATTTATAAAATCTTTAAGCGGCATTTTATATTCACATACTAACATATTAATTTTATAGCATGTGGCATTTTTTTTATGTTTTATAATATTTAGTTTGCGATGCTATTTAATCTTCGTTAACTCTATGAAGTAGTTCGCCGTGTGTGTTTTAAAATAGGTTACAGAGGCTTAGCGATTAGTTTCGCAAGCAATTAGGCATATAGAGACAGAAGTAAATTCTTTAAACCTGTTTGGATACTGGCAGCTTGTAGTGTGTTCTAGTAATACATCTTTATTTGGCGTTTCTCTCTCTCTCTCTCTCTCTCTCTCTCTCTCTCTCTCTCTTTCTCTTTAATCTATTTTACTTATAGAAGCTTTCGTTAGTTTTAAAAACAATTTTAATTTATTTTTATTATTAAACGGCCTTTCCCTGGCAATTTGCTTGCTCTTGATTGATTAACAATCTTAAACAAAAAACAAGTGAGAAAACTAAATTTGGCTTAAATAACCCCCACATCTACAATAATGGACGTGGCGTGGCGATTTTGCCCATTTTAAATAGCAATCTGCGTGCAAAAACTAAAAGTGTGTTTAAAAAATTTCAACTCAATATCTCAAAATTTACAACCGTGAGAATTAAAATAACAGATAGACAGATACGGAAACGGACGTACATGACTAGATCAACTCAGTTTTTAATGCTGATCAAGAATATATACACGTAGTAGGGTGTCTGACGCCTACTTCTGAGTGTTGCAAATGGAATGATAAACTTAGTATACCCCTTATCTTATGTGGAGGCTGTAACAATTAACTTAACAACATTAACACTGCTAGTAATTGATTATTACATAAATAGGATTTGAAAAAAAAAAGAAAGTTAATTTTATTTTATGGGGAAATGTTTTTATGTTAACAATCTCTTTAACGGCACCTGTGATTGTTTTTATGAACTTGATATTATGATTTGTTATGCACGTTTTCGTTTGATTATGTTTATATATAAAAAAAACCAAAAATAGATTAACCTTCCAACAAAAAATGTTATATAAAAAAATTAAATTATAATAAAAAATTATAAACATATAACTTTAACTTAACAATTTTCATAGTTCATGTACAATCTCAACAATATTACCTGTAATATAATCTCTATATGGAAAACATAACAAAACGATCATTCAACTGTCTTTTTTACTTTCCATCACTTTTACTATATGATTAATAGTACACTGCATCATAAAATAAACAAGTAAAACAGTAATATTTGAATCAGTTAATATTTTAGATACTTTTATATGTAACATATGGGCGTGGCATTTAAGTATTTATACTTTTCTTTTAACTAATAAAAGCTAAAGTATGTGTAACCTATAAACTTAATAAGGTTTTTTCTAAATTTTGGGCGTATTTGTTATCCTACCATGCCCATGTTTAGCACACCACTGAATAGACTAATTATAAATATTATATTTATACCAATTTTTAACTTTATAGATAAATTTTTAATAGCAGATAAATAAAATTTTGTTGATTGAGAGCGTGGCTCTTGATCGATTTTGACAATGAACTGTATGTAGAAAGTGTAAAAAAGTGTTTGTACTAAATTTCAGCTCTATGTTTTTAAATTTACGACCGTGAAAGTAGCCAATAACAGATGGACGTACTGACACACGGTCGGACATGTTTAGCACGACTCTTATATATGTAAGCTGCTAAAGAATATATACGAGTATACTTTATATAATTTATGAAGTCACTATGTATCTCTTTGAACTCTTTGGCAGTTATTGTCAACAATTTTGAGGCACATATTGTTTATATGATAATAATAATATGAATGCAAACTAGAGTCGATATATCCACAATGCCACGCATTATGATTGTCATTGTTAAATATTTTATCCTATCTATTTCATTTTATTCACACATGTATAGCTTGACATTCATTTACTTTATTAATATCATAGGAAGTCTTTCTCTAAAATGATGGATGGAAAAAAAAACACATAAAAATCATTGTTTATAACCACAACATATATTAAAGGAGAGGTTTGGAGGATAATATATGTATTTTATATTTATATTTTGGCTTCCTTCCTGATTGCAACAACAATATGTAAATTTAGTGTTCATATATTTTGGACTGTGTGTATAATTATTTACATTATTATTCAAGTTTTTATACCCACTAGCACCGCATATGGCAAAGGGTCATGTTAAGTTGGTACAGATGTTTATAATGCCACGCCCACCACCGCCGAACGATTCAAAATCAATTTGTGAATCAATTTAACCGTGTCCACCTGTCCGTCTTTGTGTTCACGTAAATCAATGGGCATAGTAGCCCATTCTTTTTACTTTAGTAATAAGAACTAATGTATACCCAAAAAACTATAGAAAAATTAATCGGGTGCATGCTACGCTCATTGATTGTCTAGAGGAGTTTTTGTCGTTTTTTTTTTTTTACTTGTTTTTTTGTTAAAACATATTCCCATATAATTGTGAGTAAAGTAGAAATAAATGTAAATAACATGTGCCACTGTTTTGTAGTTGTTTACAAAATGTTTCTTCTTATTTAATAATAAATGTTATTGTTTACATTCCTTTATATTACATGAACTATCAATGTGCGCAAATGTTATGTGTTTATACACTTTTCTTTCATAATGAATTACGTTATTATTGCAAAAACATTTCAAGGTTTTTTAACCACCTTCTGGCGGGGTCTTTTTCTAAAAAATTATCTTGGTACGTACATTAGATACATTACGCCTTCTAATAGTGATGAGTTTTCTCTTTTACAAAATTTCCAAGCATGAGAATATAAACTATGTCTAGATCGACAATTTTGATGCTGATCAACGGGTCTCTGATGACCCGTTTTGGATCTTGTAAAGAGAATGACAAACTTAGTATACCCCCATCTTAAGAGGAAGGTACAATTAATAAATAAATCCATAAAATACAATAGAAAAAGAACTACAGAAAAACTGAATTACATATGCCAAATATTTGATATATGTATTTTTGTTTTACTGATTACATATAAGTATAAGTGGCTTCACCGTAGAGTATTAAAATGCAGCTTTTATACAATATTTTGTAATAAATATAGGTTACTAGAACAGCTCTTAACATAATGGAACATTTTATGAAGGCTAACAAAATAGATTTCCCACGTAAAAACGATACGATAAAACATATACGAGTATGTGTTATAGAAAAGCACTGATAGTTATATTATGGGGCATGGAATCATTTATTATTATTATTATAAAATATATTATGTTTACATACATTAACACCAATCATATATGTGAAGTCATGTGAAGTGAGGCCATCAAGTTTAGTGATTGGAAAAACACGTTAATTTTCTTTCCGTATAAAGAAAAATTACTTTTAGTAAATAATAGTTGATAATGATGTAATGATGATTAATGTTACTGTTGGAGGTTTATTACATTTAATGCTTTTTTATGATTTTAAACAGTGTTTTAAAAGTTTTAAGGAAGATGGTGTATATATTTATAATTATTTAATTCAATGATGAGCCAAAAAAATTTGCATGATCGACAGACCCACAATTATAAACATTTTACTTAGCCCAAAACTATATTTACAAGCTGATACGATATATATTTTAGGGCGGTATCATGTACCTGCCACGCCCACTATTTGTATAGATATATTTAGGGTATTTAACATTTGATTTAAGTCAAATTTGATTTTGTTGCTTTTTTTTTGTTTATTATTTTCTCTATTGAAACAATTGATTTAACTTTTCTTCCTGGTCTCATACATGGAGACTTTTTCTATAATATATTGCATTGTTATTATTATGTATTCGTGTTATGGATTCTGGTTATAATTGCTATACATACAGCAATTACTACGGTGTTTTTTTTCTCATGTAGTTTGTTAACCGTTTTATATTAACCGCGTTCGAGTTTTGACTCTTTTACTTTATAATACATATTATATGTGGCAGATGATTTATAAGCTTTTTCTTTAAGCTGTAAATACAAGTTTTTGTGAATTACATAGTCAGCGTACCCTACTTTCTAATTGAATAGGTACGAAGAGGCTAATAAATCATTATTAGATTTTAACTAATATTTAATCAAATTAGCATCATGTCAATTACTATCATACAAATCCTGAACAATAATGTTACACTTGAATGGCTTAATATACAGAAAATGTAAAAAAAATTACGAAAAGAAGAAAGTTTTCGCATGTAATATGTTTAAGCAATTGATTACTGTTAAACTTTAATTATACCCTCCACAAAAGATGTAGTGTATACTAAGTTTGTTATTCCTTTTGCAACATCCAAAAGACATCAGACGCCCTACAAAGTATATATTCTTGATCAGCTTCAAAACGTGAATCGGTCTAGACATGTATGTCCGTGTGTCTGTCTGTTGTTGGCGTTCACACCGACGCGTTTTAAGATACTGAACTTGATTTTTTACACACACTTTTACTTTTTGCACGTAGCACGTTAAGAAAAGTTTAAAAAGAAAATTTAAAAAACCTGAATCGTCTTTAAAAACATTGGATGTATTAATTACAGTACATATGCATAATAACAAGTTGCTTAAACAAAAACATAATTGACGAAATACGCGTGAGCGTTGGTTTATCATTAATTACACTTGCTGACGAAGCAAGGCATTAAAAGAAACTAGTTTGCGAAATACATGTGCACTTGTATTAGTTAGCATGCATGTAAAAGAAACAAGTGTCTAAAAATCACTAGTATTTACTCGATGTTTATAAATTATAAAAGAGAGAAGGATGTCCTGACATATGCGTACATATCCACATTAATACAAAAGCTATATTCACAGCTAATATTTACAGATTAACATTATGGCAATGAAACGGATGAAATAATGCATAAAATAAGCAAAAAAAAAAACAATCAACAACCGGATCGCCCAACCATCATCGGTTGTTCAAGACGCTATATTAAGGAAAAACAACTTTTAACATATGTTCTTATGTTTACTCTTGTAGCTACTGTACTACGTATGTGTGTATGGGCGTTTATCATTTAAGCAGATTTAAAAGAGACAAGTAAAAGACTACATTTGACTTAAATCAAATCTTAAATACCCTTTACATTTATATACACGCAATTGGCGTGGCATATATTAAATTGCTACCTCTCATATTATATGTATTACAAATGGGTTTTTTGTAATATGCCAACAGTAGACGGACAGATTTTAATGAAGAATATAAAAACTTATAATGTTTACAAGCCGTTTAACAAAGTTAATATATATATATATTTTTTTATATTGTATAGAGTGTAGTTAGAATTGGGTCGCAATGTTTCTGATTGTCATCTTAAAAATTTAGGTTAGCATGTCGTAAATAAGAAACGTCAGAAAAAAAAAAACGCTCGCATATTAAATAAAATCAATTTGTCTACGCTTGAATTAGGATCTACAACATTATTTATACTTCTTTATATAGAAAGTTTTCTTAATAGAATATAAAATAAATGTTAGATAAATTATACATAATTAGCACAAGTTAAATATCATAAACGTCTTCATAAAAATTATCCAAAAATATTGTATAAACAAGTTTCATAATCTAAAGATTAAATAAAGAGTTAAACTTAAATGTAAACATTATCTTAATTATTTTATAAAATGATCGATCAAAAATTTTACAAAAATTTCATTCTTTTCAGTACTAATAAAGACAAACAAAATGGGTAACACATTAACCAGTCGCAGTGGCTGTTCATCTTATACTCCTTCGCTTAATAAAAACACTTGGAAACGTGACAAATATCATGAAGAAGATAATGATATGAGAAGTAAAACTTTACCGGCACGAAATAAAAATGTTTTAAATACTGAACCAAGACCCGATACACCACCAACCGTTACCACCACCAATTCCGGTGAAACATCACGTCTATTATTTTTATTATATTTAATACATCGTACATGGAATGTATTGACAGATAGTAAAAGTAAAAGGTTGGTAAAATATTATTTAAAAGTATATAAATTTATATAAAAAATTAATATATTTTTTTAATTCCAGTTCTCACAGCCAATCACAGGCCAAAACTGCCAATGATTCAGCTTTCTTTGAAACAGATTCCTCCTTGACCATAACAGATTTAAATGGCGCAGTGGACAATTTGTCACAGTGTTGTTCCCAATATTCGATGTGTAGCTGTAGTTCGTGTTATCAAGAAATACAACTACAAAAGAAACAACACGAACAGCCTTCAAATCTTTATAGTTCTATTGATGAAGACTTTTCACTTGATTCCATCAGAGATATTGTACAAGAAAGCTTTAGCATGAGGTAAGTTTTTCTCTTTTCTTTTCTTTTTTATATATACATATATAAAAGTTTTGTACTGGCATTACCGTTAGGTTGTCGTTTAAGATATAATATTATAATGTTATTATTATTATCTGCCTTAACGTAGGCAATGTTATTTGAATTTAAGAAAATAGTGGTAAAAAATTATCTAAGAAGAAATTCTTTAGTTGTTAGAGATCAAAATTTTTGCAATTTGATTATTTTTAATTCTAATGAAATGATCATATTTACAAATAAGTAAGTTTTGTGTCTTAGTCAATAATTAATACCCTACTGGTATTAAGAAAGAGAATAGAGAGCTTACTTCTTTAGTCTTCGATGAATGTTATTATATCATATAAAAAATTCTGAATTAAATCTTATATATAAACATATATATGTATATTACATTACAATACAAAGTTTTCTTCTTAAATCTTTAATGAGTTTTATCGTTTCTCGTATAAAGAGTTGCGGGAAGCAAGGGATTTTGTGACACTACAAATGCATAACCAATTTATTGATAATTTCTTCCAGACCGAAATCAGTGAAGAATTAGTTTTTTGTTGATTTTTGGTTTTTTACGCGCATGTGTACTGTTGTTGTTTTTTCTGTTCTTACAAGCAAAGCAAAGGGAATACCATTGATTGCAAACATTTGTGCGTATGTTATTTTATACATTATGAATAATGAATGAATAAATAAATGTTGTAATTAATATGTGAATATAAGGCTTTTTTCTATCTTTCTTCATTCGACCTTTCCACTTTTCGACTATTTATACATGTTTTTTTGTTGTTTTATAAAGTTTTTTTTTTCAAGTTTTTTTTATTGTTTTATGGGGCAGAAAAGTATTGAACAATTCTTTAAAAAATATATAAAAGTAGTTAACGCAAGCTATATTTGATAACACAAGTCAGCGTAACAAAACAAGAAACATATTTGTGTATACGAACATTTGATATTTTTGTATACATTTATTACTTGCGTATACATTTGCTTGTATGCATTGTATCTGACTTGAAAAAATCTTGAGTTTCTGTTAACAAATTTGAAAGAGAGTGACACTCCGTCTCTATATTTTGAGGTCTCTGATCACAGTTAATCAGTTTTATTTCATTGCTAGCTTGCAGCGGACGTGTAAGCTGAAGATTTTATATTGCGCTTATGTTTATATAAAAAAGAAAATTAGAAAGAAAGAAAGAATATTGGAAATTAAAAAAAAAAATTTTTTAAACATAATAAAATAACAACTAACAAAAATATTAAATTATATACCCCCCAATAGGTCGTGGTAGTGTTAAAGGAAAGTAAATACTTTATAATCTTATAAATGTTTCATATATGCCCGTTATAAAAACGACTTTCAAAATTTTTTTTATGAAAAAAGAAATGGTTTAAAATAATTTTCGAAATATGTAAACCGTCAACAAGTATTTAATTATATACAAAAACAATTCTGTGCTAACAATTCATGGGGAAAATAAAAAGTATTCACAATAGAAGAGAAAATTAAGGTAAACTTTTTAATTATAATAATAAACTACAATAGTATAAATTACTTCTTCTATGACATAAAATATGAAAACATGTCAAGTTTTACGTTGAACCCAGTTTTTTAAAATTATTTATTTGTTGTCCGACCACGCCCATATTTGGTTACATTCAAGAAGGGTTAATTATATACATATGTATCAAATTCCAACCATTTAGCACAATTATTGTGACAGGTAAAAAGAGTTTTGTTTATTGTGGGCGTGGCTCTTATCCGATTTTTCGTTTCTTACATTTGCATGCACCGTTTGAATGTTGCATATGGAATGACAAATTTAATATACCGCCTATCTTAGGTGTAGAGTATAAAAAATATATTTGAAAATCAATGTAATTGTATTTACAGTTATATATTTATTGTACACTAATATAAAACATTGACTTTTTATGTGTGTCCGTACATCCGCATTAATATAAATCAGAGTATTTATTTCTTTTTTATTAAATGTAATTGGAGTGATATAAAAAATAATAAATAAATAAAATTTAATCAAAAAATATGAGTTATTAAATGAAATTGCGTGTAGAGCAAGTGATATAATGCTATTAAAGTCGTATACTCCCAATTACATTTCCTACTATTATAATCGAATTAGTTTACTGTTTTATTACTTATACTCCCATTAAAGAAAATTTTAATGAATTGATTAATTATTAAATTGTATTGACTGGTATAATATGAAATTTTTTATGTAGTTGTATGGTATATAATCCAAGGAAGATGGACGGATAAACAATTAGACAATAACCATTTTAAAAAAACAATTGAATATTATTTTATTTCAAAAAATTTGGCATAAATTTCAGATAAAACTTTTGACCAAATTTTGTTGATCAGTGTAATCAATGTTTATAAGAACTTGTAAAGTATATATATCTTAAGCAACAATTTTTCTTCATAAAATTGATTTATTCTCTAAGGGGTTGCTTTCTGTACAATTTTCTAAAGAACTTTTATCCCAAGTGGTCACCTATTTAACTATTTGTGCATTAGTAAAACTTTATTCACATTATTTGCTATTATGTTGATCTGTCTGTCGGTCTTTTCAATTGTTTCTTTTTAAAAAACCGTTGCACCTTCTTCTTATTGTCAAATAAATAACAATAATAACAACAACAGCAATTTTTCAAGATATTGACCCAATATTATGAAATTAGATTGTTTGTCTTGAACAGAATATACAATTATCGCTACGTTGTAAGAGTTAATCTATACGTAAGCACTTGCACCAGTAAATCCCCAAATGAACGATAAACCATTTGCTTTACAAAACAAACCAAGAATATCATGTATATAACATATATATTACGCAATTTTCAAAGTTGTAAAAACGAAAAGAAAAAGAAAATAAAAACAAGTCAACCTAACTAACGAACCGCATAACCGAACAATCAAGATTTTTTTATTTTTTATTTTAACCAAAAGGAGGCAATCATTGAGGCATTCTGAGTTCTTTTTGCATCATTGCTTTATTGCATGCATGCCCACCACTATTAATATCAGCGTCGTCGTCACCATCATCACCAAGAGGAAAATTGCGCAAACTTTACTCTGAAAACATTCATATATAGATCGTTTGTAAAAAAAATGTTATGCGGAGAGAGGATAGCGCATAGCAACAACAACAATAAAAACGTCAACTATGTTATAATCCACTAACAATAACAAGAACAACAACAACAACAGTGCTACACATAAACCGGCCAGTAAACTCTTCCACTTTGTCTATGATGCGTGCTTATAGAATATATTTACAAATACAAACATATATATATTATTACTACAATTATACAAGATCATTCACTTGCATGCTAACGGTAAAACGAGTATTTTTTCTTAATATATTTCATTTTCTATCTTCTTATGTGTTCTAACATAGACACACATACATATACATGCATATATTTATATACTTACATGATGTGGAGAGTAGTTGATGTTGTTCCTGTTGTTATTGTTGCGCCGCTTCATTTATTATTTGCCTGTTTGTTTGCCTTTATTTATTAATATTATTATTGTGCTCCATTCAAGCTTGAAGATCTTTGAAGATCGATATTAGAAAGAAAGAAAATAAAAGAAGAAGAAAATGAATCGCAAAAGAAAACATTCCAATTTTTTTTTTAATTTTCATATAAGATAGGAGTTTTACTAAGTTTGTCATATTGTATACCACATCCCGAAGCAAAAGTCAGGAACCTTTTTAGCCATATCCGTCCCTGCGAATGAAGGTACAAATGTTCTTTGAATGCTTACGATTATAATTTTGCGGTTTTCAGCTAAAAGTTTATTTACGCTAATTGTTATTGTTAGAAATTAAGTAAAAATCAGTTGACAGCCATGCGCACAATGAAAAACAAACTTAGTTATAAACTTGTATCACGTATATATATAATATTTCTTTCCTTAATTAAGCCCAAACTGGGCGGTATTACATAACGTATACAAGCACCATTAAGAAGCCTAATCAGATATTTGCCACGCCGATTTTTTGCATATACATGAACACGGTATCTAAGATTTGGTGTAAACCAAAGTTAGTTTTTTTTTTTTTGCACAATTTATGATTATTTGCAATTTGTTTCTATTGTGTTCAGCATATTGAGTGCAGAGATTATTAGAATATTAAATTTTTTTGTAGCATTTGTTACAGCATGAAGTTTTACATGCAGCATAAAGAGGAACAATAGAATTAAATCACTTTAACTCCATACAATACAAACCAATTCGAAACTACTTGCAATAATACTTAAAGCTTGTAGCTAATCGGTAGCTATGATATATGTGTGAGTCCATATATTTAAATGTAACATTTGACCAAACGTTGGAGTACACATGGCTCTATATATACTAACACTTGCAAAATCATTGCAACAATATATCAAATGTTGTTCTCTTAACAATCAACCCGGTGATGAGGTGAAGTGCCCCAGAGTTAACTTTAACCGCATGCGTTTGTAATAATTTTTCTCTTTCTACTCATCCACTTTTTATAATAATACTTTCTACTATAATAATAATAAGAACAATGTCTCTGCTAATAATAATAATAATAATGATGTTTATGATGATGATGATGATTATCTTAACAATAAATATACTTTTAAATTATACTATAATTACAACTCAATATAATCAAAAAGCGGAAGACTATATAGAATGAAAAACAAATCAATTGAGGTGCAGCGGGATAACAATTGTACAAAAAATGGAAAAAGAAACAAAACATTCATAAAAATATTCTGCATAATAAAATATACAATGAAAAAAAAAAAATCTTAAAAAGCAATCACACTAAGCTAAATATATATATAAGAACCAATCCACAACTAAGCAGGAAAATTTCTTTCCTACACATTCCCACTTCAATATATCTTCTTAGAATCTGACCGTATGGCAACAACAAAAAAATGCATTCATTTTCCGTAGTATGTTGTGGCATTAACCCATTTAGACTCTGATAACAACATTTCTTAGGAATTGATGTCAAACCGTTTTCAACTATGTAGTGGAAGAAGTAATAGCAGGAGAAAAATTACATAAACAACTACAACGACAACAGCAACAGCATATAATATATACATAGTTATCTTCTATATTCACACAGTGTCCTAAATTTTTATTTTTATTTTTTTGGTCAGCTTCAATTGT
Organism: Crataerina pallida; assembly: GCA_949710015.1. NCBI lineage: Eukaryota > Metazoa > Arthropoda > Insecta > Diptera > Hippoboscidae > Crataerina > Crataerina pallida. The sequence continues at coordinate 6,303,448 of OX453293.1, forward strand.
TGTTATTGTTGTAGTTTTTGTTTGTTGATTTTTCTTCTCTTCAAGTGAGACAGCAAAAAAAACATAATTGCTAAGTAAATAAATCTTATATTTTAAAGAAATTCTAAACACTCAAGAAAATGTTGCCGTAAAAGAACATTGGCTTGGAGTAAATTTTACAAAATTTACTTAGACGGGGCACATATCTAATCTTAACTAATTTTTAAAAATATTACACATCAACTTTTAAGAACAAATCTGAAATTAAATAGGAATTTTTAACAAATTGTGGGCGTGCCTTTATCCAAAAAACTTTGTAGACTAGAGAGATTCCCTAGATTCTGGGCATAGCTGTTAAACACTTTTACCCGTGCTCTAATGAGGAATTTAAAAAGTTTTGCTCAATATTCCAATTTTTATGACCTGAAGTGTTTTAATGATATACACAAACAAAATCTAATACTAATCATAAATATATAAATATTATATTACAATATTTAAGCTTTCTTTTGGTAAATAAAGTCTACCTTTATATCAAATGGATAATAATTCCGCTAATAAGGTTCTCCAGAGTAGTTTGCAGATTTCATTTATTCAACATACGAGACTTAGGACATGCATCGCTATTCACCCTATACTGCTTCCATAAGTCATTGTCTTTTCTATCTGTTGACTTTTCAATATATTTAAATACTCTGTCTTCCTCATAAGTCCACGTAATGTCACAACAAATGTTTGTTAGTTTTCCACTTATTACTTATTTACTTTCGTATTTCATATTGTCAGCACTTTTTACCGGTTGCCTTGAAAAATGCATGTTGTCATGTTTATTTGTTTTTTCTCTCATGCCAAAGATCACCTTGTAGGTCGTATTTTAGGTTAAAGTTTGAAGAAGCTGCACAGTTGTTATTTCATTTTTTCATTTTTTTTTTCTCTCTTTAGAGAGGGAAACTTAATAGATACCGTAGATTATTTATTGATTTTTTTACAGATGTTAACAAATTTTTTGTTTTTTTCAGAAAATTCGTTTTCTCTAACTTTTATTGGCAAATAGTTAAGTATAGTTCGATTTGATCATGGGAATTTTTCCAATTTTGCTACTACATTAACAATAGACAATGCACTATAATGCAGCTTTTTTTCAAATATTATCTGCAACACCTTCACGTTAAATTTTCTCTCCGTTTAACATTTTTCTTTATTTTTCATCTTCAAGCTCTACTTTTTTTTATTACTATCGTTGTTATTACAGTAATTATTTAAAAGAAACGCCTCATGGAAATCATAATTATCATTTTGGCAATGTGTTAAATTGCTTGAATATATTGTGCAGATAATGTGCAAATAATACAAATCATTTAAAAGCGTAATGTAGAGCAGCACGTTTATAATACATTTTACACTCCATGGTAAACTTTGTGAATTAGTTCATTAAAACAGGCCACAAGAAAATCAAGTTGAAAAGCGGAAAAAAAGCAAAAAAAAAATATTTAAGGTAGAGTATCCTTGGTATATATTACATATAGAATTAACAGAGGATGAACAAAATAATAAAAACATCCTACAATACTTAATTATTTACTAATGCGACGCGTATAAAGTTTGCGTCTCGATTAGCGGAAGTGTCTTTGACAAAAACAGCTGAAATGTTTCACGTTTCAGGAGCGACAGTATCCACGGTAATGATAGCATACACCAAACATGGTAAAATTTTATTGGAGAAGAGGATCAGTGGGCGATACTCAAAGTTAACTGAAAGGGACCGACGAACATTAAAAAGAATTGTGGCCAGACTACATAAAACTATTGCAACAAAAGTGACAGCAAAACTCAACACCCTCTTGAGTAATACTGTTTCGACAAAGACTGTACGGCGGAAGTTCCACAAACCCAACATTGATTGAACAGTTGCAATTGTGAAACCTTCTATATAAGGTGTTCATATTATTTTGTCCATTCCCCGTAGATAATAGAATATGACAAATATATGCTCTGACAGCTCTGCTATAAAATGCATGAAAATCTGTTAAAAATTAAATTTAAAATTTTCTCCATTTCTTCATATAAATATCTGGTAAACGAAACTAGTCTATGTCTCCGTTACAATCAATTCATTTGTATCATAGTATAATAATAACAATTAACGTCTTGTTTTGTTATAAAATAAACAATACATAATTATATACTCCGCGGCAGATAAATAGATAACCTGACATACTTACACTAACCAACATTTCATATTCTAAGCTTATTTATTAATATAAATCCATTGTATTGTAAATTTCGTTTATTTGTATAAATCATCATTACTGTTTAAGCCAACTTTTACCACATTTCACTCACATCTAGATGGACACACACAATATATGTTGCATTGGACATTCGTCCATCAGGCTTTTTCTTTACAAATTGTGTATAAATTGAAAACTATAATCTACAATATAAAAATAAAAAAGAGAAACAGCAAACAACTTTTAGCTCATTATAGAAATTTTCAATTTAGTAAACGAACAACGAAAACAAAACAAAAAACAAGAAAACAATAATAAAGTGATTGCTTTATTTGAAGAGATGTGCTTGGCAAAATAAATTAAATTTTTATAAAATTGAAGCTTAACGAATCCTCAAGCGAATAATTTTATGATAGAGAAGAAGAAGAAAACATAAAATTAGACTGGAACATGAACGTTTTTCTTTCATTTTATTACTATTTATTTGTATTTCATCTTATCTTCTTTCTTTAATATTTATTTTTATTATTAATATTATTTTTCATCCTCGCTGCAATTGCAATTATCATCGGATTGGTAGCGTCTGTTAAGTCACAAATGTTTCATTTTAACACATTTAAGAAAAATAATTTATGAAACAAGTAAGAAAATAAATTTGGCTTAAGCTAAATCTTAAATACCCTCCACATCTAAAATAGTGGGCGTAGTAGGTATATGAACCTCGTCCATTTTCAGCACAACCATGGATGGGATAACTATAGATATGACTGCCGAATATCAAATTCATAGGTCAACGTTGGGTTAGATAAATAGATTTTTGTCATTTTTGGGGGCGTGGCTCTTGACCGATTTTGCCCATTTTGAATAGGGATCTACGTACAAAAATTTAATTTCAGCTCAATATCTCAATAATGAAAGAATGACAAACTTAGTACGCCCCCTATCTTATGTGGACTGTATACCTAATATTATAAATCTAAGTTAAAGTTACAGTTAAATGAAACATGCAGTTAAATTAGTGTCACACTTATGTTGTAAAAAATTTCACATTTCTTTATAATTGTGTTAAAAAACCAAGTTCCTCTTGACCTTGCATTTTTTAGGCTTTGTTGTTAATTATTGGGTTTTTGTTGTTGTTGTTGTTAATATGTTTTTATACTTGCGGTATTAGCTAGTAAAATTATATGTTATTGTTTTTTTTACTTTTGGTTAATATGCTAATTATATGACAGACGACAGAGTTTCGTTTTTTAATCAGTGACTTATTCTGTCAGTTGGCTTAGTTTATTAGGGTTAAGTCAGGCTTAAATATTTTTCATATTTTAATTAACACTTTCTCAACTTTCATCTAATAAGATAACTGTAAAGCAGTTTTCTTAAAAAAAAACATATATATAAAATTTTTTCCAAATTTCTTTTCTTTAAACTCATTAGGTAAGCTGACCAATGCGTTAGATTGTTAATTTTACATTAGCTGCAGAACTACAATATTGTAAGCAAATGTATATAATAAAGGATAAGAAGAAACAAGTAAAAAAGTTATAATTAGCTTGAGCCAAATCTGTCCTAACATAACCAGTGGGCGACTCAGTTTTTGTTGTTGATCAAGAATATATTTACATTGTAGGATCTCTGATGCCTCTTTCTAGGTGTTCTTATGTGGAGGGTATAAAAAGTTACATTCGTTCATTTATGCTTTAATTTGAACATTCGCAGCGAAGTTCTTAAGATATTGTGTAAGGTACTTGCAAAGTTCTTTATTATAACGATTCTTGAAGCAAATTGATTACTTGACATCACTTTCAAGTTCATGTGTCATAAATTACAATTCAAACAATTCATTTGTTGACACACCCACCTAGTATTTGAATATTTTATATTCATAATCAAGTAGTTTAGGCGGAAAAAAATACGTTTGAATAAGTGGTACTTGAAAAATGACTCTTGTCATAAGATAAATTCACAAGCCAAGATTAATTTAGAAAAACAAGTAAACTACGTTATTAAAGGCACTAAACGAATATGAAGCACTGTATATATGGGTGACAAAGAAAACATTAAAATAACCTGTAATTTTAAGCCTCCGTTTTAACCCATTTGTGGTATTTATGTAAAATATTGTTGGATTGAGTCCCCACTCACCCAAAACCTGCCTGTAGCAGAGACTTCCTGACTTCCCAACTTGAAAAAAAAGAATCCATCTCTATGGTGCTTCTCAAAACATATTTGTTGAGTTAAATTTTACACTAAAACTCAACTTTCATCAATTGCGTACCGTACTAAACAACAACAACTTAACGTTTTAATACCGTAAACAGCAAAAGCGTCATAACAAACAGATCTTTCCAGATTTGCTTTCCTAGTTAAGTTTGCTTTTATTTTTTTACTGTTTTTTTTTTTTTTGTATTTTATCTGGTGTGAGCAGTTATTATAAATCATTATTAGCGTTCATGTATCAAAATACGGTTAATGTATGCTGTGGATAGATGTAGATGTAACACAAAAAAGCGGTAAAAAATAAAAACAAAACAAGATCACCGTAAACTGATAACTGTTGAGGAATGTATTACGCTTTGGGCTGAGATTAAATAACCAAATCATAACTGTATGACAGACGAAATGTTATAAAATGAACTGGAGCTTAATCATATGATACCCTACACTTGGTAAAGAAGAGGAAGTACTAAATTTGTTAATCCGTTTGCAACACTCAGTTGATGACATCAGAGACTAAACAAGTCATATAACAGATATTCCATTGGGGACATAACAATTTTTATGCCCTTGTGGCAAACGCTATATTAACTTTGTGCGGATGTTTGTAACTCTCAAGCAGCACCCATTTTCAATTATATCGATTAATTCAGAATTGAAAACTGAATTGTTTTAATTACGTCCGTCTTTCCATGTAAAATTATGTGCAAGCTACAGGACCAATCAGACAACTTTTGGAACCATTTTCCACATAATGATAATTCACGGAGTAACTTATATGTCAATAACTTGCATTTACTGACACTGTCTAAACTAATTGTAGCATAATTTAAGGAGCTTAGTAATGTAAATTATTGAGTGGTCGACCTTAAACGATTATAACATTTTCACTTGTTTCACTTTAAAACGAATACATTCTTGAATATTTTTAGAGTATGTAAAGTCCTTGAATTAAATATTTTCCTTAACTACACATATGTTCAAATATAGTAAAAAAAAAATATTTACATTACTTGTTATTATTATCATTTGTTAGATAACGATAAATAAATTTGTGAAAACATGCAACGATATTTGAATAACAGTAGGTTTCCCTTTATATAACATAAGGAGGAATCAATTTCGTTTTAGTCTCGTTTCAAAGCCTTAAATGATAAAAGTGTTAATTGTTTGTGCTTTAGTCCTTCATGTGACTAAGGCTAATAAGGGTCCCAATATGGATGCCATTCAGGTATAACATTATATTTTTATTATAGTTAAAAATATTATCTTCACTTATGATTTTTTAAGCGTTTTTCAATTCAACCAAAAACAATTTATTACGATCAAGATTGTTAAGTTGCAGATTAAATGAAAATGCAAAACCAGGTCGAATAGAAGATTTACAAAATGGCAACCTCGACAATTGGTCACATGAAGATGAGTGCTTTTCGAAATGTTTCTTAACTAAAATTTAACTTTTTAATGAAGGTAGCGTTCAAGAGGATTTAGTAAAATTATATTTAAATCCAATGATCGGCGAAGACATGGTGAAACGCATTATGGAAAAGTGTGATCATATTAAAGGAAAGACTGATTGTCCTACTGCTTTCAACGTGTATAAATGCTATGTCGAAGAATACCCCCAATTTCAGAGTTTATATGGTTTTTTCGTGAAAACAAATGAATTTAGATTACTTGTCTGAATAAATACATTTTAATTTAAGAAGCAGACAATGTTTCTTTAATCCGTTCGAAAACCAACCAAAAGAAACAGACTCTTCAAACTATATTTTGTCTTTATTAGCATCAAATAAAATGTCCTTGCGTCAATGTTTCAACTTTCTTTTTTTTTTTATATTCTCCTTATTACATAAAACTATGGCACACCAAGCTTTTTATTACAAGTGAAACTATTCGAATAACAAGGCTTGGGACATATACCTGATCGACATCAAAATTTTTGTCAATATTAATAATAATAATAATAAATCCGATTGACGTCAAAGCCCATAGAAATTAAATAATAATATTGGGTTCAATAATAATACCTGCAGCCTTGAGATAAAATAAATATGTATTATGGGAAAAATAAATAAACATACCATTCATTTAAGGTTGTGCTTAATTATTACATATTATACGTTGTTAGTATCCACTTAAGGTTTCTTCTATAAAGAAATTATTTTCCGCTTTTAGAAGTTTATCATTTGAAAAAATTAAAAATGAACATTCTTCTTCTAATTATTACGGAGCCGTATTTAGCTTTTAAATCAAATGAGGGAAAAAATAATTTTATGTAAAAGTGTTAGAAATTCAATTATCTTCTTCTCTTATAAAGAACAGACTATCTTTTCAAATGAAACTATAACCACGTTGCGACAATTAATATGTGATTGCGTACGCGTGAAACAGCCCAGTGATGATATTTTATTAAAGTTAATAAACAGAAGGTATTATACTTGGCAAGAAGGGGATAAATGCTTTGTGGATTGTTTCCTTCGCGAAAATGGATTCGTAGTATTTGAATATTTACAGGAAGAAGAAATCGGAAAAGGCTTGGGGACACTAATAGACGTAACAGAGGTGGAACGCATTATTGGTCAATGCAAAAACAATCCAGAATCAAATAGAGCAAACACACCTTGTTAACGTACTTTCGCGCATTACAAGTGTTACACGAATGCATACCCGAAATTATTAGAATTCTATCAATACTTTTTACCAAAGCAAGTGGTTTAAAATTGAACTCTTACCCTTTAATGGCTGCAATGGCCACACATTGCATTAGAGTCATATATTATAAAGAAAATAAATAAAAAAAATATTTGCCAAATATTGAATTTTAACAATTACAGGTGAAAAGAGCCTCCCTTCTCTTTTTTGTTTTTATTTCTTTTTTTCTTTAATTCTCTTATAAAGAAACATTATATGTTCAAAATATCTATTTACCAACCGGTTGTATTTACCAACAAAATTACTTTTTATATATATATTGTGATGAAAATGTCCATGATCATGATCCCCTCAAGTGCAACAATACAGTACAGTTGTTGTACAAGAAGATATTTGTTAGTTGAGGGGGAGGTGCAGAAAAAACTTCATCTTCACTACAGATTACTAACGCTAGTCCACACACAGTGGCTATAAAACATAATATTAAAGCAAACATGCACGCACACTCATTAATAATTTATATTAAAGAAAAAACCGCTTAAGTTTATTTTATTTTTTTAATACAGGTTAAGAATATGTGAGGGTGCATAAAGTCAATGCAAAAAACATAATGTTTGTCTAGAGGAATTTGGGAATTTTTTAATGTGTTTTTTTTTTCATCATTATTATACATATGAAATACAAAACTATTTTACAGCGGGGGTACTAACTTGTTGAAATGTTTACTATCGACGAAACATATTTGGAATTAAGAAATTCCATTTAAGTACAATATGAAAAAATTTTAATATGACTTGAAAAGTTAATTAATTTTGAAAAATTACATTTGAAATTGATGAATTCTCAGTTGTTATTCAAAATGATCCTTTTTAAATTGAAAATTTTCACGTTTAATTTGAAAAAACCACAATTGAAAATGAAAATTTTCATTTTAAAATAAAAAATTCTCCAAAAAAAAGTAAATCGAACCTAATAAAACTGTAACCGCTTTAATTTTCTTCTCTTTTCATGTCTTATTTTCTCTTTCCCACTTCATTTAAGTTACATCAAAACAAGCACTTCCTATATAATATTGTCATTATTATTAACACAATTATCGTGTGTAATTTATTTGAAATATATATCATAGTAAAAAGCGTGTTATGAAGCTATAAAACTTTTTAGTAAAACTGTCATATGCATTAATTTGTACAACTACATTGGAGAGTCACCAGCAAACCAGTAAAACCACATATTTTTTAAGTTTCAAACTTTAAATGGAAATGGATTAAATAATGGAAAAGTTAAAAAACATTACATATTATTGTAAGTATTGGAAATTATATAAAAATGTATAAACCTTTATCAAACAACACTTCAATTACACAAATCCTTAATCATAAAAGTTAAACTAAAAACCTCAACTTGTTTTAGAAGAGAGTTACAATGATTGATTAATAAATGGTCACATGATATACATTGCATTTAATATAGTAATAAAAATGAAGTTATTGAAAAAAAAGATGATAGATGGACATATAAGTATAAAGGTGCAGTAAAGTAATCAAAAGTTTGCTTTAAAACATGACAATCATCATAAAATCAAATGCATTGCATTAGATGAAATGTTTAAAATGTTAATGTAATCATCAATCAAAATAGCCAACCGGCACGCAAGCATCAGCGAAGAAACAGGTTCTGCTTTGGGATTTTTTTAAATGAAACCATTATTTAAACATATTTAGCCTTCATAGCGAACAATTGTGTTTATGGGTGAACTACACAGTGATCTCTTAGATTTGCATTTGACGTTTCAATGCCATTACGAAAAGCATTAAATGCATTCCCTCACATGTGGATTTTTCTATAATTTTTCTCATAATTTTTAGCAATAAAAGAGAAAGAAAGATATTGGTTGGTATTTTAAAACGATTTCTATTACACAAATTGATGCTTTGGATAAGTTTTAAGTTAATGAAACTTCACTGACAAGTGTCCTTTTCAAATAAGCTTTCTCCCCGTAAAGGTCCTTGACTTTCTTATTAAAGACTAAGTAAGATAAATAATTAGCATGTTAATTTATTAATATGAACACACACAAAAACACACCTCAAAGCAATGTTTTGAAACATTTTTATTTACTAGAAAAAAAATACAAAATAATCACATTGTACGCATGAAAACACTTTCAATTTTTTGTTTCTCTCTCAACTTATTTATTATGTACCATGAGAAATGTTTTCCTTTCCCCTTGTATAAGCAGCTCGGATAAGGGTGAATTTCCTACAGTTACATGTTTGGTTTTAATCCAATATGAGTTACAGACAGTTTTCAATTGAAATCATTCAGTGGAATTTAAAAACCTTACATCAGACACGCAACTATAAACTTATGGTACGCGGTATTGTTGTAGGGAGATAATTAAAATTTGTAACTTTTTTATTGCTGCTGCTTCTTTTTTTCTGTAACCCGTAATTATGAAATTTTACTTTACAGATTATTTTTGATATAAAAGAAAAAAAAATATAAAACAATGAAAAAACCAAAAACTTTTCCTTACTTATATACGTAGTTCCCTTTTTCTTGCAAAGGAGAAGAGGTTACAGGGATTCCATTGAAAAATACTCCCGCCCAACCGACCGTAAAGCAAAATTAGCACCAAAGTTTAAGTTTCTGTACAATAATCAATGAATTAGTTTAAATTGTATTTAATCATTTAATTACTTTATTATTTACTGCAGCAGAACAATCGCCAAAGTCCAGCAGGTGGTAATAATCATCGGAGAAAATCTTTATTACTATAATGAGTTGTGGTATGGTATTAGAAAAGCCATCACAAGAAGGGCAGAATTTTTATTGAAACCGTGAAGTATTTAATGCTCCAAAGACACACAAAACTGGAAGAAAAGCTGAAACTAAAGCTGAAGAATCAATTTTTGAATTCTTAAAGATCGAAGCTCACGAGAAGTTTCTGCACCGAGGCGTTCTTAGCTTTTTTCATTGCAATTACATTTAAAACACGAATTTTTACATATGATCCGAAATATACACTCTCCGGGGTTTGAACCTACGGTCTTCACCATTAGACTCTTGAGTTTTATGACTTCAGCTGATGCGAGGCCCTCTTTTTTTTGAACAATGGGTCCATCTCAGCAACAACTTGTTTTCTATAATCGCTCAAGCAATGCAAATCGGTCTAGACAAGTATTGATTATATTAGAAGAGAGACATAAATTTATTTAAATTCTACATTTTTATGCTTGTGTTTTCTTCTTAACTTTTTCTAAACGACTTGTATGATGAAATTTCCTTTTCCACCATATGTTCTTGAAACTTTCTGTCAAATCATTAAAACAATAAATTAATCCTGAGAATTTCCTGTTTTGTATACATGATCATTGTACCATAACCAGTAGTTAAGGGGAAATAATATTCATACTGTGTTAAATGCTGGTAAATACTTTTACATATGCTATGAAAAAAAAAACTAAACAACAGGTTCATTAATAAACATTTTATCACCGGTTAAATAATCTAAAGTGGAAGAACTTTTCCCACAAGAAAAAGAAAGAACAACTACCAACCAACCACAAACATTAAACAGAAGAAATTGAAATTAGTATTGAAAGCACTGAAATGGAAAGATAAGTGTACTCCAGAGAACTAAAAATGTATATAAGTGTTGTTAAATTAAGTTAGAGGTGGTCATATATTATCCTACACCATATCATTCTATGGTTGTAAATGAGAGATTTTTAACTGAAAATAGAAAATTTAGGATAAATAATTGAAAAAGAATAAAGAAGAAAGCAATTCTAATCATAATTAATATAATTAAAGTTTACAAACCTTCTCAAAAACTTTACATACTCTACATCACACATAGTATCTGCTATACAAATAAATAATACCTCAGAAAAAAAAACCTTACAACAATTGTTATGAGAAGCATTGGAATTCATGAAAAAATATGTGTTATGCAATAAAAAAAAAACATACTTTAATAAAAATGAAGCTTTTCCGCGCACTTTTCTCAATCGTAAAAGCATAACTAATGGTATCCCACTGCTTATCGTATTGGAGTCGATTTAAACCAAACAAACCACATGCTATACTATGCTCTATGTTATGACATTGAAATTCTTGAACACAATATAAAAATATATTTTTATATTTGGTCACGGTGTCTGGCAAATTAACGCCTTTGCACATAGATTTTATGAAAAAATATTTCAAGTATTTTTAAGACTATTTGAACACTACTTCTCCTAATGCTTTTGCAAAAGTAAACTTTAGCTATTTTCAAAAAAAAAAAAAAAAGTCTATTCATTTATATATAAAATCCCCGTTTAAAATATATTTTTGCGCGTTAGTTTGTTATTGTGTTTATTGTAACTTTACTTCTCATAACTTTTATTTGTTGTTTGTATTTTTCACAAAATTACTAAAAATAATTGTTTTTTAAGTGCAGCCATTGCATTAAAGTTTAACAACATACAAGTCTTGCTGCTGCTATAATGGTTGACACATTAAGCTTCAATTTTTCTATATACAATACATATAAACAAGAATGTATGTATGTACCACTATTTTCTTAAGGTTTAGATGTTGTCTAACGAAAATGCTAGAAACAACAACAATAATAATAATACATCATTTTTTGTTATATATTTTTTTGTATCTTTCCCTTTACTAATGAAGATGTTGCGGTTGATAAAACTATTAAGAAAGTCTTTTGTATGTTAAACTTATGCAAACTTAAAGAAATTCTCAGCCATTCAACGACATGTTTTTGTGCTTAACTTAAAAACATAACAAAAGAAAATGTCTTCATATATGGTTATTATTGTTATTGTTGTAGTTGTTGATGGCGATAATTGGTAATTAAAGTGTTAAAATGTAAACTCATTATTTAAACTTAAACTTTCATAACCTTATTTAAATATTAGTTTAATTAGTTCTATGAGTAGTCTGGGACCATAGAAAGCCCACTTAAAGTGACTTTGAATAGAAGGAAAAATGCAGCTCTTATATAGAAATCACCGATAAATCTACTTTCTAAGAAATAATATTTTATTTGGACCAAAGAAATTTGACGGTGGCCTTGATATTAAAGAACTCGATCTTACAAAGTCTATTCACATAGTATAACATTCTAAATGGATTTTTTATGTGTGTCTGTCTGTCTTTTTGTAGTAAATAATGTAACTTAATCTGAATAAAGATCAATTTTTAAAGGTTTTTAAAGGGGACTTCCCTTCATAAAAACTTTTAAAACTTTGCCTACAATATATTATAATGCGTTATTGCCCTAAAAAGCCAAGTATCCATTATTTGACCTTAGCCAACATTTACCTGTCATTCATTTTTCTACAGTTTAATTAATCGCTCAAACAAACTTTTGAAAAGCTGTGTTTGCACGTTCCCAATAAATACTGTAAATATTAAATTACTGTGTAACCATTACCAATTAGCCATTCGACAAGATAATTACAAATTATCACCTATTTATTACTACCCATGTAATTATATTTAATAGTAATGCTTAACTTTACACTTCTATTACTTTTATTAGTCACTGTTATGCACGATACTTGATATAACTTTATTATAAGAGATCAAATTTGTTATAAATCAAAGCTCACCCACATAGATATAAAGTTCTTAGAATGAAGTATGCGTTCGTTACTAAAATGCAACAAAATAACGGTAATAAGTTGCATTTATTTCTATTTATAACGGATAAATGACTTATTTTATAACAACATGTCATACCAACCAGTTGAGAAAAATTGATAATTGATACTTAGATTATACTTGGAACGAGACATGTTCTAACCGGTAACATTATGTTACCATCAGATTAACAACATTGCTGTTTATTGTATGTTTATATCTTACACCGCTTATAACAAAGAGTATATTCAGTTTGTTAGATATATATGTAACTTAAAAATGGAAAATGCTTAACTCATACCTAACGATTTACAATCAAAATCTTAATCGATTTAATAATATCCGTCTATCTGTCCATGTAAATTTGTAAGCAAAAGGTCTTTTTAGACTCCCTCCCCATATAACAATGGAAGTCCTTATATGGCAAAAAATCGCAATTCTTACTATTTTTAGAAAATATGGTGGGAAATATGGAAAACTAGATTAGTAGTTGGTTGTGACAAAGTTGGATCCGGTCGGATCATTTTTAGAACCCCTTCCAATATAATCATATTTCACGAAGTAACTTATGTGGCTCAAAGCCTCAACCAATTGTAGAATAATTTGTAAAACCAAGTGTTGTAGGGTCCGGCTTGACCGACTATAGCATTTTCACTTGTTTTATTATAAATAAAATAAAAAAATGAACACAATAGAAGACTTTTTAACATGAACAACCCATGTAAAGTTAACAGCATGGAACTAATGACAACTAGCTGTAATTTTATATTCTTTCTTCGTTATATTCATCACTTATTGTAACATTCATCAACTGTCATTGTCGTATTGGTTAAATGTTCGTAGAACACAATTGAGAGACGCTCTAACAAGTTGGTAAACCACTTCTTTTCTTTAACCTCTAGGTATTGTTAACCTATTTTTTGTGATTCTTTTTTCCTTCTTTACAAGCATCAAATATAAAATTTCTCTTTATTGGCATAATAACTATTTTGCTAGTCATTCGTTTTTTTTAAACATCTTATGCTATGTTGAGTAATTCTTAAGTTTTTTTTCTACAGTAAAATAGTTGGAAGAATAAGTTCTACTCGAAGCTTTAAAATCTTGTTGACATACTGAAAGTTTTCAAACGTCACTCTGTGTGTAGGATATGCCTCCCATTGTGTCCATCATATGTTTACTGCTGCCATTTTCTATTATTCTCCTTTTATGTTATACAATGCACATCAATCATTTCATTTCATTGCTTTTCTTTATATATTTGAATAAAAGTGCTTTGCGTGACTCGACAATATAAAACTTTTCTTAAATTTGGAGTAAAGCCTAAAATGTTGTTGTGTTCGTAAATCATGAAACCATAATTACTAACAAAGAAGTATATCGCCCGGCTAGCTCAGTCGGTAGAGCATGAGACTCTTAATCTCAGGGTCGTGGGTTCGAGCCCCACGTTGGGCGCTTTTCTTTTTCTCCTTTTTTATATAAAACTTGCGCTTACCTTTTTTAATTTATGTATATACAGAATGAGGAAAAGAGATGACAACTCTAAAGTAATATAATGGGTTACATTTTTTCGAAATTATTTCATACACAAAAGTTTTCGAGTTTGAAGAGAATAAATCTATGAATTTTTTTTGAAAAATTTCATCCATGACATTACTCATCTTTTTCGCACTGTATATTTATATTATTGAACCCAAGAAAGAGGAATAAATACCTACCACTCAATATATTGAAGTTTTAATAAAAAGAGTTCAACAACATCATTGATGGCAATATCTCTTAAGCAAGTTATCATTAATTTTAATAAACGTAGTAGGAGTGAAAAGGCATTAAAATATATAAATAAATATATAATAAAATAACATAATGTACATATTAACACTATTGGAATGAACATTTATAAAATAAAATAACATAATATACATAAAATAATTAAGCACTATTTGGGAATGAACATTCATTCACATATACTTCAACATTGCATACATGACAAATGGTTGAGAGCGTTTTTTAACACGTGTTCGTTCCCCAACGTGCCTTGTTTCTCCCCGACGGGGAATTGAACCCCGGTCTCCCGCGTGACAGGCGGGGATACTAACCACTATACTATCGAGGACTATATTTCATTTTCGTTTTAAGCTATATAAGTAAATAATAATCATTCCGTATATAAAAAAGTTTATCATCATTATAAGTATGAAAAAGATAAGTTTCCCACACCGGGAATCGAACCCGGATGAAAGCCAGAGACCACTAAACCATATGGGATAGAGACTATCTAATTTTATGAAAATATCTTGATATATAATTATATATATATATAAAAATTTACAAACAAAATTGGCGAAAAATCTCGATTGAATCAACTGAATTATAAGCAAATGTCATAAAGTTGAAAGATTGCTCGAATTTGTTTCGTATATTTGTACATTGTTAAAACAGTTATGTCGTCGTGAAAAACTTAGTATACACAATATATATATAAATGAGTTAATAGTACGAAATGAAATAAAAAAAAACTTCCCATACCGGGAATCGAACCCGGGCCTTCTGGGTGAAAGCCAGATATCCTAGCCACTAGACCATATGGGATACTGCAATGTATTTATCAAAGCGATGGAAACTGCAAATGAACAATGTACAATAAAAAGTTAAGATATCTTATATATATATAACTCAAAAATAATGCTTAAACTTTTTTCTTAATAAAGGCGATACCAACTTCTTTATTTAAACACATGCAGTATGAAATTCTGCAGCAAAACTTGGCCAGAATTGTTTAAAGTTTCTTTCTATTATATTAATATAAAATGTATAAAATATTCATTATTCATTAATAAAAGATCAAGATTAAAAATGCTTAGATTAAAAATTGCAATGAATGTGTTTGCAATGTTTAATTAATTATATTTTCATATTCCAAACACGTTAGCCGCCAGTAATTGGCTTCTTACACATGAAGTAAATTATTTATACCTTAAGCTACAACAAACGTGTATATCTACGAGTCAATATTATGAAAAAATCATACCTGAATAATCAATAAATTCCTAAAATTGATTTGTCTGCCAGTTACCTAGTACCGTATTGTTGTTGTTTGTTTACTTGAGGCCGGCTATAAAGCATTTTAACACATAATTATTATCACTATTATGCATAATACATTAGCACTGGCAATTATTATATAGGAACGCACAGATAGAGTGGTTGGCTGATAGATTGAAGGCACTACAGTGAAAATAGAAAAGAAATTTTACAAAAAATTAATGCACTAACACATAATAATAATGAATAAATCTTCTGACTGTAAAACCAAGAAATCTGTTCATACATATTTTTTAGAAAAACCAAATATTAATTTAAAATTGAAATATGTAGAAATGTACTTTTTTCTTTTCAATTAAACAGCCGCAAAAGAACATGACATGAATACCGCCTGAGTTTACTTGAAATGTAATTCCAAGTAACACCGCATAGTACAAAAGACCCTTTATGCAAATGTGTGCTTGAAACTAAAATTGCGGTTTTTTCGGTTTCCATTATTTATGAAAATTGATTGAAAAACACCGTTATAGATATGAAACCTTTTTGTGTAAACAAAAACATAAAAATATTCAACAGTATATCCATAAATTTGTATTTATGGTTTCATTAAACATTATACTGAAAATAGAAAGAGTGTACTAAATCTGCTTATTCGTTAACAGTTTGAACAGCAGTGGTGTAAATAGGTATATAAATACAAAGATTGTAACAGCTTAAGCAATTGATCGGTACCAAAATATGTAGCAAGAAGACTATAAATTTTCGTGCATCCGTCTAATGTTGGCCATGGTCCCATGGTCGTTTATTATGAGTTATATACCTGAAATTTTTATGGTGGAAGGTATTTAAGATTCGGCCTAAACCAAATTTAGTTTCTTCTCTTTTATTCTATTCCCGTGTTTATTTATTATTCTCCTACTCTTTCCCTCTCTCTATATATTTTGTTGTATCTTACAACAGCAGTGAAAGTAAAATCGTTTTGTATATTATTTATACTTTATTGTATTAATTTATTATCATTATTTATCCTTTTCGCACAAGTCATTTATATGCACAGATGTTAATTGATATTAATTTTATTGTGAACTTTAGTTTCTTAATGTTAATCGATTAGGGGGCTACATTCAAAAATAAAAGTAAAAAACACTTATATAATCATTGATCATTGTAAACTTTAACTGAGTAAAAACTAGTTTCCTAATTTGCAATTTTTTTGCTACTGGAATATGGGTATTTTTTATTAATTCGTATAATTGGTAGCCGATAGCTGATGATTGTAGTGGATATCATTTACAAAATAGTTCGTCTTGCTGATTAAATGATTCTGAATCGTTTGGTATAATACAAGTTGGATCTGTCTTTATCCATTTTATAGTACCTTACAAACCCCTTTATGTGAAGTGATTTATAGCATAATAAATATATTCAATTTTTATATCCTCCGTTGTTACTAAGTTCGTTACTTCCTTTACAATATCCAGATGAAGCGTCAGAAACCGTGCAAAGTATATATTTTTGATCAGGTTTAAAACTGGGTCGATTTAGTTATGTGTGTCTGGGTGTATGTCTGTTACTGACATTCTGACGGTCTTAAACTTTTACCCTATGAAGTTAAAGTTTGATATATATACTTATAATCCATCGATGAGCCAAAATGAGCGTGGTGAAGAAATCAAACACACCCATAATTTTTGAAAAAAAATGTGTACAACTCGACTTGTAAGGTGATATGTAATACGAATCTGCCACGCCCACCGTTTTGATGTTTATAAGGAGAGTACTTAAGATTTGACCTGAATCAAATATATTTTGTTTACTTTTTCCTACTATACGTACCTACTTGATGTTAGCCTCACAGTAAAGATTAAAACTAATCGATGCAATAATTTAACCACTCTTCAAGTATTTTTATAGCTTTGTGTCGCTTAAATGGTTAAAAACACTTTATAAATATATGTATACGTATATATTTTATGCTAACGTGCGTAATCTCCCGACATTCGATTAAATTGCAAAAAGTTTTATGACGATAAACGTTACTTTACAACATTATGCTTTAAAATCAATTAACCAATATTCAATATATGAAAATTTATTGATCTTTAATTATGTTAAGTAATTTATATATATATATGAATAATAAAAATAATTCGTTATTATCATCTTCTTCCTTTGTAGTGATTCATCTATACCGTCTCGGTGTTATAAAATGGCTCCCAGTGTTTGTCAAAATTCACCTAAATTAACACCTCACACCAATGGTAACAATACAAACAACAACAACAATAATAATAATAATACAAATGGTATTCATATAAATAATGCAAAAGCTGTAGTGGGTGGTAATGGTGATTCTGCTTCATCTTTAACACAGCACAGCAGCAGCAATTGTGCTACTAGCAGCATAAATGGTTCAATGGCTTCATATAAAATGTCTAGTTCAGAGAATAGTTGGTCACAGAACACGTTTAGTAAGGTAAATAAATGGGAAAAAGCAAATTAAAATAAAAAAAGAAGCTTTGTCTTCCCGTACCGGGAATCGAACCCGGGCCTTCCGGGTGAGAGCCGGATATCCTAACCACTAGACAATACGGGAGATAACTACACCTCTGCATTTAAGCAATTTAGTCAATATTATCTTAACAAACGGGTTTTTTTTTAGTACAATCAGAAACAGATAATTCCTCATATTAGAGAGGAAAGTATACAAAATTTATCATTAGTGAATTGCAATTATGAAGAGATTACATTTTAATCAGTTTTAAAATCTGAGTTTATCTAAACATATCCATTCGTTTAAACAATTAAAAAATATCTTCAAAAAATTTTTTTTTAATTGATAAGTATATCAATCAGACCATATTTCATTTTATTTTTTTTTAATTTCATTTTTGTTTCTTTAGGAAAATCAACGACCACCCGTTTATAATCCTGAAGATTATGCGCAATCATTGAAAAAATTTGGTAAACGTCAAAACGGCACAAATCCATGTTCAATATATGATTACAGCGATGTAAAGATAAACGAGGATACGAACAAATCAACTACTTTACCCCACAAACATTCCGAACATAAGTAGGAATTTTGAAAATAATTAAAAATTATCAAATATTGTATAAAATATTTTCTTCTGGTTTTCAATTATTTAATACAATAGAAAGCTCATCATTGCTCCACCCTTTACAGAAAATGAAATGTCCTTAAGACAATTTTCTTCAATAACCGACTTATTAACGAAACTAAGAGCTGACCTAAGAGTATCATTTTTAAGGTAAAGCTATAATTTTTATCAATTAGTTAAATTCTCTAATTTATTTGCATTCTATTTCCTAGTTTTGTGCAAGAATTTGTAGCCTCACCCTCAAACGGTGTAACATTGTTGTTGGAAGTTTTACGCTCCATACAATTATCGCAAACAATTAATGCACCTATAAATACCGTACCGTCAGCGGCAGGCACAATACCCCGTCATACTATGCAAAATTATCAAAAAAGAGCGCTACTAGATGAACTGGCTTGCTTGTAAGTAAATATATGATCAATGAAGATATCTAGAATCTCAAATATAATCCTTACAGACAATGCCTAAGTATATGCTGTTCACGTTCTTTAGAAGCTACCGCTTGTTTAGGCTCAACACCTGTAGGCTTAATGCCATTAGCTTCGTCCGCCACCGGTCAGGGTATAAGGGCCCGCATTTTAGCT
Organism: Crataerina pallida; assembly: GCA_949710015.1. Lineage (NCBI taxonomy): Eukaryota > Metazoa > Arthropoda > Insecta > Diptera > Hippoboscidae > Crataerina > Crataerina pallida. Next base: position 6,322,930 of record OX453293.1, read on the forward strand.
ATGCAACTTATGGCGGCTGCTTGTGACCGTTCAGCTTTTGGTCACGGCAATCAAAAGTTAGCTTTGGCTGGTCACACATCAGTATCCGAGGCCATGTCTACATTACGTTTACGCTGTAGTGAACCAGTTCGTTTTCGTTTATTAATGGGAATGCTAAATAGTGGCGGTGGTTCTGGTGAATTACAAGCAGTAGGAATAAAGTGGGTTTCCAAGAGTACAAAAAAGTCCTTTCAAACCACTTCCCTTAATATCCTCAATTATTTTTCTTTCAGATTCATTAATGCTTTCCTGGAGAGTTCAGAAAACCTACAACAGCGTTTGTATTTACAAGCTGAACTCTTCCAAGCTGGTTTCGATCCGCATAACATGTGCAAGGTTGGTCCATTTCACATCATACATTATAAAAATGCCAACTTGTTATTAATTTGTAGACTATATCCGCTTCCTCACCTTGGCTGGATGCTTTGCGCAATGAATTGAAACGTTTTCAGGATATTTATGTGGACGTGGATAAGATGATTGCTCAATCTCGCGAAGCGGAACGTGTACGCAGTCAAATGGTAATATTGGAAAGGCGTGTCCAGATACTGCATGAAGAGAAAGCCGTTTTAACGTCCATGGAGAGACGCTTACAAGAACGTTGTGCTGAATTGCAAAGAGAAATATTCCGTTTGCAGGGAGCACAAAATGAAAATACTTTCAAATCTTTAGATAAACAGCCTATAACAGTGCCACGTCATATACCGCCAGGCAAACAGAAGACAGCTGAGGGAGAGGATACCAGCGAACATGAAGATGAAGGTATAAGTAGTTCGGATACTGGACCCTCTCTAAGTCCAGTACCTATCTTGGTGTTACCGCAAATGTCCAATAAAATGCCAACAAAGTCTATAACAAATGATACGATAGAGGCGGCCATGAAAGAATTAGATAATGTGGTGAGCGAGGCTGAAAAACAATTGACCAACAATGAAACAGAATTTATGGTGAATTGTATAAATAAGGAGACAAAAGAAAAAGACATAATACCGGTAAATATAGTGCCACAGCCCCCAAGAAAATCGCGTTCTTTGGCACATTTGGTGCAACTCGATAACACTTCTGAATTAGATGGCAGCGAATATGGCATGTTGTTATTGCAAAAACAAGTAGGAAATAGAGAAGATGAAAGAGTTAATGTGTTAAGGACATTTTTCGATGAAACTGATTATGAAATACAGGAGGTGCGAAAGTCTTTTCAACGACCCCGCTTAGACTCTCCCGAATTAAATGAAAATGATTTAACAAAAGCATCGCCAGTAATAAATCACAGCAATACCCGTGAATTGTTGGATGTTATTATGAATGCGCGTCAGACAGAAGACGACCCCACCATAAAAGCTTTAAGAGAAGTGAGTAATGATCGCACTAATATAAATATTCAGAGAGAACAGTTACCGGAGGGTATACAACCAAAAGGGAGTGGCAAACAACAGTTACCGGCTCAACATTTTAATGGTGTCTTTTTTATGACGGGCATGAATACACCGCAGAAATATCCAAAACCTGACTTGACGGCCGCTCTGCAGGCCCGACGTGTCAGCAAAACCGTAGAACGTTTGGAAGCCGTGTTCGCCAATCACAATGAAACCTTCCATCATGAAGCGATTAACAATAATGGTCATACAAATTCCATGTTAAATCAAAAAGAAAAATCACGGAGTAATCAACAGATTTATTTCGGTAGTAACCCTACTCTGGGTAATCCATCACATAATAGTCGTCCCGATCTTTTAAATCAAACTGCAACAAAAGCAACCACCATCCGCACAAGATCTTACACACAAGGTGCAAAAGTTACAGACATTCCTTCCGGTTTATATTGAAACAATGTATCACCTCTGTCATGATTTCATAATAAGTTATATGTGCAATATGGAAATTGTGTATTTTCTACGGTTTTAGTAAAATGGAATAAAAAATACTTACGCAATATTTAATAAATAGTATAAGAATTAGAAATTGGTAATTATTTATGTCTCATCCATCTCATTGTTTTTTACCTTATTTATAATATTCTATATATAACTTTATTAAATTTTTTATTGTGACATTTTTAAACATATTTTTTACGTCCATTTTATATAAATAATCGCCTTTAATAAAATGATTTATCAATGCTACAATGTTTTATGTATTATGTATTACTTTAATTTAAAAAACATAAAATCATATATACATGCTTATATTTGAAAAAAGGATTCCAAAAATTCAACCCATTGAACCTATATTGAAGCTGCTAAATCCATTTTTCAATGGACAGATGTATTATTTTTTATACATTTCATCAAAGACACACCCACCCGTATGTTTAAAAAATTGAAAAATGACAAATGACGCCCACTTTCGCGGGCATGGTCATCTCTTACATACCGTATATTCAAAAATAGACGTTTCCAAGTTAAAGTTCATGGGTCCTTAGAAAATCTATAAAATGCGAAGTTAATCAATCGATTTAATGAAATCGATTTTCAATAATTTTTTATTAATAATTGAATTTTAAATTTTATTTAATCTCTTCTTAATTTTTAATCTTTATAAATCACAATAACGATTATAAAGTTCAATCTAGTTAGTCCCTGCCTGCTTGCTATAATGAAGATTCAAAAAAATTTACTAAAAATAAAAATGTAAAAATTGAAAATTTTTGGCAAAATACCAGGCGCCCAGCATCATATAGCAAGTTAATTTTCCTATGAACGAATGGCGCCCTCTAGTGAGTCTATAAATAAGTAACTTTATTCCGTCAGCATACTGTCATATCATACAGTAAATACACTACTAGATGGCGCTAAATCAACAAATCATAAACAGCAGCCTAGTTCGTGAAAGTTTTCAAAATCATCAGACTATTTTTGCGTATTCGAATCAAATTGAAACTTATTCCTCTTTAAGACTCGCGTATATATCAATTTATTTTATATAACATTTTAACAATATACCAACAATTCAATCACATGACGCTCAATTATTGATTTGAAAAAAACTTTGTTGCTTAATGTTTTAATTAATTTTAGACAATGTAACAATTGAATCAATAAATCTAATGTATAAATATATTAATAGAATGACAAAAATGTGGCGATAATTATAAGTAAATTTGGCTTAGGCCAATTCTAATGTTACTTTCCCAACTATACAATGTAAAGGGGGCGTGGCAGTTTTATCTTAAGCTCTTTAATAGTGTATGTATGTATATATCTACTTCCACATCGAAAGTATTTTTGAAAAAAACATTTTTGATACATTAATGGAAAAGCTCAGTATATAAATATATGTAATAAAGTTCAACTTTTCAATTAAATGGTGGCCGGGGCTCTCAAACAAATTTGTCAACAACAAAATCAAAGATATATACTTTGTAAAGTCTGCATGAAATGACATACTTAATATAAGGAGGGCATAAAAGGGGCCTAATCACGTTATCAAATAATAAATTAATAATTTTAATTACAATTCAACTATCAAACGCTTAGTTTATATTTATATAAAATCTTAATTTCAATAACAATCAATTCCCACCTCTACCAATTGACTATTGTAATGCATTTCATTGTAGCAGTTACTACAATAACGGGCGCTTGCCGAAAACGCATTACAAATCATAATAGAAAAGTCACACATAGTTATAGGTAACACCTACGTAATTATTGTTATAAATTCTCCAGCTTTATTACAAATGATGTACTTGTATATTCGTTTGTGCGGCTTGTTGAAATTTTGTTCAAGAAGAGAACACATTGAAAAAAAATGCCATAAAGTTTTGCATTCGGATTAAAGTACAATAATCTTTCTCTCGGTTTCTCTCTGTCTCTTGTGTAAATTACAATTTACTTCTTGTTTGGTAGTGCTATTTACAAAAAAGGAAAAAATAGATAAAGAAAGAAAGAAAAGACAATTAAGGTAAATATCAAACAGTTGTTCAGCTAATCTCAATGTGAGTAAACGTCACTAGCCTTGTGCAAAATTACAACATTATACAGGTGCAAGAATCTTATGCTTTACGTTTAACAATAAACAGTTAAGCGATTTGTTATCATTTGCTGAACATGCGATAATACAAAAGTGCAATTTTCTATATTCATATACTGTTCTTAACATTTACTACAATAGTGCAATGGTTTGTTATGGGTTAAATTATTATATTATGACAATTTTGATGAAATGGTGTCATCAAATCTGTGATATATGTGTGTGATAGTACTAAACAAATTTATCCATAAATAGTGTGGAGTAAGATATTAAACTTATCGAACTTGACCGACCAATGTAATAAAAATATTGTATATTTACAAACAAAAGAAAACAGACTATACAGCAAATGATGCTTGCCATAAACAATTCCATAAAACTCATTTTCAATACAACAAATGGTAAAAATAATTATCTATGTAATAAACAAGTTAATACGCATCCATAAGATTCTTACTATTCAGCTGTGTAAAGAGAAACCACACAAGTTAAATTAGTCCGTCTTCTGTCCAGTCACGTGTATTCTCCATTAAAAATAACCCCACGACTGGTTATTTACTATGAGGCTAACCGTTGCTATCTAAACTTAAACAAAATTAAAAACCGTTAATAGGATTAAATAGAGAACTATATACCGATCCAACCAATATATGCCCACAAGTAAGATTGCGTATAAGAAACAAACACTAAATCAATCATTTGTGCAATTACACAGATAGTGAAAACAAGTGATTAGAACAACAAAACATATTCTAAATAAATGTTGAGATAAACCGTACTTTCTGTCTGAATTCAGGTAATGGAGACTTATGCTGTTGTTCCAATTATTAGAACCTTAACACCAGCTTTGCAACAAGTGGCTAAAGAGGAATTGAATGAAGATCCACAACGATTAATTAAAGATATTTTAAACTTAAAGCATTGGCTACTACAACACGATCTGTTGAGGGCGCGTACAAATGATCAATTCTTGGTGGCCTTCTTAAGAGGCTGTAAATATAGTTTAGAAAGAGCTAAACAGAAAATTGAACGTTTCTACACATTAAGAGCGTTATTACCAGAAATATATAATGAACAGCGTCAGGTAGATGATGCACAAGTATTGGAAATTGTACGATTGGGGTAAAACTTATCTGAAAGTATTTTGTTTCAATAAATTTTTAATTATCATTTTTGTGCCATTTTATAGCATCATTTTACAAATACCTTTACCCGAGAATGAACGTAGACCTTGCATAACCATAATACGGGCCACAGCTTATGATATTACAAAGTATAAATTTGCTGATATTATACGCGTGGGTTCCATGTTCGGTGAGATTATGATGCTGGAAGATGATCATTCCACGGTATGCGGTTATTTGGAGATTATGGATATGGCCAACGTAACAGCTGGTCATCTGTTCCATTTACCACCGGACTTATTGCGTAAATGTTCCATTTTTGCTGATGAGGCTTTGCCTATGCGCCAGAAGGGGACATTTTTTATAAATGTGCCCTCAATCTTCGAGAAAGGCTTCAATTCGGTTAAAGCTTTATTTCCAGAGACGATGAAAAAGCGTGTAAGTCTATATGGCGTCTTTTTTATTCTTTTTTTTTAATTTTTTCTTAATATCCAGATTGTAGTTAGCTCTACGCCGGATTGTGTAAGTGATTATGTACCTTTAGATTATTTGCCTGAAGAGTATGGTGGCACTAATGGTTGCATACAGGATATTATAAATAATATGGAATCGAAGTTATTACGATATCGTGATTATTTCCTGGACGATTGTAATTATGGTACTGAGAAGAAATTGCTCAAACATTCATTATCCTTTAACTATGAAAGCTATTTTGGTGTTGATGGCTCTTTTAGGAAACTCAACTACGATTAATTGGCTTCAATACATATTTTTAGTTCTTTTTTTTTATTAATTATTTTTTTTTTTTTGTAAATAATTTTCATTTAATATAAATTTTATTATATGCAATCATTAAATACTAACCTTTTTTATTTTAATTTAAAATAATTAATTAATATTATTAATTAACAATGCTATTTTTTTAAGCACTAACACTTAGCTTGTGTGTTTGATTTAATTACTGATTATTATTAGTATTTTTTTAAATTATTTTATAATCTTACAGGTAAAAAGTCTGTGGATACGCTTAATCGGAGGCGATGGATGCGTGTTTTTTATATAAATAAATTATTTATGTTTAAATCTCATCAGACAGAAGTGCAAGAAATTTAAAAAAAGAAGAAAATTATGAATAATGATTGTCATGAAATTGATAATGTAAAAAAAAAACAATTGAAAAGGATTAATTTGATTTTGGTGAAATCTGAAACACAAACTTTCTACTTTCTGCGTATAATGGGCGATTTAGTTGTTAATGCTGATCAAAAATATACATATATACTTTAAACGGTGTCTGACGCCTGGTTACAAACACAATGACAGACTTAGTGTACCGACATCTTGTACCCTCCACATAACATAAACTTTAACTTTTCTGCTTATTTTAAATTGCCAAATTGTTCAATCTCCCTCATTCATAGAAATGTATTGTAGTTGTCCAGAACTATTTAGCTACACGCCAAGATGATAATGCAGTGGTTAGCGGTTATGTACTAATATTCGAAAAAGCTTTAGTAACTAGAACACATGCTTTTCATATTACACCCTTATTAGTGAAGGAGCTGAATACATTTCTGGAACATGCTGTACCAATGCATCGTAAAACCGCCATACACATTGTTAATATGAGTATTGAAAGTCTACGGCAACGGTTCTCAAACTTTTTCTGCAGCTCTCCAAAGGTACAATAATTTACAAGAAACCCAGGGGTTCTGGGGAAAAAGAGAGCATTATCTGGAAAATGACACGCCTATATTATACTCGACTCAGAATTCACACACACTACCAGAGGATGTAATGAGATAAAACTGCCACGCTCATTTTTTGTGTAAGCAATTTATTTGCTTCGATAAATTTTGAGGCATTTTTTAGCTATTTATTTAATTTCGGTCTTCCGAATTCCATTTTTTCACTAGTTCACTAAGCCAAAAACCTTAATTACGATAATGCTTTACAAAAATATATTTATTCATTGATTCAAATTAATACATAATATGGAAGACAACAATTTTCTTTATGAACTCTTTTTAAGAACCTTAACAATAACACTTTTAACTTCTGTATAATTGTGTAGAGCATATTCACCATTCTCGCGTCCATGACCGGACATCTTATAACCGCCAAACGGCACCTGAGCCGATAGAGTATTATAATTATTTACCCATACAGTGCCAGCACGTAAGCCTTGTACAATGTAATTGGCTTTGTCAATGTCTTTGGTGAAAACGGCTGCTGCCAAACCATAATGGGTATTATTCGCCCGTTCTATAACCTCATCAAGTTTCTTGAAACGTATTATTTGTTGTACGGGACCGAAGATCTCCTCTTGTGCTATAGTCATGTTATCGGTGACATCAGCAAATACTGTTGGTTCTACAAAGTAGCCGGGTAGATTTGGTGGCCGTTGACCACCCGCTACCAATTTGGCACCCTGCTGTTTACCACTCTCAATTAAACCCAAAATTTTCTGCATTTGCTCTTCATTGACTTGAGGTCCTTGTTCTACGTTCAAGTCAAATGGATTGCCAAACTGGCGTTTTCTAGCTCTATCAGCACTGCGTTCTACAAATTCATCGTAAATTTTATCCTCCACATAGGTACGCGAACCAGCGCAACAACATTGACCCATATTGAAGAATAGAGCAAAATGCGACGTCTCCACAGCATAATTTAAATCGGTATCGGCCAATATAATATTGGGACTTTTGCCACCCAATTCCAGGGTAACACGTTTCAAGTTGGTATTACTGGAGGCTTGTTGTATCAATTTGCCCACTTCCGTAGAGCCGGTAAAAGCTACTTTGTCTACATCATAATGATTGGCTAAAGCGGCACCTGCATCACCAAAACCCGGCACCACATTGATAACACCCTCGGGAAAGCCCGCCTCCTTTGTCAATTGAGCTATATACAACGCTGTTAAGCTGGTCTGTTCAGCCGGCTTTAATATAATAGTATTGCCGGTAGCTAGAGCCGGACCCAACTTCCACGCCATCATCAATATGGGAAAATTCCATGGTATAATTTGAGCACACACTCCCACGGGCTCATGACGTGTATAAGCAAAATAATCACCATCCATGGGTATAGTCTGGCCATGATTTTTATCAGCCCAGCCAGCAAAGTAACGCAAATTGCGAACGGACATGGGTATGTCAACGTTGTAAGACATGGAATACGGTTTGCCATTGTCCAATGTTTCTAAACTCTTCATTATTGGTACGATTATTATCATTTTCTCAATCAATATTAAAGGAAACTTACTGCCAAATAGACGCGATCACGTTCCAATAATTCAGCTAAACGATTAATTAAATAACCGCGTTCCGAAGCATCCATTCGACGCCAAGGGGAGCCAAGTCTAAGGAATTTTTTTCGTATTCATATTGAAATTTATTTCATATTATTTCAATAATGATAATGAATGATGATGTTAGTAGAGGATATAGCGTAAGTCACTGCCATAGGTCATATTTTGTTAAAATGTTTTTTAATACCCAGAAAAAAAGTATTAAAAACCTCAAAAAATACAAATATTCGTGATCAGCATAGAATACTAAATCAATGAGATGGTGTCTGTCTCTCTATTGGAAAATACTTCTACTAATCAACTTTGAGAAATCTTTAATCACTTAAGTGGTTTAGAATTTTCAGGACTTGCTCTCAGTCATCTAATGAAATATTCATGTTATCAATGGACACAAATATTGCGGCAGATCTAGTATTGAAAACATTCGAGTCAGATAATTCATTTAATTAATTTCTTTCTAATTGTTTTAGAAAACATGGTAATAAATAGCAAAAAAAATTAATTTCCACATGTACTTAGAAGTGGTGGGTGAGACAGGTACATGATTTTACCCTCTCCGTGTGTATAAAAGATTTTTGTTCCATTGTGAGCCTGACTCTGCATGCAAAAACTAGAAGTAATTCAATATCTCAAAATTTACGCCCGCAAGGATGCCATCAACAGACGGACGCACGGACATACATATCTAGATCAATCTAGTTTTTGATATTGAACAAGAATATATATACTTTGTAAGGTCTCTGACACCTTCTGTGGAGGATGTAACCACAACAACTCAAAACATACAAAAAAAAATATTTTTTTTATTTTATTTTTTACGAACAAAGGTTGATGTTATTACGTTTCAATGAACTTCATTTTTATGACTCTTAAGAATAATTTATGTTGAGAATGTGAAAAATTTATTTAAAAAAATTAAAAATTGAAAAATTAATTAAAATTAAAAATTTGAAACGATTTACTTTGTATACACAAAATACACACTTTGCAGTTGTATGTGTGTTTCATTTATGAGCATAATATTTTAAACTTTGTTGACTTACTTGAAGGCTTTGCGAGCAGCATTTACAGCCACTTCTATATCTTCTTTATTTGAACATTGAATTTCAGCGATTTTTTCTTCAGTAGTTGGATTAATACTATCAAACGTTTTGCCCGATTTACTTTTATGCCATTCATTGTTAATAAAAATCTATAATTAAACAAATAGTTGTGATTACAAAAACGTTGCTTAATATAAGGACAGAGAGAAAATTAATGAAAGTTATGGTGCAGCAACCCTTCAATTATTAAATGATCGTCTATTTTAGTAAACTCTACTTTATACCCCATAATTTTTGTGTCTATAAGGGAATATGGGCGTGGTACTTGGTCGATTTTATGCGGTTTAAATAAAAATCTATGTAGAAACATTTGTATACAAATTTAGTCTAACAGTTCAAAATTTACGAACGGAAGAATACCAACATCAAATGGACACGCGGACGGTTATGGTTACATTCACTTAGACTTTGACGCTGATCATATGTATATAAAAATATTTTGTGGCATCTCCGAGACTACCTTCTAGGTAATGTAAACGGAACAACAAACTAAGTCTACCCTCATCACTGGAGAGTGCAATAAACACTTTAACTTTTTATATCGCTATTATATTCGTGCCTGGAATATACAGCCGGCTTAATGAATAAGCATATGTGTACGTGCTTGTACTTATTATCATTTTCTTTCTTTTTCATATCTCTTCAAGGTTATACAAAAGTTCTTTGTTGTGTGAAACCATGAATAAATTAAGAAATTCAAAAAAACTTCTCGCTCTGATACAGTGTCAAATTATATTTCCAAGTATTTATATATAAACAAAACATAGCACATATATACATACGCTACATATTTATAATACCTAAGTATTGTGTACATATTTTATGCGTAGAAGAAAAACTTACACCGGTATATAAAATATCAGGACTTGTTTGCGGTTCAGGTAGTGAAGCAAATTTTGCTATACGTTGTACATTACACGTTATTATTTTATTAGTATTTTGTAAAAAATTTAAAGTTTTCGCTAAACGCAACATATTTTATAAAAACAAAAATGAAATACTTGAAATTGCACTTCTGCTACTTAGTGAGTGAACTTGTAAAATGACTTATTAGTCCAGCTGGGATAATCACAAACCGCCAGGGTTGATAAGGCAGTGAATAATTGAACTTTATAGCAAACAAATTTCGCAAGCTTTTTTTTTTTCGCAAAGCAAAAAATAAGAATAAAGTAAGCTTTTATAAAATTAGCACAGGGTTGCTTAAGCAATGTTTTTAAAAGAAAATTTTGTTAATTAAAAATTAAGTTGATAGTGTTTTTACACTTTGAAGAATTTACAACGGACCTCTTCATCTGCTATTAAATCAACTTTATAACCAATATTTTATAAATAAATATGTTTGTATGTTTTATATTGAACCAAAGCATAATTAAGAAGAGCACCTGTCTCGCCATAATAAGATATATTTGTTAACTCATTTATTGGACTGTATAGATAAGAGTATATGTGTATATTAATACAACAATAGAAACGGAAATTAAACATTATATTTGTGCATTTTAATCCACATTCAGCTGACGAAATGAGCCTTCCATACCAAATAGATTGTCAAAGTCGATAGGTTTGCCGGGTCTTAAATTTTCATCAGTACCATATTTAATCAAATCTTGTAAGAAATAATCACGATAGGTGAAAACTTTCTCTTCCCACATTTTAATTAGCTCTGGTATGGAACCATTTTCCCCACCATATTCTTTAGGTAAATATTTTTGTGGTATTTTTTCATACAATTTCGTCCAATCATTACCATAAACGAAGAACTGTTTAATATACAGAAACAATAATTAATATATATCATATATAATGAGTATATACTCGTATATATAATAAAAATTTACTCTATTTGCTTGTTTCTCTGGAACTATTGACTTGAATAAGTTATATATTGCTTCAAAGGCTTTTGGAGCATTCATTATATGTGTAGCTTTATTACGTATCGGTACAGCCTCCTCATTCCATACAGAATTACTTTTCATTACTGACGGCGTCATTTGCAGCATATGATCTGTTGTCAATTTACTCGAATCAACTACGTAAATCATACCATTGACGACCACATAATCATCTTCCAACATTTGAATTTGTCGTATCAAATCTGTAACTCTGATCATGTCTTTTATTGAATATTTCTTCGGATCGTAAATTCCTTGGCGAAAGAAGAGAATTCTTGGACCGGTCTCATTTAAAGGTGTTGGCAAAATTACACCCACTCTTTCAATGGAATAAGTGAAATTAAAAAGATTTAATATTTATTCATTTTTCATTCCACAAGTGACATTTTTTAATGTCTAAAAAGAGACACATCTTTTATTCTTGAATCTGAATCGTTTTTATCCATGAATGTCTGTCCTTCTGTCTTTCCCTTAAATTTGTTCGCAAAGTTTTGGTCTTAAATTCTTAAAACATTTCAAAAAAATTTTGGTACAAAAATGCGCGTTTATCCAGAGGTCTACACTATTGAAAATAAATCGAATTGGGGTCTAATTTAGCACTATATATATAGCACTTTTATTGGAAATAAAACTTTACAGACAGAAATTCAAAATTAGCTTAAATAGCTTAAGAATTCTCGGTGTCAACTTTTACACCCGATCGCACCATTTTTAGAATCACTTTTCATATAATATTCTTTAACTAAGGGCACCCTCCTCTATACTTGCTATTATTTTTTATATAACGGGATTATGTAACGGTATGTTTACTAAAACCTTCTAAGACATCTGCTGTGACTATGCTGCACATTGCTTCTAGTAACTGCATTTAAGAGAACTTGATCAATTTGTTCACTCACCCAATTTGTAATATTTCACGCATTAGTGTTTCTTCTATATCTTTTATTGTAAAGATGTGTGGAAAACGTGTTCGTAGAGTGTAATATTTATCAATTTTCGATTTAGCTTTTTCAAAACGATATTTACAGCCCCGTAGAAAAGCTATTAAAAATTGATCATCCGTACAAGCTCTTAAATGGGGCTGTTGTTCTATCCATGTCCTTAAAATTTGTAAATCTTTTTCAATGCGTTGGGGATCCTCATTCAATTCATCAATAGCCACTTGTTGTAAGAATGGCGTTAAAGGACGTAAACTGGACATAATTTTTGGAAAATCACTTTCAAATTACGCGTTAGTTCCGTGAACAGTTTTCTGTAACTCGTAAACTTTGCAAATGTAGTTTTCGATTAGTGTTCAATTCAATTTAATAAAAGCCTTAATTGATTGCACCAGAACTGTGCTAGATAGTTTCCTATACATATACAATGTATGTGAATGTGGTGTGCATTAATTTATCATTGAATAGATAAGATTTTAATTGATAAAAAATATTGCCTTTACTTAAAAGTAATATAAAAATTGGTAATGAAACGTGCAATTGATAGAACTTCGAAAAAATATTTGCAGTAAAACAATGTCCAACTTACGGCCTTTAAATCAAAAATTAGCTAAAAAAGCTGAAGAAGAGTTGGGAGAGACGGCGGAACGTTTGAAAAATTATTTGCAAACCTTACGAGAATGGCTATTAAAACAATCTCATCTTAAAGTTCGCAACGATGATCAATTTCTGGTGGCTTTCCTTAGAGGCTGTAAATACAGTTTAGAGAAAACAAAACAAAAACTGGATTACTTTTATGCCTTGCGTCACGAAGTCCCAGAATTATATGACAATCGTTTCGTTAATGAAAAATGTTTGGAAATATTTAGATTAAGGTAAGAGAACGCGTGATTGTTTTAGTCCCAAACGCGATTTCTAACGTGAAAATTTACTCGCAGTTGTTTTATTAAACTACCCAAACCGTTAAGTGAAGATGGCCCCAGTATACAAATATCCCGTTACGGCTATTATGATCCCAGCATATATCAATTTCCCGAAGTATTTAAGGTGTCCACCATAATGCGCGACATACAAATGCTTGAAAATGATAACACCATGATAGCAGGCTTTGTAGAGATAGTGGACTTTAATCACATGACCGCTAATCACATTTTACAATTCAATGCTGCTTTGGTGAAAAAGTTGGCTATTTTGGGTGAAAAGGCGTGGCCATATCGCATCAAAGGAGTTCATTTTATTAATGTTCCTTCAATAACCGAAAAAATTCTCATTATATCCAAAAACCTAATGAACGAGAAACTCAAACAACGGGTATGATTTTTTAAATGTTTTCTATCTTCTAAAATAAGTGTGAATAATAAAAAATTGTTCATTTTCCAGTTTTATGTTCACAAAAATTATAAATCTTTATATGATTATATACCTCAGGACTGTTTGCCCAAAGACTATGGTGGTAATAATGGCTGTATTCAAGATATTATGGATAATTGGGAAAAGAAGTTAATACGTTATAAAAAATATTTTGAAGAAGAAGTAAATTATGGAACGGATGAAAAGCGAAGACCGGGTAAAGCGCTGAATACCGAATCTTTATTTGGTATGGATGGTTCATTTAGACAATTGAATATAGATTAAAAGGTGAAGAAAAATTATAGTAATAAATAAATAATTGAATTAAAACAAAATTTCGCAATTTACTGAAATATAAAGGTTGGATTCCATTCATCGAAATCAAACTTAACTAATGCAAGTTGGAGTTTAATTGAACTGTTTTTAAGGCAGTTACAATGAAAAATATGTTGTCTAACATTTCAGAACAATTCATTGTTGTTCATCATTGATATTTGTATTCATCATAATTTCCAAACAACCTTTTCATCTCAATTTTTATTTATATTTATATTTATATTTATGCTTTTATATACATATAAATTATATAAATTCTTAATTTAATGTAGATCATACCATTTCTTTATAATCCTTTTATACTCTGCACCATTTGTGGTTACTGATCATGTACATCCGTCCGTTCAAGTGTCCATAAATATTTGTAAGTAAGCTATGGGTCTCTTTTTTGAGATATTTCAATGATATTTCAATTTGTCTTTTTAAAAATATACTCAATCGGATAATTTTTAGAATCTATTTTCCTATAATCATCTTTCACAAAATAACTTGCGTAGCAACAAAACTAATTTTAAAACTAATTTTAATAAGTGTTGTAGGGTATTAATTGATCAGGCTTGACCGATTATAATATTTTCACGTATTCACTTAATTAAAGTCCCGATTTCTTATTAACATATTTATGACCTTCTTCATAGTAAGGATTCGTAGCTTCACGTATTCTGTCCAACCATTTGCTTATGGTCGGAAATTTCTTTGCTGCATCATATTGACAAAGTTCTGAAAAAAAGATGAAACATGTTAATAAAAAATCTACACTTATACATATACGTTTAAGTACTATTTTGTTCTATTTCACAGGCACCAAACAAATCGGCCACAGTCACTTTATTGCCGGCCACGAAATCTGTATTTTTTAACCAAATTTCTTCCAATACTTTTAACTGTAACTCCATTTCTTTTTTCAACTCGGCAGCTTGATCATTTGAAGGTTTTGGTGCTACACCTCTCATAGGCAATAGCCACATATACCTAAAATAATTGGCACAACCATAACGTACACCCAAATGTTGCCATTCCAGGAATTCGTCAACTTTAGCTCTTTGCTGTAAATCTTTGGGATATAAATTCTCATTGAATTGACCCTTATCAGCTAAATACCTATAAAATGTAAGAGAGGTAAGGAAAGCTTAGCGATCATTTAAAGACAATACATGCATACCTGATAATAGCCACTGATTCACTTAAATGAAAATCACCATCCACTATGGCTGGCACTTTTTGAAAGCGATTTATTTTTTTATACTCATCACTGCGCTGTTCAACTATGTAGTCATAGTACAATGAAATCATCAAATTGACTTTTTTTTCATATCTTTTTACTTTTTGTTACTTTGACCACTTACATTTTCTTAAGGCTACTGGGCAATCTTCAAAGGGGACTTTGCTAAGTTTTAAAGCAATCCACAGAGCTCTGGATGGTTGAGACATCAAGTCATAATAATATTTAAATGTTTTAGTCATTTTTATAAAACCTCTTACAATTGTTTTGTGCAATAATTATATTAAGGCAAGCGCCGGTATAAATGTTTTAGTACAAATACGAATGCGGTCAGGAATGTTGGAGATAAATTGTATAATTAAGTTAAAGTGCAAAAGCTTTTGTTGAAAAGCTTCAATAATTTACGGTTGAAAAAATTAAATTCAAATTAGACAAAATAAATTCATAACCCAAATCGATTACGCCCACAATCTACATAACAGTTATGAACATTTGAATTTGATTTATTTTGAAATTTTCCAAATGAATCCTTTTATCGTTTTTTATATCGCTATTAAAATTGGATAAAATCGATCAAGATAAAATCTATTTATCTGCTACAAAATATTGAACTATGAATTTGGAATTCCTGCTAAAAATAGGCGTGGTTTAAAGGATGTTTCACGCCCACTATTTGTATGTAGATATGGAGGCTATTTAAATCAAATTTAGTTGTTTTTTACATGCTTCTTCATTAACATCTCTAGGACAGCCCGACTCCACTTTGAGACTTTCATAAGATCGGAATTCAAGGGATTCATTCTGACACACGAATTACGAATTTTAAATAGAACTAATTGGACTCAAATTGAAAGGAATTGCATGAAAATATTCATGGAACTTTATTCCTTACAAGTGAAAGATAGACTAAATGTTTGGATGAATCTAATGTTCTGTTTCAATAATAATAAAAAGCTTTAACACCATTACTATATATTTCAACTGAAACTTGTTTTGTAAAATTAAAAAAAAAAATTCTTTCAATTTCAATGTTAAAGTAGTTATGAAGATCAAATCAATTTGAAACGTTCTAAACAGCTTACAAAAAATGTCAAAGCCTAATATCCGTTTATTATTGAAAGAGTTGCAATTGCAGGCTTCAAGCGAATTACATGAAACTGAAGAAGCTATTGAAGATAATCTGAAATTGATCCGCGAATGGTTGAAAAGTCAACCACACTTAACAGCTCGTACAGATGATAAATTTTTAATTGCATTTCTCAGAGGTTGTAAATACAATTTGGAAAAGTAAAAACAAAAGTTGACAAGTTTTACACCATTAAACAACAAATAATGCAAATTTGTGGCCATTTCACTGTACAAGGCAGATTGTTGGAACTTTTTCGTACGGGGTAAATGGCCACAACTGCCTTTCATTAAAATTAATAAAAATTAATTAATTTTTGTACAATTTCTAGAGTATTCATGGCAAACAACCCTCAATCTTTTTAAGTAATTGCCAAAAATCGATTTCAATATTCATACATTGAACGAGAGCCCACAATTGCACTATTTATGGTTAGTATGGATTATGTGTCATGATGATAATTCCATAATTAACGGCTATGTGGAAATTATAGATTTAGAAAAATTTAATATAAGAACAGTTTTAATATTAACCCCGACCTTGCTCAGTTCGTTAAGAAGGCGGTACCCATACGAGTGAAATGTGTGCATATAATTAATGCACCCAAAGAAATTTACTCTTTAATGATTACAGCTAGGAAGTTGATGAGTGAGGAATATAAAAAATATTCAAATTAGCTAAAAAAAAAAGGTGAAAACAATTCTTAGCCTCTAAGTTACTATTCAAATTTAGTCGAATTTATCAAGTGCTACGCCTCTAAAGAAAATCTCTTAAAGATGCAACATCACTCAAGCCCATATGGACGGGATCCGATCAAAGTCACTGCCACATATTGTAAAAAAACTTTCTCTAATATAAAAATTAGACCCTTAGTGCTAAACTTAATATTCGCATCTTGCCACGTCCACATTTTATATATAAATCAGTTTTTTATTTTACTTTTTAGTTCCACGTTCACCAAAATGTTAACGATCTCTACACATTTGTTGATAAGACACACTTGCCCATGGAATATGGAGGCCAGAAAGCATTACACATTATGAAAAGTTGTTAATACTCTTTAATGATTCTTTTATGTAGAAATAAATATGGTGTAAACGAAACGTTAAGATCGTCAAAGAACGATAAAACAAGTAAATGGTGGGGATTGGAAATGCTGCTTTGTAAAGCTTTGGCAATCTTTCGTTCGCTTTATTAATAACAATTTAATCTATTGCTTTCAAGTTTAATGTTACGTACGATACATAATTACTCTCTCTGTATAAAATTCTATTTCAAGTGCAACTCAAGCTCAAGCAAGTTTGTTAAAATTTGGTATTAAATTAATTAAACAGAAAATACTACACCATTTTAAGGTTAAATGAAGAACTTCCAAATTATAATTGAGAACTTGCAAGTTGAAATTGGGAAACTGAAGTTTTAAATTGAGAAAACCAAACTCAAATTGAGAAAACTAAATTGAAATTGAGAAAACAAAATTCAAATTGAGAAAAACAAATTGAAATTGAGAAAACAAAATTGAAATTGAGAAATTTAAATTTTATCCAAATTGAAATTGGGAAAATAAAGTTTGAAATTGAGAAAACCAAGTTGAAATTGAGAAAATCAAAATTGAAATTGAGAAAACGAAACTAAATTGTAATTGAAAAAAATAAAGTTGAAATTGGGAATTAAAAAATTAAAATTTTAAAATTTATCTCAATTGAAGTTGGGAAATTCAAAATTGTAATTGAGACAATAAAATTTGAAATTTTCTTAACTTTAAATTTTAAAATGCATTCTCTCAATTTCAATTTGTATTTTCCCAATTCCAAATGTTAAATTACCAATTTCAATTTTGATTTTCTCAATTACAATTTTGATTTTCTCAATATCAATTTTTATTTTCCCAATTTCAATTTGGATTTTCAATTTTGAATTTCCCAACTTCAATTGAGATAAATTTTAAAATTTTAATTTTTTATTTCCCAATTTCAACTTTATTTTTTTCAATTACAATTTGGTTTCGTTTTCTCAATTTCAATTTAGTTTTCTCAATTTGAGTTTGGTTTTCTCAATTTAAAACTTCAGTTTCCCAATTTCAACTTGCAAGTTCTCAATTATAATTTGGAAGTTCTCAATTTAACCTTAAAATGGTGTAGTTTTCTATGCATTTTGTGTAAAAATTCTATTTTAGAACGAGAAGATGAAAGGCCAGCAGATGCCACAAACTTGGTCTTTTGAGTAAGTTATTTAATTAAATGTGTGGATAAAGTCTACACTTCATACATATTTATTAAATTAAAAATCTTAGATTAAAAATTTTTTTTAAATCTACTAAGAAGTTGTTAAAAATTTTCTATTTACATACCCGAAAAGTCATAGTCCGAAAAGTTCCTTCTTCATATAACCGGAGTGATGCTCTTCCAAATACTTTATAAACAAACTCATATTCATCACTCCCTCCACTTCTTCATTTTCAGGGTCAGCACAAAACAATTGCTCTTTAAAACCGTCAAAACGTCTTAGTTTCTCGAATTTACTTAACGGCTTTTGTGCCGCCTCCACTTTGCAGATGGTGATTTTCTGCCATTTCATACTTTTTATTATGCGCCAAAATTCTCGAGTGTTCACTCTTAAACCCTCCACGCATATAATACCCGGTTTGCCAGGACGACTAAAACCACTCAATTCAAGATTTTTTGCTTGCTTAACAATTTCTTGACGTTTACTTTTAGCTTTAATGTGATGGGAATAAATCCAAAGTCGTTCAAAATCTTGCGGTCCATCCTCTGTAAATTCTGTTACTTTATTAGTGTCTTTGTTATCACAAAGTAAAGTTTCTTCTACGTGTTCCTGTAGCCAGCACAGTATTTGAAATATATATGGTTCAGTTTTGTCCTGCGTATTGATAAAAGTATCCATTTCTTTGTTTAATAGTAATTCTTTAGCTTTGTTTAAGGCAGTGCTGTGTATTGTAATTGTAGGATTCTCTACATTGGGATATAAATGCGGTAATGATATGCGTACTTCCAAAGCAGTTTTACTTAATTTCAAAGAAATATTCATTTCAATATGCGATGTGAGAAAAAGCGCCATTTTGTCTGATTTGAAGGGTTGGGCTATGAATTCAGAAAAATCACTAATCACAGTAGGATCAATAATTTGCAATTCACCGGCGCCGGCATATATAGATGATAGCATATCAATTTCTTCCAATTGCTTGGTAATACACTGTTTATATAAATCCCACGATTCGGCCATTATATCTGTAAATTATACACATCTGTTTATGAACCCATAAATTCGTTAAGTTGGCGTTAGAATTTGATTTTCAACATGGCTGCCCCAACTTAGTAATTTTTTTCTTTTAGAATTAGTTAACTATTCATAAGAAATATCACAATTACTTACGGGTTAATTAAAATTATTGATATAACTAAGATTTTCACACTTTATGTCAACTTTTTTATTGAAAATCGAAAATGCTTCACCAATTTTATTAATGCTGTGCCATATGTTATTCCGTTTTCCTACAAAAAGCAAATAGAGTTGCCGCTGTCATTTCACAAACACATCACAATTGGGGGAAAAATATTAAACAGACAGACCATTATTTTAAGTGACATAGTACTATAAATGGCCTCCACTACCTAATAAACTTAACACGACAGATGTTTAGCACAAATCATTTAAAATTGATAAAAAATAAACTGAATTTCAACACGCGACGACTCCCATCACATATTTCTACGTAAAACCATCCCCATCTGTATTGCTAAAAGATGAATAATTTAATTACATTAGAAATTGAAGTCATGTTTATTAAAAACAAAAATACGATAAATGAAATAGTTCATGCTTACTTAAAATAAATGAAATTTTTCGCGACATTATTAATCAGCAAGAAATAAAGACATGAAATGGCAATACACTTTTTTAAAATTACAGTGTTCGTTGATTACGCGAATAAAAAAAAAAAAGAGAATTCGGGAAATTTTTCTTGTATATAAATTTAAGACATTCCACAAAAGACGGACATTTTTTTTTTGTTTTTTGTTTTTGTATGAACATGAATATTTTATCATCTACAACTAAACTACTGTTCTAATTCTTCATTTTGTATTTCAATCATGGCTCTTAAAATGGCCAACTCTAACTTGGCAGCCGAACGTGAACGCAGACGATTCATTACATTAGCAACATAAAGACCCAAAGCCTCATGGCGTGAGGAGTTGCATAAATTTTTAAAGAAAGTTGGCGGCAGCGAGTTGTCAAAATTGCCTAAATTGATGATATCCGAAGCGTTGGTAACTTTGCCACCCAAAGCTGAACCATTGGAGTGAGTGGTGTCGAATATTATGTCGTTGCGGAAATCAATTTCTTCCAAACGCGGAGAGAAGCCATTTGTAGATGTAGAGGCTACAGTGGCAGCCGTAGATGAAGATGGTCCACCTGTGGTGATCAAACCATTAACCAAACCATGAGTGCCTGTAGGATTGGCCGGTATGGTGATAACATTAATACCGGGTGTTGTGGGTATATTGCTGCTCGGATCCTGTGCATTGGGTG
Organism: Crataerina pallida; assembly: GCA_949710015.1. Classification (NCBI taxonomy): domain Eukaryota; kingdom Metazoa; phylum Arthropoda; class Insecta; order Diptera; family Hippoboscidae; genus Crataerina; species Crataerina pallida. The sequence continues at coordinate 6,343,893 of OX453293.1, forward strand.
AGTTCAAGCATTCTGGCCGTTCCTGCTTAATTTGTATTAATTGAGTCGAACTGCTCAACAAGGGGTTCTGTGGGGAACTTGCTTTTGTATTAATATTGAATGTTGCAGAAGTCTGAAGTTGTTGATTAAATTTCTTAGCTAAACCGGTCGCCACAGGATCCTCAGATAATTTGCGTTTTAATGATTCGGGCAATTGTATAGTCTTGCCCACTTCCAAGCCGCGATTTCCTTCACAGAAATAAAGAAATGAATTTTTCACCCTTACAAATACTTTTATACGAATTACCTGTCATAGCTTTATTTGAACTGGCAGCTAGTCTGTTATGTGCTTGTGAACTTGAAGTCACTTGTGCCTTTTTTAAAGTCACCCCTTTCTTTTGTAAAGAAGCAGCACTAGCTGCAGCTGCGTTTTTAGCGGTAATAGTTAGATTAGTACGCGGTGTATGGGATGCCATGGAATTAAGCAATTTGGTGGATTGCGTTTGTTCGCCTTGTGTGTTAGTTGTTGTGCGCAAAAGGGTTTTGCCAGCAGCTGTTTTTTCCTCCTTCTCGGGTGAAGTTGTAGCATTTTGTTGTTTACTCGGACTTTCCGTATCAGATGCCGATTCTATAGTATTTGTAGCTTGACCTGATACATCATCTTCCTCGTGCACTTCCAACATTTCATATTCTTCATCATCCTCCATGGGTACAGTGTTTTCTCTATTTATTATTAAAAAAAATAAATTATATTTATAACATAATATTACGAGCTTTCTTACTCTTCTTTAAATTCCGTTTTTATTTCAATTTTCTGATGTATTTTATCCATTATGGCGAATAACTTCCAAGTGGAATTCTCCTTTGTCTTCTCTTGCTCATATTTTTTCTGTAGCACTTTGAAAATAGAGCGCGATTCATGCACTAAAAATGAAACAAAATTTTAATGAAGGAAAAAGATTAATTTTAACCCCTTTTTTTTTTTTTACCCGACAAGTTATTATTCTTTCCCACTCTTGTCCAAGCATCATCTATTTCTTTTTTCGAAGCGACAGGATAATTAGGGTGTAATACTTTTTCATTTGCTATATCGCTTAAAATTTTATCCAAGTGTATTGGCATTGTTATAAACACTTAATCAATTTTTGTTGTACTTAAAATTTGAAAATTTCTTGACGATTGAGTTGTTTTCACAAAATTTCAACACTACAGATTTACTATTCTTGCGGCCGTCCAAAAAAAAGGATTTCTTGTCGTGCTTTTTGGCTTGGCCTTTTTTAATTCTCTTTTAACTTAGCTTTTACATGATGTATATATAACTTGGCTGCATACCATTGAATGGCTACATAATTTCGTTTTAACGCTTCTTTACAAGAATGCAGCCAAGTTAATGCTGAAATCGTGAAGAGTGATTCGAAGAATGCTGGAATTTAAATATAATTTAAATTAAAATGGTTGAAAGTAATGCCAAGCGGTTTGGTCACAGTACACATCAGGCATGCATTAACGCATAGTATTTAAGGGTTGGCAATGCTTTAAAAAAATTTCTAATTAATGTTTAAAAGAAAATAATGACTTTTACACTTTAATTTCAACTTTCTTATTGTAAATTGAACATATTTCCTCAAGTAATATAACGCATAACCGAAAAATAATAAGTTTACTTAATGGAATATTTTGTTTCTATATAAAAATCAAATAGAGTTGCCAACACTTTTACTAAAAATTCACTCAAAAATGTGTGAAAGTATATCCATTAGTTATAACAATGCAGTTTACTGGGGATAAAAGATGTAAAAACTTGAACTTTCTTTTATATCAAGTTAACATCTATTTTTTATTTATTATACACTAAATATGATTCGACTATTTATTAATCACATATTGAAAGAAATCTAAATCTGATTTTCCAAACATAACCAACAAGTAAACTTCGTTTTTCATTTAATATTTAAATGCCCTCCACATCCACAACGGTGGGCAAATATATATATTTCGCCCTCGTATAATGTATGCACTATGTCTCAGCTTACAAGTCGAGTTTAAGGGTGAAGGGTTTTTTGTAAATTGTGGACGTGTATGTTATCCGATCATTCTCCCCCTTCCTATATCATCTATTATAATTTAAAGATTTCAATTTAATTTAATTAACAGAAAGAATTTATTAATTTTAGCATTAATTTAATTCATTTTTAAGGTTAGATTCCGTAACACAACGTTTATACTGTATCGTTGATTCTTCATTGCCGATTGCTATTGAATAGGGGAATGTTTCCATACCCGTACAAGCTGCCGAGTAGTTACCCCAACGGTCCACTACTACAAGAGCCCCTGAAAAATCACTATAATAGCGCGCTATGCGATTAATCGCAAGGTTAGCCGCCTCCTCAGGTGATTTATTTAAACGTAAGGCTTCCACAGCTATAAGGGATGGCAGGAAACGCATTATAATGTCGCCGTCTCCCGTTGCTACAGCAGCACCCACTTCGTTATCAGCGTAGGCACCAGCTCCCGGTATGGGCGAATCTCCTACACGTCCCGGTATTTTATGTTTCGCTCCATTTGTCGAAGTACCCGCATATATATGACCTTGTGGATTAATAACAATCATACCAATAGTATCATGATTCCATTGGTCTATGCCATAATCAAGCCGTCTTCTTGGACATGTTTTTGGCAACCACTTATTAAGTGGTTTATAAGAACCGCATTGTTTTCGAGGATCGGGTATGACATTTTGCCAAAAGTTGGGCTGACAATTTCTCTCTCTCCACTTCTGCCACATGGCTTTCGATTGGGGCGTTGTTAATGATTCTCGACGCATACCCATCATTTCAGCAAAATTACTAGCAGCATCACCCACCAACATGGAATGTTTAGTATGTTCTAAAACTAAGCGGGCCACTCGAGCAGCATGTTTTATTTGCCGTAGTCCGGCCACAGCACCCATATTCATATTGGCACCATCCATTATCATGGCATCTAAAGTTGTTTCGCCATTTTCATCTGGCGAGCCACCATAACCCACTGTACCATCACATTGTTGCTGCTCACATGTACTTAGGCCTTCAACTAGAGCATCCAAAGCAGACTTTGTTTGCATATGTAAAGTATACCAGGCCACTTCATTGGCTTCCATAAAATTCCATGTATTAATAATTATGGGCAAATTGTTTGTGCCATTCGCAATGTAAAATAATTTAATGATAATTAATAAAACAAAATAATAAGAATTTAATAACATCATTTCTAATTTTCTTAATTGTTACATTAAGTAAATTCCTTTACATAGCACGTGCATAGCCAACGCCTTCTATTCAATATTGATAACATATCTACGAACATAATACGTAAGTCTCAGATATAATAGATATAAAATTTTTAGTAAAACTGAAGCACGAATAGTCTCATGAGATATTTTACCTACCCCCTTCAAAACATTGTTGGACAAACTGACCAACCAATAATTAAGATTCGTTTTACATTGATTACTTGTTTTATTTTATTTAAAACTTTCCTAATATAAAAAAGTTGCCATTTATCATCTAATCGTCGCTAGATTCAACATTTTCCGTTTGTAAATTCTTAAAAGTGGACACTGGAACATATGTTACCAAGGTGTACAATTTATTGGCTGAATCTTCATCATCATTGCGTCGTCGTGCTAGGCGTACACGCACACGGAATGGAGTAGATCTAAAATGAAAAATAAAATAAAATAATCATTTATATATTAATCGAATTGATTTAACTCACCTAATACCCTTAGACCAAATATGTTTGTTTAATCTGGTATCGATTCTCACATCTGAAGTGCCCATTTCTTTTTCCGCAAATTTACGTATTTCTTTAATAGCTCGGGGGGCACGTTTCTTAAAACCGATATTATGTACACGTTTAGCCAAATGTATGGTGCACTCACGGGTCACTACCTCATTAATGGCAGATTTATTACGTTTTTCACCTTTTGTTTTAGCCATTGTAGTTTAAAATCTAAAAGTAATAAAAAAAAAACACCATATAATGAACAGTTCATAAAGAAATTTTTGAACTTCTTGGTGAATGTATTAACATTTCTAAACAATGTTTTCTTCCTTTAGGAAATAGTTTGCTTTTCTCTTATATTTCATAATAGTTTAAAACAATTTTTTAAGAAATTAAAGAACATTTTATATAAAAAACCAACCTCACGTATTAAGATGAGAGAAAAAAGGAAACAGGAAATTTTCAACATCTGTTAAATAGAGACAAAAAATCTAGTTCAATTTAAAAATGAATATTTTCTACTTCAATTTATATAAAAGGACTAGTTGGTTTTTATATACCATAATAATTCACACAAAGTTCTTTGTAAATTAAACTAGATATACTTTTCATGAATAATTGTCTATAATTTTAACCTTGTTTATATAAATTTTAATATTCTTTTTGTATATATTGTATATTATTAGTCAGTTAGGCTGGTTTTAAATAAATGTTTAGCAAAATTTCATAATTAAACTATAGTTCCAAAGAATTCCATCTCTTTTATTAGGACACAAACCACAATCGATGCAAACTATAAAATCAAGAAAACAAACACACAAAAAACAAAAACAATTCGCTATATATTTGACAATTATCCAAATTCTAGTGTCATGCTGAATTTTACCAGAAATTTTATAAAATACTTTTAACACCACCAAAAAGATATTAAAGAAATGAAAATTCTTTTAAAAAAATCCATAAAACCCTACGTCGATAATATAACAAAGTTGATAAAACTATAAAAAAACAGTGCTATCAATTACAATTACGTTTTACAATAAAGGCCACACTGAATAATATTGTGTTCTTATAATTTTAAAAGAGCTGTAATTGAAAAACATGTTTGGTTTCGATGGAGATTATCGTCGCCGACCCATTCAGAGTTTGGGCGGTGCTTCCCAGACCAGTGATCGTGAAACTATTATACGTAAAGCGGCTGCAGAACGTTTGAAACGTAATCAGATGCGTTGCGAAAACAATGGAGCAATTATTTTACAATCATATACACGTTCCTTTTTGTATCGACAACGACGCAAACGTTTGGAGCGTGAAATTTTTGATGATTTTTTACGTACGCATCGTGATAAATTAACAGATACCGAAAATATGGCATTTTTATTACGCCGATTGGTATTCTTCTACAATAAGCGAGAGCTTAAAGATGGAGAACGTTTGGTAGGTATTTGTTAAGATAATAATATTGTTGGAATAATGAGCTCATATCCTTATAGATTGAGATCTGTCAACATATATTACGTAATCCTACCCGTTTACTACAAAACTCTGTCAGCGAATTTGTATGGATGCATCGTTTAAGTAAATTATTAGATATATGCATAACCCAACTATCGGTTCCACAAGCTTCTCAGGCCATCCCCTTACGTATGCTGGAAACATTTACCGCCGAATCTTCCGTAGAACGTTACGTAGAAAATGACAAGTTAATACAATCCTATCTAAATCATATATTTCGCTATCTGGTGGAAAAGGACTATTATGCGCGATTACGTCAATTGCTGGAAGAGAAATGTCCGCCATTGGATGGTGAAACTTTAAATCCTCCCAATCGTCAATCGGAAGCTATATTTCAATTGATGTTAAGACCTTTAATATTAGTAAATAGAGGAGCGGAAGGTTTTTCTAATGGTTCGATTATATGTCAGTCGTTTACCAAACACATCTTGTCGTTGCCCTTCACAGATCCCATTAGATATTTTGTCATTCCATGTTTGGCAGAATGTGCGGAATTTCCATTTGAATATTTAGTCAAAACTCTTAAACACGGCACTTCAATTAAGGAGTCGGAAAAAATGCAGGTAGAAAGTAGTAATGGCAGTAACATCAACACAACAGTGTGGTGGTATAAAGAGAAGTCAGCATTAAATAAAGAGGATGAGCGCAACTCGAGGCTTTCTACAATTTTCACCTGTTTTTTATTGCATTCTTTATTATTGTTAGATCGCAAGCAATTGGGTGAGTTGAGTGATTAGCTGGATTTCATTACATGATTAATTTGTTTTTTGGCAATTTTAGTATCATTACACTCCAAAGGTCTGCTGGGTGATTATATTGAGGTTATTGCTGAGGTATCACCGAAGATTCTTCAACTTCCCAAATCATCTTTGAAATTAAGCAGCCATCATACTAATGCCAATGCTGGGGATTCCTCTTCAGACGATGAATCCGATGACGAAGACACCATCACCAGTTTTCAAATCGGCAAGAGTGGCCTGCAAACTTTAGATAATGCGGATATACAGGATGTAAGTGCCACTCCCTTAATGGAAAGTGAAACGCAATGTTTGTTGGAATCTATAGAACTGTTGAATGAAGGCACACGTGTCCAAGTTATTGTTGATAACATTGAAAAATATTTGAACGGGGAGAATGTGTTGCATGGCTTGTGCGAAATCTGCCATAATTTGATGATTTATAATAAAATGGCCATTTTTGAATACAAGTGAGGGCAACACTTTTACCTAATATTTTTAATAATCTTAACAGAATTTTTATTAAATTGTAGACTTTTATATACTTTGGCATTTATGCCGAATTTCATCAGAGCTGTGTGGTTTGATTTGGTCTCCCAATCTCAGCAGCAGGGTTTTAACGCCCCCCTAACTTTGATCTCAAAGGGAGTTGTGCGTAAGTGTATGTTTTTTTTTACATGTATAAAATAATCCTTAAAACTCTTTATAGCTAAACAACCGGGCATTGTGTCTTCCTTTGTTCCTCTATTGGCGACATTTTGTATGCTGTTTGGACGTTTGTTGCCCACTTTGCACGATATCGAATTTTGTGATGAAAAATTGTTGATTGAAAAACCTTTAAAACCGGCTTTACATGTCCGTTTAATGCCATTCTCTTTGGCGGAGATTGTACAATTATCGAAAACTCTAAAGGAGGTGTCATTAGGTTTAGTGGAATTGGCTTTTCCCGAAACGCGCAGCAGTTTGAATCAACATTATCGCTTTGTGTTGGGCCGTTCAGAATCAGATGATAAGAAAATGAAACAACAAAAACAAATCTGGTCAAATCTTCTGAAGGTGGTGGTGTTCGTTCTAAATCAAATTCATACACGTGACTTGAGATTGGGATTTTGCCCGGAATCTCACTGGACCGTTAGTCGTTTGGATTTGCCTTTAGATAGGCCTACGGATTTACCTTTAACACGTGGCAGTCGTACTCGGGGTATAAGACCATTTCAGCCTATACGGGATTTCACCAGAGAGGATTTTGAAAATGGTCCTCCTATGTCTACCAAACAGATTCGCTCGATTACTATACTGCGTGAGATTCCTTTTGTGGTTGCTTTTAGCAAACGTGTGGGTATTTTACAAGGTTTGGTAGCGGCTGACAAAATGAGGGTTCAAGGTCATTTGCAGGCATTTCTTCAAGGTCCCTCCATAACGTTAACCGTTAGGCGTACACACCTTTACGAAGACGCGTATGATAAATTGAGACCAGAAAATGGTAAGTAAAGAAATCAGCGTTTCCCAAACTTTCTGAATAATCTTGCTAATCACAGTTTGGCATTAGCTGGCCGTTTTAGAAAAGAATTATTTTCATTTTCATTTTCATTTCATTTCATTCTTACAGAACCCGATTTACGTCTAAAGTTTCGCATACAGTTTGTCTCTTCCTTGGGTTTAGATGAGGCGGGCATAGACGGTGGTGGTGTGTTTCGTGAATTTCTCTCTGAATTGATAAAAACAGCTTTTGATCCAAACCGTGGATTCTTTATGTAAGTTCATCAATATCACCTGCACAGAAGACGGAGAGATTCCAAGTTTGTCATTCCATTTACAACACCCAGAAGGACTCTTAAGAAACTCTACAACGTATATAAATTTTTATTCAGCCTGTCTGCTGTTGTTGGCACTCTTACGATTTACAAACAAAAAACAGCATTCAGGGCAAAGCTCCACATACACAAGTTTTAAGTTTGTTATAAAATCATGTACCTGCCACACCCATTATCTGTTTGGCCTAAGCCAAATTTAGCTTTTTTACTTCCAATTACAAACATTTACATAAATGTATGATTTTTGTACATTTCAGGGTTACCACAGATAACAAGTTATATCCCAATCCTAATGTTGGTGATTTGGTAACCGATTTTGAGAAACATTATTACTTTATTGGACGTATATTGGGCAAAGCAATATATGAGAACCTCTTGGTAGAGCTTCCTTTAGCAGAATTCTTCCTTACAAAACTGGCCGGAAAATATGCTGATGTCGATATACACCAATTGGCTTCACTTGATCCAGAATTGTATAAAAATCTTTTGTATCTGAAAGACTATGAGGGCGATGTGAGTGAATTGAATTTAGATTTTACGGTGGCCAGTAGTTCTTTGGGGCAAACTCAAGTGATTGAATTGAAGCCTCAAGGGCAAACGATACCAGTGACCAATTCAAATCGCATCGAATATGTACAACTTATGGCCGATTATAAGTTGAATGTTCAAATACGTCAACACTGTGTCGCCTTCCGTCGCGGCTTGTCCAACGTATTGCCGGTGGAGTGGTTGTACATGTTCAGTAATAAAGAATTACAAATACTGATATCAGGTGCTGAGATACCCATCGATTTGGAGGATTTGAAACGCCATTGTAAATATGGTGGCGAATACAGCACCGACCATCCTTCCATAGTAGCTTTTTGGTCAGCTTTAGAAAGTTTTGATGATCTACAGAAACGACAATTGTTAAAATTTGTTACCAGCTGTTCGCGACCACCATTGCTAGGCTTCAAGGTAAGTTTGTTAAAAATTTTCTTTCTAGATTTGTCTTTTTTTATATCCTACACCATATGTGTCAAAGAAGTTAAGTTTGTGCAGATGTTTTATCAAATTACAATCAAAGTCTGGTTCGATTTAATCGTTTAAATATGTGGGCAAGTCGATGAAAATTCATCTGTCCGCCTGTCTTCCACGTTTTGGCTTAAAGAGAAAGTCTATTAAAAATAGATAGAATTGATCCATTTTTAGAACCCCTTCCAATATAAGGTTCTATTATAAAAAAGTCTTTATATGGCAAAAAATCTTAAATCTTAATATTTTTGGACAAAATTTCTTGAAGAATAGTTAATTAGCTAAATAATAGGTTGTACTAAATTTGTATCCGATTGGACCATTTTTAGAACCCCTTTTCCATATAATAATATTATTCACAAAGTGCCGGCTGTTTACATTTTTCTTTTCTCTTTGTGTGAACCTCTGTGGTGTGGGGTATTAATAGATCGATTGTAAAATTTTCACTTCTATTTTTTTCAATTCTATTGCCTTCATTTAGGATTTGGATCCACCATTCTTTATACAAAATGCTGGTGATATGGAACGTTTACCAACAGCCAGTACTTGTACAAATCTATTAAAGTTGCCACCGTTCAAATCGGTTGAACAAATGCGTGAGAAACTACTGTACGCTATACAATCGGGTGTTGGTTTCGAGTTAAGCTAAATATTAACCGTTATATTGCAACATAATGATTTAAGGCCACTTTATGGAATCTTTTGTAGTAATACTTTTCCCCTCCCCATTAAGCAAAACACGTTTCTTGAGGTAATTAAAAAATTCTTATAAATTATGCATAAACAATCATCACTCGCTTTAGTACAATACACAGTAAAATGTATTTGTTTAGCAACAACAAGAACAAACACAACAAAGGCATTGTTATATTATTTAATTATGAATAAATACCGTTAAGTTAAATAGAACTATATATAAAACATTAAATACGTTTACATAAATGGATTAACTAGAAAATACGATATACGACTTGACTAAAATGTCCATTTTGCCATATAATTGGTTAGTGGGCACCATGGTACACAATCTGGATCTAACCGTAGAATATTTTTAGCAAGAAATTATCCCAATTATTGAAGTGAAAATATTAAGAATATCCGCCAACAACAATTACAATTGTTTTACTCATTTTATTATATATCCTAGGTTAGGTTAAGTTAAAAATGTGGCTTTCGATGTAGGTTTATAAATGAATATCGTATAAAGTGTAAATAAATTTACCCATGAAACCGTCTGGATTTAAATTTATTTCAACAACTCTGCATGTGTAACACCTTTATGCAATCATCTGCGTTACTAATATATGAGAAAAGTTGCTAAATGCCAACTTCCTCTTATCCTTACAAGCTTTGTGTCTTACATTACATTTATCCTTTGTTTAACAAAGCTGCTGCATTCTTATATTCAATTCACACTCACACACCTGCGTCTTTTGTGTGATTATATATATTTAGATATATACATGAGTACGAATGCATTTGTATAGAAATGTTTTGTTTTTTCGTTTCGGTCATTGTGCATAAATTTAAAAAAGTTTCCAAAAAAAAAAAAAAAAACAAATGAAAATGTTATACTCAGCCAAGATCGACTATTTAATACCTCACATCAGTATTATTATTAAATCAGTAAATGGGAGGCTTGGCTTATAAGTCACTTCGTGAAAAATATCATCATATGGAAAGGGGTTCTAAACATGGTCCGATCGGGTTCAAATTTGACAATATTATGCATCAAATTTTTGTCGAAGAATATTAAGATTTAAAATTTTTGCAAATTTCATTAAAATATTTTAAAAATGCGCAAATTTACATGGACACCCCCATGGACGTGGTTAAATTGTTTCAGAAAGTGATTCTAAATCGTTCAATACAATTGTAGTTAGGCATGGCGTTTGCCGTGTACAGGTAACAAACATGCGTACAAACTTAATAAAGTCTTTGATACAAGTGGTGCAGGGTAAAAAGGATATTTATTTGAAATAATACAAAACCTCCACCGATAAGCTGCCTTTCTAACCTCAAGACATATTTTACGCTTTATATTAAATCTTTAAACATAACATATATGTCTATGACTTGGAAAATTTAAATGCGAAAGACTAAAGGTGGCCTTAAGTTACATTCATTGTCAATAAAAAGCAGTAAAAAATTATATTAAGTTTGGGTCAAATTCTGAATACTCACTGCCTTGGAGACTTAAAGTGAAAATTTATGACTGGAAATGATGTTTTTAAATTATGGGCGGGGTTTTTAAAAAAATAATAGGCGCAGTTCAAGCATACGGACGGCTGGATGGATGGACTGACAGACGAAATCGACAAACTAAATATATTTCCGATTCGTACGTACAGTTACATACAATTTAAAAAGTTGTTCGAACAAGAGTAGAACTCCGCCTATGAAACTATTTAAAATTTATTTGATTTCTTTTTCGTGCCTAGCGCCCCTGTTACTATTTGATGTAGGCCCGAAACTTAATAGACCGACAGACCGACAGACCGACAGACATACATTACAGTTTGAAATAAAAGTTTAGCTAATGTAGAAAGTTAGTTGAATGAGAAATCAATCGATTATTACATAAGTTGTTTTCGTGTGTGTGAGTGAGGTTTCATTTACATTTCTATGTAAATTGAGCTGAAACTGAAAATTATATATGTGCAAATACATACATATATGTTATATGTAGATGAATACAACCTCAAGACAATACTCTGTTGAAATATTATGCAAAATAGTTGTAAATTTATTTCAGCTGGATTTAGAAAATTTGTTTATGGTTGAATACAACTACTCGAATACATGCATTATACTCTACACCACCGGTGGGTAAGGGTTTATTAAGTTTGTTCATGTTGTTTGTAACTAATCACGTATAAAGCTTTAAAATAACTTTCTGAAGCATTTTAACTATGCCCGTCTGTTTATTTGTCTGTCATACCATAGTTTTTGACATTTGGTACAAGGGCATGTTTCGATCCAAATCAGCTTTTGCATCAGAAAAAATATAAATTATGAGAGTGTCTGTTATCCGAACGCACCTATTTTTGAATGGAATAATAATAAATGTGTGCATACACCAAATTTCAACTTCACAGTTGTGTTGTGGTGGCTGTTAAATAGATTTGCCTCAATTGGGAGTGTGGCAGTCAATATTTTTTTAGATCAACGCAGATTTTGATGCAAGCACAGGTCAACACGTATGGGTAGTAAACCAACCAGCCTGATAGACAGATGGAAGGATGGACATGTGGACAGTCGGACATCCATTTTTATGGCTTTATGCAAATGGTTATGACAAGGTTAGTAAAAAATTATACATAAATTTTCATTATTATTTTTACCTCTCTAACCAACCAAATGCTCCTTTCGTTCACTCACACATTCACAAATAAGTACATTTTCTACATTTCTACATAGTTTTTTCACTTAAGGCTTCTATAACAAATAAAAGAATGGAGTATACGAGTAACGCTTATCTAAATTATGGTAGTTTGTGTTTGTATTTTTTGTTTTTCGTTTTTGTTCTTTTTGTAAAAGTTCTTGAAGATTTAATCACTTTTGTTTACACTCCAGCAATAATAACTGAAATAAAAGAAGAACAATGAATGAAAAATAATACGTTAGGATAGCATTCACAACAACAATATTAACAACAAATATTGTGCCATTTGTATTCTATTGTTTAGCTAAAGCTTTTCATTGCTGTTTGTTATTATTGTTGTTTATTGTTTATTTGTGGATTTTGTGGACTTTTTAATCCACATTTATCGTTAGTTTCTTTAATACTCTCCTGGCAACATACGATGTACGTATGTGTGCATACTTCTAAATGTATAATTAAAGATGACATACACACCCAAGTGTGTTTTTAATATAGTGTTTTAATGTGAGTTTTATCAAGTTGTCGAGTGTTGGATTATTCTGCACGGGTGATTATCTAGACATGTCCGTATAAAATGTGTGTGTGTGCCTCTAATGCCATTCGTTTTTATGTTTCTGAAGACTGTAATTATTGTTGTTGTAATGGTTCATTATTTAATAATAATTTGATGATTTAATAAATGTTTCTTTTATTTGTATTTAATTTACTTTGCAATGGAACAGAAGAGAGGCGTAAAGGACTAGTTCAAATCAGTTTGATATTGATTAGGAAGGTATAAATTTTACAAGATCTGTAGAACCTTGCTTTGGGTGTTGCAAACGGAATAACAAACTTAGTATACCTCCCACCTTGTGTGAAGGGCACCATTTAAAAGATTCAATATTATATGAGCTCGAAATTTATATATTGTACATACATCCACATTCTATATTGTAATGTCCGCCCATTTGATTTAAAAGTGGAGTACAAGCAAGTTAAAAAAGTTATATCAAGTATGTAATCCCAGGTGATTTAAAAGGTTTCTGTTTCTTCCTCTATGTGTTTTACATAACGAACAAAAGAAAAGAATTGTACACGAAAATAGCGAAAAAAAATATGGGATGAACCTTTAAATTGCGGGTATTTTGAAAATATTTAACTAGAAAGGTGTTGTACAGCGCGAATGTGGTCTATAGATAAATATTACTGGCGTGTGGCTTTCCCCCCCAAAAAAAAGGCGAAATATTTGCATTTTAATTTAAAAACTAACGTTTACTAATGGTTTGCGTTGGAAAATAATAATAATTCTGCGAGTTTACAGAGGTACAGAGCTATACACTCCATCACCCTCAAGTACATCCTCCCTTAACGTAACTTCCTCTAAAGTTTATTTGCATGCTAAAGATTTATATTCGCGTTTAGGAAATTGTTTCCTCGTTTTCATTCAAATCAAGATAACAGTACAGGAGAGCACACCGTTTCACGAACAGCAGTTTTACGTTGGCCGGAGCAATTGCGAAAACCGGATTATATTTAAATTAATGTGTTGCCGTATGTGTATGAAAATTTCTGCGTTTTTTTTATTTCATATAAGTTGGGGGGTATACTAAGAGTTTTATTTCATTTGCAACACCAAGAAGAAAGTATCGGAGCATAAAAAACCTGACGATTGTAATTGGCCCTCTTAAGGTCGCAAATTTTGACTTATTGAACTGAAATTTTGTGCACACTTGCATGGAGATCACTATTACAATTGGGCAAGACCAGTTAAGAACCATGCCCACAATTGACACAAATTGTTATTCATATGAATAATTACGTCTTTTATGGATATGCCAAAAATGGGCGGGGTAGGATTAAAAACTTGCCCAAAATTTCTAAAAACCTGTACTCTGAGAAAAACTCGACTTGAAAGCAGAAACACGATTAGTGTGCGTAATCCTGTATTTGCGATGCCTCCCTTTATGTGTAGATATGGAGGGTATTTAGGATTCGGCCTAAGCCAAATTTAGTTTTCTTTTTGGTATTTTGTTATAGTTGTTGTTGTTATTTGAATGACCAAGTGGAGCTCTTACTTTAAGCCCAGTATAAAAAAAATGCTTTAAAAAAACCCTAGTAACACCTACATAGAGAACCAAAGAAGAGAAAAACATTTTCCAAAAAAAAATATTCAATTAATCACAAAGGATAACAAGGAGATAATGTGTGATTTAGTAGTGATTTCTAAAGTTCATTTGCAAAGAAAATTACTTTTCAGCATAAGGGTGAATACGAGTAATAAGTAGGAGTAGAAATGGAATGACACTCGCGTAAGGGTATTGTGTTTATTTCAGTTTAATTAAAATTTCTGACATTCGTTCCAGTTACTACATAAACTTTGTTTTGATTTTTCCATATCAATTAAAGGCTTTTTATCGTAATATTTTTGGAGAAACCTTTGAAAGAAGCGCAGAAGTGCAGGGGGAGAGAAAGACTTGTATAGATTGTGTAAGTCTTTGCTTTTAGAAAATGATGATGGTCGGTTGGGATAAACTGTTTGTGTACTTTATTTTTTTATAAAATTAAGTCATTTGTTCAATTAAAAATATTCTAATTGTTGCTTAGAATGCTTTATGTCCTTGAAGCGGAATGAACATTATTTAATCATTTAAAGATTTCAAATATAGAGGTTTTTTTAATCATCCCAAAACTTAAGATTAATTAAAATTCCTTCACTTTTATACTTTCTAGTGAATGGTTTTGAATGGAGTACACCATGTCAGAAATATCAGAAATATGTTTTTTGTTTTTTCTTGTAACTATTTCTGTTGCAAACGCCTTGTTTTACAAAAGTCATAATAATTAAAAACAAGTAAAGAAAGAAAGGAAGTTTGGCTTAGGACACATCTTAAATACTCTCTATATCTACGTACAAACGGTGGTCGTGGCAGATTCATGGCTTTGTCCAGTAATAGTATGTGTATAACATCGATGCAAGTCGAATTTGTTGGGGGTGTGTGGTAATTGTAAGCGTCTCTGTGATCCGATCACGCCCATTTTTGGCACATCTGTGAATGCAGTATACTTCTAAGTATGGGTACCAAACTTCAATTTCATAGCTGAATTTTTCAATAGATATTAGTCGATTATGGGCGCGGCTGTTGGCTGATTTTGTCCAATTTAAATGGCAAGCAGAAAGTGGAAGTTTATGTTAAAAAAAAACCTCCCAATATATGAAAATGTACGACCGTGAATGTGTCAATAACAGGCGGACCTACGGACACATATATGTTTAGCACGACTCGGTAGATGTTGCAAATGAAATGACAAACTTAGTATATTCTCATAACTAATGTCAAAGGTATAACAATAAGAATTGCAAACAATAACAAATATATATATATATAATGTGTACTCTGAAGCCATATAAAGTTGTTTGCTTTAGTGTTGCTTTTCTCGATGCTGCTCTTGAACAACTTATGTAATACTTGTTGTAACTTTTATGGATATTTATGTAATGATAAGCAATCTTTATACATATATATGTATGTAAACATATAAAAAACAAAAGGCTTTACATACATAAATATTTGCATAATTAAACATTTTTTTAATGAAGTGGTTTAACGTTGTGGTACTTTTACAAAGCTATCATGCATACTTAAATATTATATGTTGGAAAAGAAAAATTGCTTCTTTTTAATTCAATAATTATAAATTTTTATCGCTAAACCACAAGAGAAGTACGGACGTATGGACGCATTTGTATAGTACGATTTAGATTTTGATACATTACCTTTTAAATATTGCAAACAAAATGTTAAGCTTAATATACTTTTTTTATATCCTGAAGGGCATAAAAATACCAAGTTACCAACACATCCAAACATTAATGAATGTTTTCGTATAAAAATTAGCTTGACACAGTCATAGTTGGTTTCTAATAGCGCCTGCCAGTCTGGTGGTACTTTGTTGTTACAGTTGTTGTTATATTGTTAAATGTCATCATCCACTTGACTAAAAATTAATTAGTTTTCTAGCATTTCATTTATATTTGGAAATCGCTTCCACTACACTGGCAGCCAGTCTGTCTGCCTGCCTTTTTCTATGTGCTGCTGTTAATGTTTGTTGTTGCCATGTGTATTTGTATATTTACCAGGTCGTTGATATATGGACGTGTATGAGTATGTTAGTTATATCTATGTCTATGTATAAATGCTTATACATGAAGTGAAATTTGAATTCAATTGCGCTTAAAGTTCATTTATAATTTCCAAGAAATTTGAGTCTTTTTCAATCTCTTTGACATACGATCATGATGTTGTTGATGATTATCAAATGATGACTTTCAGTTTTTTTATTTGAAATTGAATTTCTCTCTCCATGGGTACGTGTGTGTGTATGTTGAATACACTTTTCTTTGCGGAAATTGCTTAAAAAATTCCTCTGAACAAAAAAAAAAAACATATTGACTCACTGAAGTGTAGCAGAGAATAAAATTAGCATAGAAAAGTATATTTAAACTAAAGAAAATTTACATAATGTTTTTTATTGCCTAAATATTTAAATTGGAAATTTTATAAAAGAGAAGAGACAATAAACCACTGTGACGAAGTGATTAACTTACTGAGTGATACATGCAAAGGTTTTTACCGGTGACAAATTGTGCATTGTTTGCGACTTTGCCATTTTTTCGACGACTCTTGAGGTATAGAGTAAATTCTGCAAGAAACATTTCGTTATTTGACCCCGTCCCATAGCTACCGAAATTATGCATTGTATTTAGCGTTCATATATATAATTAGTGCCTTAATGGAAATGGCTAAAATGAGCGTGGACTCGCCTTCAAATTACATAAGTACCTGCCACGCCCTTTATATATTTGTATATATAGTTCATAATATTTGGCTTAAGGTAAATATAGTTTCTTTACTACTTGGTTTTGTTTTTGTGGCTAAAAGAAATTATAGGCGTGTTAACTCCTTAAATTTACTAAATATAAATAGCAAGCCCTGTACAAACGCTTTTGTATAAGATTTCAGCTTAAAATCTTAGATTATATCTGTGAATGTTTCAAAAATGGACGGACATACGTACGTTTATAACTTTATTGATTGAAATGTTGATGGTGATCAAAAATACATAAAATTTATGATGTCTTTGACATTTCCTTCTCCTTGTTGCAAATGGCTTAACAAAGTTAATATATACTCCCCATCGCATCTTATGCGAAGAGTATAAAAAAAATTGTTGAAAGCGTGAAAAACACTTAAAGCATTTCAGGAATGTTTCTTCGTATTTAACCGTAGATGATATTTCCACCTAGTCAAAAGAAATTGTTGTTGTCAGTTAGTCTAAACAGCTATAACAAGCCAAAGGGCACACTGTCAATCTATACGTACTGCAGCATCAGTAGTCTATGCGGCAGTTTATAGCAACAACTAAGGGTTTCGTATTATCACCGTTGTTGTTGCTATTTGGTAAAAAAATACAACAAAATAAAATAAAATGGTAAAACGCTCTCAATCTTCATTCTATTATACTGCTTTCTATCTCCGTTCATTTGTCCGTAAATCTTGGCAAATATTTATAAAAGCGCAATAAGTGATTGTTAATACTGTTTCACTTTAGTTGGCTGCTCTAATATTGCTTTCATTGTTGTTGTTCTGATTTTATGTTGCGTTTCAAGCATCTCCTCTTCTTCACCAAAAACCAATTTTCATTTTCTTCTCGTTCTCGTTTTATTGTTATTTCTAAACTTAGAAATTGTTATTGTGTCTGTGTGCGGATGTGCGCTTCATTTCAGGTATTCCACAATATTCCTGTATTTTTTTTTTTATTCATTTCCTTTATCTCCACAGTCACACCACCCAGACAGACACTTAACTGCAGCTACAAAGTGAAAATATGTTGGTGTACAATAAAATGCTTTTCGTGAAATTTTTTAACAATTAACTAGAAAAAGGCAACAATGGTATTTTGTTGGCTGCATAATTGATATTGTTGTTGTTGTATTTTTTTCTTTTTTTTTCTTTATCAAACAAGAGCTTTAACCACCTTTGTTGTGTGCCATGGTAAAGATAAATAAAAGGCTGTAATCGAATTTGTTTTTATTTTTTGGCTTTCGGAAGAAATTTATTTAGTTTAGTTATAAAATAAGGTTAAGGGGCTTGAGCTAAACTATTATGGTTGTATAAAAAAAAGAGGAAAAAAGTGTAGCAATTTAGTATGGCAGAAAAATTACAAGCAATTATTTCATTTAACACAGAGATTAAAAGTTTAAAATATTGTAAGAAAAAATGTTGGCAGAATTTAAAAAATTTTTCCTATTATTATTAGTAGAATTTATGTGGAACATAAGTAACGGCTTTTTGTACCTTTTATTACTACGCGGAAAGATCCTCAGTTACAAGGTTACATTACTGAACCAAATTCAATCCAATAAAAACACATGTATACTAGATATTAAAAGAAAAATTATACCGTTAAAAAGGTACAATTGTCTATTTTAATGTAAGGATCATAGAGTAATATTGGTAAAGTATTTTTTTTGGAAATTTCGTGAATAAAACATGGTTTCATACTCAAATTGAGTTTTCTTAAAAAAAAAAGCTTTTTAGTTATATAATTGTATATACATATTTTTAAAATATTCAAAATAATTCCTTTCATTTGATATATAGTATGCCACAATAAAACTTGAAAATATATTGAAAAATCTAAAAAAAAAAAATTTAAGTTGAAGGTTGAAGTTTAATGAACAGATGGACATACTCAAAATAAATCTTTTCTATGTATCACTTTATGCATAAAGAGTATTGATTGAGATTGATCTATATAATATATTAAGCTTTTGTGATCTTTTTATTATACTCTTCATACATATTTCCATCTTCTACTCAATAGATATTATTTTTGATAAATTTAAATGATTGTTATAATCATATTAAATGCATCGTTGCAGTAGCACCAACTTTTAATTTGAATTAATAAAAAACCAAAAGAAAAAGAAAAAAGCTTGAACACTTTTACAAAACTACAGCAATGTATGCATTGTAAGACGTACATAAATCTTTGAAAGATTTTTGCTTAGAGTGCAAGAAAATTTTCTTTAAAACTCCTCAGAATGGTTTACGAGAAAAATTTCATTTTATTTCCCAATTTTTGTGGTAAAGTTTTTTTTTTTTCTTTTTGCAAATTTAGCATCATTAATTTTATGGCACAATGGATTTATTTTATTATTATTTTCCTTTTTCATTTATTTTTTTAACCAAACTCAAACCACCAATTGTCGTAACGTAATAAGAAGGAAACTTGCTGGGAGGTGAAATATTTCATGTTCTGTGTTACTAGTCAACTGTTGAAATATGGAATGTATGTAGAATAAGTCAAGGATTGCAATTACTTCAATTTCAACAATTTGTAATAGAATTACATTGCTTGCGGAAATTTATTTTAAGAAGTTTGTGGGCAGAGTTGGTAAGGAATTGTCATACTTTACAACAGTTGGTTAAATTTCTTTTGTATATAAAAAATAGCAACGCGGGAGGTAATTGTTTTCTAAATCGGGTGAAAGGCTTGAAGAACTAACGTGTTGAAACTTGTCCTACGGCTACTTAGTGTAAGGGACACTGGCTTGCTATGATTGGCTATTCGATAAAAACAGTGTCAAGGTAGTGTTAAGTATAATGTGTGTGTTTTTATTAAGACAAAACTTTCCGAACTCTGAAAGGTAATTGTCTATATCGAAACTATCAAAGTCTAGGATTACACAAAAAGCTGGTTTCACTAGCGGTGCATTTTGAAATAAGATATTTTGTAATTTTTATGAAATTAGGAAAAAAAAATATGCCACTATACATACCTCAATAGCTTTTTTAAAAATATTATAAAAATTTATTTAAAGATTACGTGCAAATATTCGCATATTTAATAGCAGCAAAATTATTTTCCATAATTTGGAACTCATTTGCAATTTATTCTTAACTAACATAAGACACACATTGTCATAAAATGAACAGGAAAATGTAATAAAAGAACACGCAAATGAATGTGATTCAATCCCATGTTTGCATTTGTACAATTATTTTCCTCTTCTTTTCTTTTTAACAAATATATTTTCTTTTACTTTTTTTTTGACGTTAATAAGGAAGCGGAAATTTGTCGGCAATAGTGTAGTAGTAGTGATGGTGGTATTGGTATCAGATTTTTGCACAATACTCATAAGATGTATATAGTTCAAGCATCTACTTTATAATAAGTAAAAGAAGAGTTGTTTGAATTGAATTTTGAAAGTAAGTCTGATTTTCTAAATATATAAATATATGAAAAGTTATGAAGAAAGAAGATCATTGAAATAGTTAAATCGATGTATTTAAAAGATGGATCTAGACTACTTTTGAATCAACACTTTTTTTATAAAAGAAAATTTCTAAATGTTAATTACGGAATGGACTGACTAGACACATGAAAAAAGGCTTTCAAAATTTCAAAATTTATTCTATTGTGGCCTCAGAATCTTTCTAAATACTTCTTAGGTGAGTAAGTAGCTATATAATTGTAAATTTGTCTACTTTTTGAGGATTACTTACTTATAAATGAAACTAATTTGCATGAGTCTTCAAGTTTTTTTTACAAATTCTGTACAAAAGAATTGAAGAGTGAAGAAAGTGAAGTAAAAGAATGGCTGTAGATTTTATAATGCATGCAATATAAATTATTTTCGTATTCAAATTGATTGTTATGTGTCGTTGGATTGTCACAGCATTAGTAATACTAATGCCAACACTTTTTCAAACTACTACAAGTACTAATATATGCGTTGATTATAAACCAATATTCAGTTGCTGCAACGAAATATAAAAAAACATGAGAACTCATCACCATTTATTAATCATGAACAGATAATAAATTTCTTTTCTTGATTGAATTTATTTCTTGAAGACGAATAAGGATACAATATGAAGTGTGTGTGTTGAAAGAAGAAGATGAAAGAAGCTCATGTAAATTTCTAATACATTACAGCAAAGAGTAAAAGCATTAGCATTTAAAATTAATTGTGTAAGACATTTTTTTAATAAAGAAGAAAGCGAGAGACACATATAATGGAATATAATTAAGAAGAAAAGTCAAGGGATTTATCTCTCTGTATACCTCTTATGTATTAAGAAAGTTAATATAATTCTCAAGTGAGTTAAGCTAGTGTTGCTTTAATAGAAAGAACGTACGTACCTCGGCGAGCAACCAAAAACTCGTTATGTTCAATTAAACTAAATTTAAAGCATTAATTTTTGTTTCTTTTTACAATTTCCTTTTTTATTCATTTCGATACAATATTGTATTACACAATTACATATTTTTCTGTTAATTTTTTTTGTTAATTTTTTAAGCAAAATTTTCATGTTATGTTATGTTGGCTGTTTTCAACTTACTACTACTAAAAATATTTCGGCTTTTTTGTTAGTCGAAAAACATTTTTTTATAATATTTTTATTTTCATTAAATTGCATTTATTGCAAAAAAAGTAACTTTGTCAAAAGTTTTTTCGTTTCTTTGTTCAAAGAAGGAAAAAAAAGATTACAAAAAACACAAATGACTGTGAACTGTTCTGTTTCAGTAAAAATATAAAAAATACACACACACACGCACAATTTTTTGTTATAGTAACTTAACTGTTCTTTACACTTGATATATGAAATGATTTTTCTGCATTTTTCTGATGGCCATACACTTATTTAATAATAATAGTAAAACATATAAAAAGCACAAAAAAAATGAAATGAAACAAAACCGAATATACAATACATTCATACATATATTTGGTATTGGTTTTTATAGGCTTTTGTTTACGTATGTATGTGTGTATACAATTCAATACTGTGTTGAAATGTTTGCAAGTTTGATTGGGTTTTTATTTTATTTTATGTTAAAGTTTTTCTCTTTGGTAATGAATTTTATTCAATCTTTAACATATCATACATACATGTATATACATACTTTATTATATATGTTGTATATATAAACTTCATTATAGCCTCCACATAAGATGGGAAGTATACTAAGTTTGTCATTTCTTTTAAAACACCCACAGGAAAATGTCAGAGAAAGAATATTATGTACATTTTTGAACAGCATCAAGAAATGAGTCGATCTAGACATGTATGGCCATGTGTCCTTGTGTCTGTCTTTTGTTGGCGTTCTCAGAAGTGTAAATTTTGAGATATTGAGCTGAATTTTGTCCACATGTATGAAATGTTTCTTTAATTGCACGCTTGAAAATTTGAAGTCAATTCTATTTAAGTGGAATTGGCTCTTAGTAAATAGATGAATTTTTATCCTTGAAAATAACTCGTAATTGAATCAAACCTAAGTTAGAGTAAAAAATACAAAAAAAGGGGGTTTAAAATTCATTTGAATTTGTAAAGCTATACCAGAGTTGCGTATAACATGGTCGGATTAAGCTGATTAAAAAAATTTTACTTTATTTATGAAGACTGTACAGGTTGTTTTGCAACAGTATGAAGTGTAATGTTCTTAAATGTAGCAATTTTTTAACATCACGTTGACAAAATTATTTTCATATACTTTATTACAACTAATGAGACTTAACATACGAGTATGTGTTATGTGTATGTTGGATGTTAAAAAGTGCGACTCAACAAATGTGTCATGCTTTTGTTAGATGTTAAAAATGGCAACTCGCCATTTGTGTCACGCGGCAGTGACTAATTTTACCGATGGGTACATAAAAGAAATATTTCTAATGTACTTTTTTTAATGGTGCACTATTAATGTCGCATTGTTGCATTTTGTAAATGTGTTTACGATTTCAGTTATGCATATATACATACATACATACACATATAGTTATAGTTATAATTGTTGTATTATTTTCATCTCTTTGATTTTACCTTTTTTTTTGTACATGTTTCATTTTATTATAGCTTTCACTTCAAAGAATTTAATTGTATTATATTTTACATTGACAAATATGTGTATGCATACATATAAAAAAGCACTTAAGATTGGCTGTAAACATTGTACAATAAATTATCATGAAATATTGATCAGCATATTGGTATGCTTGTGTGTGACATTCTCACTTTGTCAAAGAAACTTCTCACAGATATTCATACTTTATGTAGTTAGTTGACCTTTTTAAAATGGGCGAAATTGTTTAACCAGTCACGCCCACAAGTCACTTTGTATAGGGTATCTGAAATTAAAAACAATGACCAGAGTCACAAGGCTGAATATTTCTAAAAGGATGTGAAAGATGATTCTGATTCTCTTCAAAAATATTCTCCATCACAAATTGTATCAAATGTGTAGAATATAACATTTCTTTCGACACATGACAATTTCTTATAAAATTCTTTCCATTTCATTATTGATATTAAATGCAACATTTTTTTGCCTTTAATTGGAATCAAAGACATTATATTTTGATACAACATATAATACATAAAAAAATAATTAAAATTCTTAATGGACATTTCATTATAAATAAATACTATTTAAAAACAGTTTCATTTTAATGGTTGAGCATTTTTCTTATTGAACTAACATAAATCTTGCTTCACTTTATTAAACACTTTGGTTTTGTTTTCTTAGGAAAAAAGTCTTATTTTAAAAACATTTATATATTTTTTTATTTTAATCAACTTGACATGAATTTTTTTTATTTTATACTTTTTTTTTCGAATTTTAAGCTTTATTGCATTTTTTTTGTTTTCTTCAGTTGATTTATGTTTTAATTTTTTTTATTTTCACTTTATTTCATCTTCATGTAGTGATTTTTATTCTCTCCATATAAGATAGGGAGTGTACTAAGTTTGTCATTTGTTTGAAACACCTAGAAGAAAGCTTCAGAGAATTTACAAGGTATACATATATACTCTTGATCAGCATATATGTGTCCGTCTGTCCATCTGTTAATGGCATTCCACAGGCTTGAATTTTAAGATATTGAGTTCCAATTTCGTACGGAAACTTTTAGTTTCTGCACGTAGATTGATTTTTAGATTGGGAAAAATCGGTCAAGAGCCACGCCCACAATCGACAAAAATCTATTTATCTGCCATAAAAATTAAGCTATTAAAATGAAATTTGGGACATATACAATTTACAAAAACCACACTCTACGTAAAATTCGACTTGCAAGCTGATACACAATACATACACTATTAGAAAGCGAAATCATGTACTCGTCAGGCTCACCATTTGTACCTGGACGTGGAGGGTATTTACGATTTGGCCTAAGCCAAATTTTTCTTCTTTTTTATTTCATTCAATTTTTCAAATCTTACTTGTTTTAATTTGATGGCCTTTTTACTATTTTACTTTATTCTTTTTTTAAATCTTTTCATGTAAATATAATTCAGAAAGCTATAAGCTGTATATTAGTATTTGTTGTATTTAAATTTATTTTTTCATGTATATTTTTTATTATTATGTTAATGGGCTTATTTTCATATACATGAATTGTATAGTAGGTATATGTATATGTATATGTAAATTTTTAAGCAGTTTAAAAAAACTCTAGAGAAGCTCTTTCATTTTTCATTTTGCAGTAGATGTAGCTCTGAATACGAGTGCTCTAATAAATGTTTGAGTGTGTGTGACTTTCTGATTTCTGTGTGAATATATATGAAACAAAATTTTTAAAATTTCATTAGATATTACATATTGCAGATTAATTAGTTTGTGTGAGTGTTTGTAAATTTTGATTACTGGGAGAAGAAAGTTTTATTTGATTTTCATAGTAGTATGTACTTAAAAGAAGTTTTTTGTACGTGCTACATGTATACTTATAATATTATAGAATAAAATTTGTAAACAAGCTACAAGAGATCTTTTATCAAAATATTTAGTAAAAAAGTAAAAGACTGATTGAAAATTTTATCGAAAATCTAAATCCCTCCCTCACCGAATCAAGAATTTTCCGTTTTTTATGTTTATAACGGGAAATTTCAGAGATATCAAAAATAGATGTTTAAAAAAATTTATTAATCATACGCACCAATAGCCTGAAATGAAAAAATTTCATTATAATTAAATAATTTATTTTCCTTGGTGTTTTTAAACCCACCACATTAGATGGAGGGTAAGCAAAACACAGAAGGAGGCGTCAGTTATCCTACAAAGTATATATTCTAAAGTGAGTCGATCTAGACATGTATGTCCGTATATACGTCTGTTATTGGCATTCTAATGGGTTTACATTTTTAGATATTGAGTTGAAATTTAGTACAGACACTTTTAGTTTCTGTACGCAGATTGCTATTTAAAATTGTTAAAATAGGTCAATAGCCAATAAAAATAATAAAAATAATAATTAGTTGTTTGTTTGTTATAATGTCTGTTTTGTTTTGTTTTGTTTATGTTATTATTGTTGTTGTTATTTGTTTGTTGTTTTTCCTCTATGGTTTAATAATATTTAGCAGGTACCTGACACTTTGTTTGCATGTTATGTTATGTTATGTATGTTTCTATGCAGAACGTATATATGCGAGTGTATTGAACGTGCTTGCATTTATTATTATAATCTAATGTTGATAATGTATGTGTATTAGTGTTAGTTAATAATAAATAATAAACAAAAACATTGAGTAAGTTAAAACTGAATATCGATTATATCGATATTGTTATTTATTTATATATAATATACATATATAGGATGTGTCATTTTGGGCATAGTTAATTAAAAATTATTTTCAGTTTATAATTATGTATGCGTAAGAGCTTTGTTTTGTTGTTTATATTACGTTTACATAATAATTAGTAAACTCTTGTATAAAATAAATTCAGTTTATGTTTTATAGTTTATGTATATACAACAACAACAGCAACAACAATAACAAAAAAAAAAAACTAAAACAAAATAGTATAATATTTCAATGTTGTCTTGTCGTTTACAAATACCTTGTTGTTGTTGTTGTGATTATAATTTCATCATTATGCAGTTATTATATTAAATTAAGCTTAAGCTTATAGTTAGCAAAATACAAATTGAGCACATTTATTATAAAATATATTTTTTTTCTTTTATAAAAATTTTATTTTGTCTCCACTTGTTAGGGGACTTAAAAATTTAATTATATGTGGATTAAATGTATTTTCATTTAATTACTCATCATATTAAATATTCTAATTGTACAACTTTTAAGAAAAATTTTGATAATTATTTTTTTCTGAAACATTATGCATAGCAGGCACGCAATAATATTTTTTTATACCCTGCCACCAATTGGGGCAAAAGGTATACAAAGTTTATATACATATATTTGTACTTTTAATTATACCGTTTGATTCAAAATAAGAATTTGAAGCAGCATTGGCCCAAACATGAACCCTATTAAAAATTAATGAATTTGGACCATTTTTAGAACCTCTCCCCACATAAGATTCTTTATATGGCGAATACTGGCAATTTTAAATATTTTTTTAGCAAAGTTTGCTGTAAATTAACGCAATAATTGGCTATGCCAAATTTGGATCCGATCAGACCAATTCTAAAACCTCCTTCCATATAATAATATCATATTTCTTCAAGTGATAAAACTAAACTAATTGTATCCCAATTTGTAGTGGTGTAGGGTATTAAATAGTCGGGGTTGACCGACTAATACATTTTCACTTATATTATTTTTTTCTGTTTTTTGTACACAAAACACAAATATTTAATATGGACTGAGCATTTATTTAATTTTGTTGTTGTTGTGTTTTTTACAATTTTTCAATTTTCCTTTTATTTGTTAATATTTTAATTATATTAAGTTTAAAATTAAATTGGAGTTGACTTCCGGTTTTATGTTGTTCGTATGTGTGGTTATATGTGTGTATTAAGCAAAGCAAAGTGCTTATGCATGTTTGTGTATGTATATGCATATATATGCTTTGGGTGGGTGGTTTGGATGGATATTTTTTGTTTTGTTTTTGTATTTTATTTGAGGTTTGTAAGCAGTTGCGCCTTAAGCATACACCTATACAACATTTATATACCTACTTATACACATAATTAAATAATGATAAAGTAAAAAGGTCTCTTCCTAACACTTAATTCTTTTCTTTTTTATTATTCTACGTTTTTTTTTTGTATTCAATTGTAAAAATGTGTAAAAAACGACTACTAAGGTGTGTGTGTGCGTGTGTAAGTTATTTTTACATAGTTGAAGTGTTTGCACCGGCTTTATCAAACTCCAATTTATGGACGAATTTCGATATATGCTTATGCTTAAAACTTTTCCTTAAATAAGTTTTTCTTTCTTTCTTTTTCGTTATTATTATTTTGATTTTATTTTTCACCTTTTGTGATCTTTGCTTTCTTTTTTAAAGGTTTCTTTCTTTTTTCTATTGCTCCATTGATCTTTTGACTGGATTAGCTTTTGCCGAGTACCTTTAGTTGGTTTGGTTGTTAAGTATATAGAGTGTTTGTAGAGTTTTATTTGAGGAAAAGATTTGGCATTTTGGTTTAATAAGGTTTGTTCTTTTTTTTTTCTAGTTAACATAAAATAGAGTGTTTTATTTTCTATTATTAACCAACTTAGACTTATGGTTAGAGTTTCGTAAAGCTAAACTACTTTTAAAACTACTCTTCCTTTAGTATAAAAAAAAAACATTTGGAATTAAAAAGTAAATAAAACCACATATTAAGTCAAGTCTGAGGAACTCTATCCATAAAACAAAATTTATAGAAACAGCTAAAATAAATTCGTAGTACTCGCTTAGTATCAATTGAATTCTTAAAATGAAATGTGTAGAGAGAGCTGAAAGTTGTTATTAATACACAGGATCTTGAAGACTCAACAAAATACTCACTTGACACATTTTTAACCAGTCTTTTGAATTCACTGTCTAGAACTTTGAGTTCAAAATAGCAAATATTGAATATTGTTACATTTTTGACAAATTTCTGTATATTTTTAAAAGTATTAATCTTAATGACGAGCTGCTACTTAAAGTAACACTTGTCTTCACATATATTCCGAAAATCTTATGCATAAATCAATTAGTGCCCCAAAAAGTGAAATTTTAAACTTTAATAAATGCAAAGGGAACCAAATCTCACTCCTTTGTAATACGATTAGCGTGAAAAAGAAATGGTTTGATATTAAATACATTTAACACTTAAAACTACAAGCAAACTTGTATAAAAACTTGTGTTGAACAATGTATCATTGAAAAAGCATATATTATATAAAAAATTACGCAAACATGTTTCCTTTTTCGATTTTCATCTCCAACTTGAAGAAATATTTGCCGTACATTTTCTTTATAAATGGTAACTACACACCTTATTTATATATATCGAGCAATATATTTCTGTATACTTCAACACATTTATACATATAAACTATATGAAAGTGTGCATAACTGCACATGCATGGTTAGGGTAAGAGTACAAGGGGGAAGAAAAAAGAAAAAACCCAATCTCACGCTTAGGTAAGCAGAAGTTTATTAAGCTTTAAGCTGCAATTTGTTGCAATTTTCTCTTGTGTTTGAGTGTGTGCATAAACAAAATTGGCAAAATGGTATATGCGGTATTTATTATACGTCTTACTCGAACAAGTAGCTTGTGAAAGGTGGTGAAAGTTGCTAAAACATACAATATTTCTTAGATTATTTAAATGAAATGTTGAATAGAAGTTATTGCTATAATCTTTTTCAACACCTATAACTTTATATAATTAAAGAAATTAAATTTTAAATATTTTATATGCTATATTTCTATTATTTATAACCTCAAGCTGCTTCCACATTTCATTGTATTCGTAAAATATGCTCTAAATATAAATAAAAATATCATCTTGAAGTTATGCTTTAACACTTTTCTCCTTTTCAATGTTTTATAAATGAGATTTAATGTAAGTTGAGCCTTTGCATATTAAATTTTATGAATTTTCAATTTAAATAAATAATTTTATATAAAATATATGCATTGAGATTTTAATAGAGTTGGATTTTCTTGCATATATAATGGCAAACATTTTTAGTTAAGGAAAATTGAGGAGGAATTTTTTAAAAAATCTAAGATATATACTATGTAAGGGGCCTCCGAGTGATTTCTTAGGCATTTTTGAAAAGGAAAGTATATAAAAATTTTGCATTTAAAGGAAGGATAAGTGATAACCTTTGAAAAGTTATAGGACAGATGAACAAATATTATAAAGAAATACCCCAAGGACTAAAGGTATGACAAATAAATTTAAATTTATAGTTGTAGTTATACATTCTTTAATAATATATAATAAAATATTTCAAATTTTAAATTTGCTTTTTAGTTTTTTTTTTTTTCACAAATTATAGATATTTAACATTAATAATATAAGTAGCATTTCACGGTAGTTGTCGTTTCCAATTAAAATTTATTAGATGTTTAATAATAAACATAACATACACCTTGAGGCGTTTCGGAAATTTGTATAAATTATGTAAAAAATCTGCAGTAAATTTAAAAATAATACATCATCACCATCAATTGTGTGTAAAAATAAATATAAAACAATTATTGTTAGTAATAATTTGTATAATTTCTCTGTTCAGAGTTTTTCATTTATCTCTAAACTATACTACAATATTTTGTATTATTTAAACTGTCTAAATGTATGCTTTATTATATTATTTTCCTTTTTTATCTATACTATATATACACACACACAAAACATAGTGATTCATATATTTAATGGTGATTTAATTTATAAATAAGTAAATAACGACTATAATTACGTTGACTTATATACATTAAGTTCAACAGTTTTACTATTATTACCCAAAGCAGCAACAATACTACGTCGCATTGTATGAGTGTTAGTAGTGGTATAGCCATTGGTGGCACAATTATAGTTGTTGGATTTTGTGTTATTTATGGACGGCCACTGGCGTTTAATAACGGCAAAGTGTGTCATTTGAAAAGTATTTGTTGGCTGACAACGTCTTTCCACAAAACCAGTTAAACAATAACCCATATTATAATCTTCCATGGAAATATTTGAATTTAAATATAATTTAAATTCACCCCCATCCTTTTCAGCTAAATTAGAGTTTTTATCATTATGGAAATGACCAGCTATCAGTAGAGAACCTTTTTGTTCTAGAGGCATCATTTTAGCTTTTGTCACTTGTCTTTGAGTACCGGAAAACTCTTCAATGCGGCAACGATTCGGTTGCCACCAACATGGTGTTATGGTCCAATATGAGGAAGATGCTGTACGAGCCCAACCCTCTTCTGGGTATAAAAGAATCTGAAAAAAAGAAAGAAGAAAATTATGTATATTTTCCAAAGGAATTCTCTTTTATTTAAATGATTTAAATTTGTAGTTATTGATTTCTAAAGTGTATTCATTCTGGTCTAGTTATGTGAATGGATTTGTAAAAAAATTGTTTTTTTACTACTTTTTACTTTTGTGTTACTTTTCTGTCCAAGTATGTCCATCAAGTTTGCTCAACCGTGAGTGGCCTGTTCAAACTTAATTGGAAAGCACTTTTGTCCATTTCCATTTCCCTCTTTCTCTTTAAATAGATATGAAATGAAATCAATGTTTTTGGGAGGCTATGCCAATTTCGTATGCAATGGTTGGAGTATTCTACAATTTGTGAAATATAATATATACGTATATAAATAGAAGCCCTCAAAAAATATTTAATTGATGTTAGCTTTCGTGTTATGGCAATTTTAATTTCAATGGCATTTATCAATTATTTTCTTATTTCTTTTTGACATATACGGATATAATAAGTCCAATAGAAAGGAGATGATAAACTTTTCCGTAGAAAAGTTAGAAAAGTTTTAAAACAAAAGAAAAAAAAATAATAATGTGAAAGATATACAAAAACAAGTAAGACACCTAAATACCCTCCCCACGTACAATGATGAGCGTGACAGGTTTGTGATTACACCCTCCAATATTGTATGTATTACGTATCAGCTTGCGAGTCGAGTTGTTTGTTGAGTATGTTTTTTGTAAATTGTGGGCGTTTCGGTTATCAAGGCACTCCCAATTTTGGCACTTCATTGGATGGAATAATTATAGATGAGTGCAAATTTCAAGTTCATAGGTCTATTTTTGTGGAGGTAAATAGATTTTTTGTTCATTGTGGGCGTGGCTCTTTATTGATTTTTCCCATTTTAAAAAGCAATCTACGTGCAGAAACTAAAAGTGTTCATTTGAGCTCAATATCTTAAAATTTACGCCTATGAGAATGCCATTAACAGATGGACAGACGGATATACGGATGCAAATGTCTAGATCGAATCTGTTTTTATGCTGATCAATAGTATATATACCTTGTAGAGTCTCGGAAGCTTTCGTCTGGGTGTTGCAAACGAAATGACACACTTAGTATACTCCATATCTTATGTATAGGGTATACAAATTGTGTAAGTACTGAAGCAGACGTTTCTAAAAAGTTTTTTAATAGAATCCAAAGCAATTTATATTTAGATAATATCCAATTAACTGTTAAGCAACATTAAAATTTACTGCATAGTTTTGAAAAGTTCAATTAAGGAAAATAAGAAGCAGTAGTACCTGTAAGAAAGAATATTTAATCATGTTTTTATTAGTCTAGATGGAATCTTAACTTTATCAGTCAATTATGAATTATTCGCACACAAATGCATAATAGCATACTGAGTTAATGATTACATATAATCATACATATATCTGTACAAAATTGTTGCATCTTTTAGAAAGTTACGTATTGTGTGTAACCATCAAGTATTGTAATACTTAACTACAGCTCCAATTACTTACAATTTAATTAATTTTTTTATTGCTTTATATATGAATATGTTTAATAATTATTTTGAATTATCATTCAAAAAAAAAGTTATCGGAAACAATTATAAACTAATTTGTTGTTGTCATTTATATGTAATGCAATTTATTTATTTTTTTTTGCTGATTGTTGATAGCAATTGTTTGTATGTATGTGTGCATTTTATTCATAATTTTATAGATTATGTTGCGATCATATTTTTCCGTACTTAAGCACATTTCATATAAATCAAAAAATTGTCAGCCGCAACAACTCGAAAATATTTATGTTTATGATTATACCCTCCACATAAGATACCATGTAGTAAGTTTTCGTTACGTTTGCTACATCGAGAAGGAGGCGTCAGAGACCCTATATAGTATATATATTTTTGATTAGAATCTTGTCTGTATCCGTTGTTGGCAATCTCAGGGGCGTAAATTTTAAGATATTGAGCTAAAATTTAGATGGGACAGATCATTTTACTCTCTGCAAACAGATGGCTATTAAAAATGAGCAAAATGGGTCAAGAGCCACGCTTACAATCGACAAAAATTAATTTATCTGCCGCAAAAAGTTAGCTATTAATGTGAAATCCGGCTGAATTTGGCTGTAAGCTGGTACGTATCTGCCAGCCCATTATTTCTATGTAGATGTGGAGGATATTTAAGATTTGGCCTAAGTTTTCTTATTTATTTAAATTAATATTTAATATAAACTTGGTTTACTTGCGAAATATATGCAATTATTATAAAGGTACATTAAATTTCAATTTATTACAAGATTCATTAATATTAAATTGTTCTTGGGACGGTAGCGCGAGAGGGTAATTAAGTAATTAATTAACTTTTTTTTAACGTTTTTATAAATATTGGTCTGGTGATCTTATACCGCAGAGTTTACCTCAGGTAGCTTCCATACCGCAAACCCAAACAGTTATAAATCCATTCAGATATAGGGAAACTTTTTACCTTCGTTTACCAAGTTATTATTAACGATTTTTGAAATCTGCTTTATCGCACAATAATGAAAATTCATGCAATATTAAAGAATACAGAAAAAAAGAAAAAATCTCATTTCATTGCGAAATTGCTTTTTTTATGTGGCCATATAAATCTGTCACTTGACATTACATGTTAATTTATAAAAAGAAAAAAAAATCATAACAATCAGATAATTATTATACATATAACGTTTATTCTATAAATAAAAACATTTTTTTAAATAATTTTTAATATTGTATTATTTAATAAAAATAGATTAAATCATATTAAAAAAAAAAATTCAATTAAAATGGGCTGTAATTATTGTAGTAGGATGTAGGGTACATAAACCTTATCTTTTAAAATAATTCCATTTAATATAATTATCCTGAACAAAAGTCCGAAAAGGCCAAACGAACGTTTTGAAGAAGACAAAGAAGAATGCTTTTGGCCTTATAACATATTCTTTTCCGATCATATAATATAATTTAATTCCACAAATTATAATTTGTTTAGTTGTATTAGTAAAACGTGGGGCATTGTCACAAAAATCATTGTTGGAAAAATGATTCGATCAGGAGTAAATTTATCATTAATACATATTTAGATTACTCTTCATGAGATTTTGTTAAAAAATATTAAAAATTGTGACTTTTGGTCATATAAAGATATTCTTTTATTCTTTAACCTTATATGGGAAGAGGTTCTAAAAATAGTCCAATCTATTCCATTTTTAGAAGGCTTCTTCTTTGAGCTAAAACATGCATTTGTGCCAAATCTCATTAAATTATCTTAATAAATGCGACCTGTAACTTAAACAAAATTTACACGAACGTACAGACGAAGAAAGAGACATAGTTAAAACGATTCTGATTGTGATTCTGCCATTTAGGAGTTACAAACATCTGCACAATTTTAATATATACGTTTTTACAATTTTGCTTTGGAGGATATAATAGGTACTTTTTCCACACCAATACTTTCGTGGTGCTTGAATGATTTTGAAGATTTATATTATTTTTCCAAACCTTTTTCATTTTTCTTCATTTTCTTTTCATTACACACTCGACTAGTCGTTTATTTTAATGGTTACAATGGTGCTTCTTCTTCTTCTCTGTTGTATTTTGTCTTTGTATCAATATTTAAGGTAACAATAAAATTTTTTGACAGTCTTGTTCAGCAGTTTGCTTCCATCAAATCTCATTATGATTTCAATTTGGACTACACACAGTATGATTATGTCTCGTCTGGTTTGGTTGGGTAGATATTGTACAAAAAATATTATACAATATGTGTATGTATGTGTTGGTAATAGCAAATGTAAATCTTATTATGATTATATCATCACATCGAGACAGCAATATTGTCATCATTTGGCTTTATGTATAAAAATTCACATAAAATTTCATGATAATGATGAACATTACCAATCAAAATAACGTGATAGCTGGAATTAATCTGAAATGAGAATGTTATTCGTTGTAAATCACTGATAAAATGGAATTTTTTTAATTTTTTTTTTTTGTTATGTTGTGTGGTGAAATTTTTGATAAAAATGAAAAAACCTAACGATTATATTGAAATATGATAAGCGCACAGTTTGAAGTCTTAATGTGTTACGAACATTTTTTTATAAAAGATTCAACAAAATTATTCGAAATGGAGGTGTCAAGGATATTTGAAAGCTTTCCCATATAATGCCATGTAAAAATATTAGACATATCTTTCAAACTGTAGAATGAAACGATTAAATAAAATTAAATTACATCAAGTAAAGCATGTTTCCAGAAGCCGAATTATAAAGTCGTTATGAAATGAAAGGACTTGATGCAATTAAAAGGTGCCCTAACTTCCACTAAAGTAATTAAATTGATATTGAATTTTGATTCAATAGTACCCCTAACATACCCATTAACATATTGGTAAAATACTTTTCAACAAATAACTAATATTTTCATTAGCTTACTGTTTGTGGTGAACATTACATGTTTTGCTATGTAATGTACTTTAACTTACATGTGAATATGTACTTGTGTAAGCCATAAAAGCTTACACATGCAAACATTAAAATTTATATACACGTAAGTACCGATTTTCCGTTTTCTAAATATTGTATGAATACAGAGGCACTTACAAATCTTTCCATCTAGCACTACATAGTACATCTGTGTTAATTGCATTTTCGTGTTTAAATAGATAATTTAAGTACCATTGAAGAAAGAGCGGTTTTTGGCCAGTTGTAGCGAAAATGCCCATTACAGAAATGAAACTGATGTTAATTAAGATTTCAAGTAGCTTAAATATAATAAAAAGATAAGTCAATATAAATTACAAAATGTAATACTAACAGAGGAAAAAAATGAGAATTGTATACGATTTTTTCTTTAATTTTTTCATTTTTTTATACTCTCCACTTAAGGTGGTGGATATGTTAAGTTTATTATTATATTTGCAACACTCAGAGCGAGGCGTAGAAATAAAAAACTAAGTCGATTTTTACACGTGTTTCCCTTCTTGTTGGCACTATTCCAAATGTACATTTTGAGATATTAAGCCGGCATTTTCTACTTCTATTTTCTGCAAAAGTTAGCGTGTTAAATTAACATATACGCCCACAATTTACAAAAAATCAGCTGTGCATGTTAAAATATAGTACATGCACTATTAAAGGAGTAATAATGTATTTGGCTCGCCCCTTGTTTGTACATAAATTACTTGTTATAACTTTAAGTAGTAATTTTCTATTTAAAATATCTTTGTAAGTTAAAGTCAAAACAATATTTTACTTTTTTCACCTGTTTTGTAGCACTACGTCAACAATGGAAACTTTACGAAGGAAGATAATTGATCGATATAATATTTTTTTTTGCATTTCTTTTCTTTCTTTATTCGTTTTCCCCACTTTATTTTCATCTGTTTCGAATCATTCATTTTAATTAAACAAAATTTTCAACTTGAAGAGATAATTAAACTTAATGTACAATTCTACGATACTACTGTAACAAGTTTAAAATCTCTTTTTTAATTTTTTTTCAGATCCTTTGTACATAAAAGTTAAATTAAAAGCAAAATAGTAAAGTATGATGCTGGGAATGGGTATATAAGTGGGGGTGTGGTGTAATAGTATGAAGAACTCATTTAATGTTATACAAACTTGTATTTATTTTAGCTAATGAGTTAATGAATGTGTGAAAAGAAAGTCAACGATTAAGAGAAAATGTTGTTAACGAGAAATGATAATTTGTTCTTGTAAAAAGATATTGCAGAAAAAAACAAAACAAAGGGAAAAACAACAACAACAAAATCATTAAAATTAGGGTGGAAATTATTGACATGACAAATTGGTTAAATCAGCGAAAAAAGCAACGGCTCTTAAGCGGAAAAATAAATAAATAAGAGAAAGTACAATTAAGAATTAACACTAGATTTACGAACCGAGCCTATTTGACTTATTTAAAATTTAATTTCTATATATATATAAAACTATAATATTAATTTTTAAAAACATACGTTGACTTTTATTGAAGTAGTGAAATATATGTAAATGTCGATTCCTCTTCCCCACACACCCCTTCATTTTGCATTATCAAATGTGGTATGCCTATTTTAACGGTCGTGAGTCAATTTGACTCATAGAGACATTTTACAGTTATTCGCATAACTCATAAAATTTATGGCTCGTATCCGGCCTCGGCAACAATCAAGTCGCACGTGATTTCTTTCTCTTCTATATTCAAAGATGCCTCTGGTTCAACTGCCTGTGCTAAAAGACATATTATGCTTGGTTCGGTAACTACCGTTTTCAATTTGATAATTGACGAAAGTATGATGGCATACATAAAATCATGTACAGAACTTGAAGCTCGTAAAGTTGTGGGCCTATGTTGCAATTTTATTTGCTGGAGGAGCATATGAAGCAAAAAATTTGAGGTGTTCATATTTATGGTTAGCGAAGTGGTGTCCGGCTTTTTTTGCCCAAACAGTGCCTAGAGATACATTTATGAAAATACTTCTGTTCATACGTTTTGATAAAAAAACTGAACGCAGTAAAAAACTAAAAACAGACATATGTGCCTTGGTTTCAAAAATATGGAATAAATTTATAGAGAATAGCCAGGCTTGTTACAAACCTGACCTAAATCGTTAAGCAATTGTTCCCTACTAATGCTAGATGCCGATTTATACAATACATGCCGAATAAGCCGGATAAATTTGACATACAAATTTGACTGACATTTGATGTAGGAAGTAAATATCTTGTAAACGGTTTTCCTTATTTTGGCAAGGATGAAACCCGAGGATCAAATATCTTGAGCCAATTTGTAGTAACTAAGCTTGTAGAACCATATTTAGGTTGTGGACGAAATATTACCACAGATAATTTTTTTTACAAGCATATCCCTTGCAAAAAAGTTACTTTCAAAGAAAAGTACTTTGGATCGCACTATACGTTCAAACCGAAAAGAATTACCTAAAATTGCTAAAGCTAAGGAGGAAAAGATGACACTGTTTTCTACAAAACTTTATAAATATGAGAATTTTACCCCGTCCATTTATAAACCTAAAAACGTTTTACTACTAAGTTCAAACCATAAAAAAATAACCATTAAAAAAAAATAAAAAACTTATTCCAGAAACGGTAACCTATTATAATAGCACTAAGTATGGCGCGGATGTACTTGACCGTAAATATTTCGAGAAAAGATTTTATTTTCCAATTGGCTGAAGAGCTAAGAGGTAAATATAGAGAAGAAGTCGAGAACACTTCCATTTCAATAACAAAAATTCGTATTACTGACGCACGTAAGAATTGTCAAGTTCAAGAATCATGAAATAGAAATATATGTAAAAACCTTTGTGCTAAATGTAATAGAAGTGTTTGTGGGAAATGTATTTCAAAAAGAGAATTTATATGTAAAAATTGTTGATTTGGAACAAACATCAATTTTCTCGTATGAGTCAAACTGACTCACTTCAGTAAAAATAGGTATATAACAAACATCCGTAAATCTAGTGTTAATTAAGAAGACACCATTGTCTTATATTAATGTCTCCTTAATGTCTGGAAGAAGATTTTTATTTAAAAAAGGAATGAACTTAAATGATAGCAGCGCCCGTAACAATTCAAATGATTACAAAAATTGAACTATGAAGTTGAAAAGAGGCGATGTCTGATAACCGAAGCGTCCGCAATGTACAAAAAATTATATTTATACACGTTTTGTTATAATTGTCAAAATTTAAACTTGCTCCATGTACTGTTTGTATAGAAATGTTGCCTCTACCACAGGCGGTGTATGGTATAATAAATGTAATATAAAGTACTAAAGAAGAATACTCTTAATGTAATCCAAATATGTGCATGCTTATGCTTATTTGTATATTAAAATATGACTATGTCATAATTAAAATATCATAACAGTCATGGCATTAAGAGCCATTGAGTAACTACTACTGTTGCCTATGTAAAGATTAGCATATTAAAATATTAAAATAAAGTAAAAAAATTATGTAATAATCAAACAAGTAAGAAAACTAAATTTGACTCAGGCCAAATTTTAAATACCCTCTACATCTGCAAGGTTTAGGCAGGTACACGATTACACCCTCTAATAGTGTATATATTACGTATCATCTTGCAAATAGAGTTGTTTATGGAGTATGATTTTTTGTAAATTGTGGACGCGTCTGTCCAAGTCATGGAATAATTATAGATAGGAGTGCCAAATTTCAAGTTTATAGGTCAATTTTGGTGGCATATATAAAGATTTTTGTAGATTATGAGCGTGTCTGTTAATCAATATCTCAAAATGTAAGGCCGTAAGAATGATCGACTAGATCTACTTAGTTTTTGATGCTGATCAAGAATATAAATATTTTGTAGGATCTTTGATACCTCGTTTTGGGTGTTAGAAACGGAATGATAAGCACAATATAACCCCAATCTTATGTGGAGGGTATAAAAATATGAACATATAAATAAATCAAAAATTCAATATTCATTGAAAAAATCATAAGTTCCAAGTTTATTTGTATAAATTATTAAGATATGATTGAAATCTTTAGAGAGCAACGCAAAATAATAGATAGCAATCAACCAGACAACCAACCAAGGAATAAACCAAAAGACTATAAATATATAAAACATACGTTTACTCCTTGCTGAGTTCATACATATAAAATTCAAGCAAAATCTATTATTATGCAAACATCTCCATGCAAACATCACAACTCCTTATATATTGTACGTACAATGCATCCATTCACCCATTCATTGTATAAGGCATACCGCTCCAAGCTAAGTCAGCCTACCTCCCACCCCAATCACCATCACCATGTAGTAATGACTTTATAATAAAAACGGAAGTTGCGATATTTCATGAGGTTTATGACGATGAGAGAGCATGATGTGAATGATAGCTGAATGGTAAGGAAAGCTGTTGTTGAAAATGATGGTTTATCTCAACACATAATTCACCCAAATGTTGAAAGCGTCATGAGAAGAAGCGTATACGAGAAAGACGCAAGTATATTAAATATAGATAAAATATAGAAAAAAGACAAGGAAGAGAATAAACCAAGTAAGGAGTCTAACATTCATTGAATGAATGAATGTATATTACAGCACAAATGAAAGAATAAAATGTTAAACCTGGACTTTTGTCTTCTTAAAAGGGATCCTTATACAAAGTATAATATGAACTAAAGCCAACTCATTATTAATGTATAAAATTTTTCCCGGCTACGTTCAATCCCCCAT
Organism: Crataerina pallida; assembly: GCA_949710015.1. NCBI lineage: Eukaryota > Metazoa > Arthropoda > Insecta > Diptera > Hippoboscidae > Crataerina > Crataerina pallida. The sequence continues at coordinate 6,383,561 of OX453293.1, forward strand.
AGAATTAAAAATACATAATGCTTTTAGACTCTTCATTATTTTCAGTAGATTTAGAGAGCTAAAGTAATAGCTAATGTCCTTTATATTTTTTGTGTGAGGCTACTTATAACATAAGCCTAAAAATCACGTCTTTAGCACGATTATCTCTATCCAAACAAAAAAGAATTTTTTTCTCCAACAACATGAATAGTTTTTTTTTCCTTTCTTTCTTTAATATTTTATTGCTGTGTGTCATTATACATATGTACATAAAAAGATGATGTAACCGTAGAAGAGAAAGATCGAAAATGTTGAAAAAAAATGTACAAAAAGTAGGAAAAAAAGATTATAAAACAGTTAAACTGAAGAAAAGTTTATTAATGGCTGGAAGGGTTCTGTTCTCTGTTTTTATATTGTACTAAGCTATTGACTGCGGCAATTCTTGTGGAAAGTTTTTATAGGAATAAGTTTTTGAATTTCTTTTTTCTTTTAGCGAATATTATTTATGAAACGTTAACACATATATTTATTAAAGTTTTTAGGGTAACTTGAGCGATATCGGCAGCTTATATTTTACTATATTCTTTAAATTAGATTTCTGATGGCATTTATTTTAGTTAAGGAACAAACTTCGGCATAGAGGAACTTGTGTTTAAACTTTCGTTATATGCAATGTATGAATAAAATAAGAATTATTTATCTAAACGTCCATGTTCATGCATTCGTCTATAGTAATCATTCTCTGGGTCTTAAAAATAAAGACATCAATTCAAAACTTTGCAAAATTATTGCTTTTTTTTGTTTTCGGATTAATATTGCAATTGGGTAAAATTGATCGAAAGGAGCGCCCTTATATATATATAAAAACTGCAGATCTCTCAAACAATACATAGACCGTAACTTTTTTTTACTAGTTTATTATAACTATCGATTCGAAATCCCTTTTTGAACCGGTGGGTTCTTCATCTGTCATATACTATCTCTACTATCATCTATTAATTAAATCGTTATAGAGACACGATAGGGTGGTATAGGATATCATGAAAATAATTGAACTTGACTTGGCTTTGGTCAAATTTATTGGGTATAAAAACGCTTATTGACTATGCTGCACTAATAGTACCTTTCAAGAAGAGTTACAATTTCTGGATTTTGATTAGCAGCCAAATTGGTTTGGCTCCAAAATTAGTTTTTTTTTATACAATAGGTACTAAAAATATTTTATTTTATCCTTCTCTTCTTTCTTCTTAAGGATTTTGTTTATTATTTAAAAAACATAGAATTGTACAGAAGAAAAAAAAACCATTTCTTTGCTTAGATTGGCAAAATTTTTAAGCCAGATGCTCGTAAGTGCTCCAATCATCTAACATCAGACACACATACAACTACATATATATATGCACCCACGTACCAACAATTCAAACATTCATACAAATAACAAAAAGAACGATTACAAAAGAAACTTAGTTTTTTTTCTTATTTTGCAAATCTTATGGATATTATAACAAAAATAAGATGACAAAGAAGAATAGGTTGAAAAAACAAAAGGATAGAAAAATACAATTGAAACAACAATCACAGCGTAATGAATGCCAATTCAATGTAATTGAGACCAAATGCAATGAATTGAGTGAAATTGAATGAATTCCATCTATATCTAACTTAAGAGTATGTATGTGTGTAGGAGTGTTTATCAAAATGTGTCAATTGCTGGCATATGTTGTATAATGAAAATTATAGCAAAACAAGGAAAATTGTGATATTTTGTTTGGGAAACATTTTTTGACGTGCTTTACATCTATAGTGCATACAAAGAGTGGGCGCGGCAGGTACCCTACTTATGAACCTTTTATATTTAATGTCTGTTAGTATGTTAAAAATTTCAGCTTAATATATATGCAATGGGTGGACGTACCGGCGCACATGATTAATTATTTTTTGGTATTTCTGGGTGTTGCAAACAGATTAATAAACTTAGTGTACTACTTATTATTTGTGCAGTGTAGAAAAATATAAAAAAATCTTTGCGTCGCAACGGAAACTGAACCCGAATGAAATCCATCAGTTATCAATACGCCAACGAAATCTTTTTATACGGATACAAATATTTATGGACGTGTAAGTGTGCGTGTGTGTATATGGATATGTTTATGTTTATATTGTGTGACTGAAATCATTTCGGTATACCACCAAGTCAGTCAACCAGTTACTCAGTTACATTGCTGCTGACTTTGCTGCCATAGCATTGTTGTTAGAGATTGCTGCATGAAATTGTTGTTTAAGCACATAGAACGCAAAAGGAAAAGGCTTGAACTGAATGGATCAATATATGATGATTGGAATAAAGAATAAAAAAGACATCACGATATAGAGAAAGAGAGAAAAAGAGACATTGCTTGTTGACTTAGATTTTTATTGCTTACAAAATTTTCAAATCCTAGTTAAGCTTTTGTGCATTTCACTGTCAACTGTTTACCTTAGAGGGTGCTTGGTACTGACACTGACTAAACCATTGATTGTTAAGAAAGGCTTTACATCTCTTTCGCAGAAGAGAAGAGAAACGAAGGGCAGCAGCAGCTATCATGACTGAGCTATATAATCTATCGTTGGGAGTATTAGGTAGACCAGCGTAAGCAACACTTTTTCTTAAATCCCTCAGCTTGCCATAACTGTCTAAAGTATTTTTCTAAAACAAATCGTTTAGCCTTACATACACAAATTGAAAGCAGCAGTGTTGGTATTTTTCTTAGTATTATACTCATACAGTTTTTTCGTCTTGTTCTTTTTCTTGTATTTCAGGTTTATGTTGAATTCCTAGTTGTTATGTTTTGTGTGTGTATGCATGGGCGCTTATTGAATTTATTATTTACCGAAGCAATGCAATCGGGCTGGGTATGGACCATAAGTCCTGTATTTTATTTTAAATGCAATACTTTTTACTTCGGTTGTTACAGATTTTATAAGTATTGTTGTTGTTGTTTTTTACTTATTGTGGATTTTGTATGTCAATTTCAATTTTCATTTAAAATTTTTTCCTTTTTTTTTGAATTTTTTTATACTTTTCTATAAACTATGGCGTGTACGTGACGGTTTATTTAATATCAGAAAATACATGTACACGGGCATGGGCACGGGCACTTGTTAAGTTTAAAATCCTGAGCATATGTTTTTTATTCATTCTCTGTACAGTAATGTTTGTTACGTTTTTTTTTTTTCAGTTTCAGTTTCTTTGTATTACGTATCTCTGTGCCTCTCTTCTGTTCACGCGGTTTTTATAATTTTCTCCACATGTACTACTATTATAAGTGTACTAAGTTTGTCATTCTATTTGCAATATCCAAAAGAAAGTATCAGAGAACTTTCATTAGCTTAAAAAGCAGAATTGATATAGTTATATATGTCTTTACGTTTGTCTATGGCTGGCCCCCTCAGGGTTGTAAATTTTGAGATATTGAGTTGTATAGACATTTCTGCATTCAGATTGCTGTTTAAATTACACAAAATCATTCAAGAGCTATGCCCACAATAAAAAAAATCGATTAATCTGCCACTAAAATTTAGATATGAAATTAAAATTTGGTTCGTATCCATTGATATGCCAAGAATTAGCTTGGTCGGATTTAGCTTAAGCCAAATGTAGTTCTTTTTTCTTACTTGATGTTAAATTGAAGAGAAGGAAAAAGAATGGACTAAAGTATGCCGCCTTCCAAAAGGAAACGCATAATAATTCAAGCTAAATCCTTACTTGGACAAAAGGCGAAAAGTCCACAAGATGTAAATGAGTTTTTTCTTCTACGCTGAGGAGAAAATTAATTACCGAGTGGAAGAAATGTAAAAAAATACAAGTGGAACGAAATTTTTCTGCAGCTTACTGGGATTACTTCATACAATCGTTGAAAAGGTGAATTATTTGTGTTTTTCCACTTTGGTGGTGAAAGTATATAAGGTTTCTTATAAAATACGGTTTCTTCGAGAACATAAAGTTAAAAATTTTATTATATATTTTAAATTGTGGGTTATTTAGCAATTATGTAGCAGAGTCTTTCCATTTTTTTTATTACTAAAGCTTTCAATATTTAAGGAATTAAACAGTTTTGTAGTTAGTGTCTAATTATAATTTTTCCAAATAGTATTCATATAAGAGCCACGCCCAAAATTTAGAAATAGAATACTTTTCACTTTGGATTTTAAGAATTTTTTCTTTGAATTGTTATTTAATGCCACGCCTTTACTTTAAAAAAAATCCTTAGTTTATAAATTTTATTAATAACGAGGGTATCCAAGATTTCTCTTGGGTTTACTTAAACTTTTTCACATAATCTTTTTTATTTTTTGTTTTGTTAAAACGTGAGATTGATTAAGTGGTTAAAATTATAATGTTACATGAATTAATTTGAAACAAGTTTATAAAGCGAAATGCGAAAATATTTATTTACTCTGAAAGCTTCGAATCACTGTTGAGAGCTTCCAGCAGCTGCTATTTTCATTTCTTATGGAGTCAATAGCAAAATAGATAAGAAGATAATCTTCCAGACTGTCTTCAGTTCCTGGCTGCTTTCTTTATTCCCTATTCAAAAGGTTTGTTGAAGAAAAGAAGCTGTATAACTCTTAGAAATGCTGTTCATGATAAAAAAGGTATTTAGGTATTCGACAATGAAATCAATGGAAAAATATGGCAAAATTTAAAAAATCTTCTATGTACATAAAAATCTGCTTTAAAATTAACAATTTTTACCCATCTTACTACTTGCTACTCTCCTAGAGTTAAGAGTTAACTGAAAAGATAACAGAAGTTGAATGAAGTCTCAGTTCAATTTAAATTGTCTTCTCAATCAATTTATATAAAAAAACTGTAAAATAATAAATAATAATAATGAAAAACTTGAAAATAAGATTCTTGTCAGCTTATTTCTAAATTACTACCTTCTTTACAAAGTGTCATGTATGCAACACAATCTTTCAAATGTAATTGTTTGTGAAGTGTCTTTATTGCAAAATATTTAGCCTTGATTTTTGAAGGATAAAAATAAATGTTTAACGTGGTTGGGTAACAGATACGCCCACAGTTTACAAAAAACATTAGGTAGCGCAGATTTCGACTTGTTGGTTGATATTTTTTTTTATACACTACAGGGAGCGTTATTAAAGACCTGCCACTCCCTCTATTTGTATTTCGATAAGGAGGGTGTTTAAGTATTGGTCTAAGCCTAATTTAGTTTTTTTAACTCACCAATAGATGTAAATAAAGAAATATTACAACAACAATAACATCAGCAAGAACAATCAATAATCAAAAATTAACACTTTTTAAACGCCTTCAATATACAATGAAATGCCCACCATTTTAAAAAGGTGTTACTAAAGGTAAAATAGAAAACATAAACAGCATAAAATGTTTGCTGTTCTTCTCAGTTTAGTATCAATACATAGCCATAAACATGTTGTGCGTTACGAGTGGTAATATTCCACATTGTTGTTGTTTACGTAAAACAGTTCACAATACGACACGTAACTTTCTACTTGACAGCTACTGGCAGTTGTTAAAGCGTTTACACAACAAACAAACGCACACACAAAAACACTTATAATGCTCTTAAGAAACACAAACAAACATAGTTTTATAAGCGTCTATGAAAACGTATAAGTAGAGTGTGAAATGAATGAATCCATTTATTTACGCGTTCTCTTTGCCAGTGTTACGTACACTTAGTATCAGGTGTTGTATGCATAACTTTGATTGTTTTACTGATAACATTACTTATACGCTATGATGGGTTTTACAGTGTTGGTGCTGTTTTTATTATTATTTTTATTATTATGAAGTTATTAAAAAGTTTTGCCTACATCGACTAAAAGTGTCGAAAGTCTTCAAATTTAAGTTTCTTTCAACTTTCTTCGACATTTCTTTGATTATAATCACATGTACTCGGATGTAGGGATGTAGGGAGTACACGCGTATATTGATATCAAGCGGTTATGAAGCTTCTTTTTTTACCCTACACATTACTTTGCACTTTGTGAGAAAGTTTGTAACTTTTTTACTTTATATTTTAAGTACTTAAAATTTTACCATTGAAGTTAAGACATCGATCTAAGAGCTATTTAATGTGTAAGTCAGGTGAAGGTAAAATATATTTAAAATTCAGCTTGAATGGATTATGTTTCTTTTACTTTGTTTGTTAATTGCATTTGTGTGTACAAGTATGGCTGTGTAATTGCATTACATTCATCCTCTTCTCTCGGGAATTTAAGCCTATTTCATTGTTGTCTGTATATCCTAACAAATTCAAATCTTGTTCTCCCTCTCTCTCTTTCTCTCTCTTTCTTTCCCCTTTTAGAGTTAACATAATTCATATCGTTTACCCAAGTTGGGAGGGAAAATAAAGTTTGTTATTTCGTTTGTAACATTAAAAATAAAAGTTATTAACCCTGCAAAGTATATATATTATTGATCAGTGCTAAAATATGAACCACACCATATATGTCCGTTCATGTTTTGTGTGTTGTTTACATTCGCGATTTTAAAATTTTTATATATTGATCGAAAGTTTTGAACAGATGCGCGAGTATAAAAAAATGGGCAAAATCGGTTGAAAGTCACGCCCACAATTGACAAAAATCTACGTAATCTTCAAAAAAATTATTTCAGTTTTATTTGTAATGAGTTAATACTTAGTTAAGCCAAAAATGGGCGTGGTCGTTTAAAAGTTTACAAAAATTGTTTTAAGGTGCAGAGTCCGATTTGTAAATTGTTACGTTATAGATACTCTATAAGGGGGTGTAATTATGTAAAGAGTATTTAAGATTTGACTAGTTCAAATTTCGTTATTTTTACTTCTTTTCTCTGTTCTGTTTTTCATTTTTGAACATCTTAGCAGTTTTGTTGTATTGTATATAAGTGTGTAATTTGAAGTAATTCAGTTTTATTTTCGTTGTTTGTACTTTTTTGTTGCTTGTGTCGTGTTTTGTTTTGTTTTATGCTTGTTTTTAATTTCTTCTTCTTCTTCTTATATAAGCAAACGGAAAACGGATGTTAGTATCGGAAATAGTTTTTGTTATGTAAACATATGTGGGTATATTTAATATGCGAACGTATGTGTATGTGGGTTTTTTCTTTCTTTCTTTTAGTTTTACGAAGTTTTACGCTAGCATTTCATTTCATTTACGTTTTGTTCAAATGTTTTTTACTGTTGTTATTGTTGTTTTTTTTTTTCGTTCCTTGTTATAGCTGTTGTTTAATATGTTTATTGTAATCCTTATGTTAATGAGTTGCCAACTATTTTGATTTTCAAGTTGTGCGTGTTTAATGTTCTTCATCTTGTTCTTATTATATATACGTTGTCGTTCACATTTCATCTTCTTCTTTTTCTTCTTATATTTGTATAGTTATTACTTTTAAAATTAGACGCCATTATACAAGCAGTTAAACTTTCTACAAAACTGTTTGTCAACCATTCCTCTATAATCCTACAGCCAGCTGTTCTTTTTTTTTTGTACCCTTTATATAAGTTCATTAGGTTTGTTATTATGTTTGTAAAGAATGTCTTAGAGAAATTTGGAGCAATTTTTTCTAGTTTGTGTATGTTGTTTATATACAATAAAAATTGGAAAAAATCGATTAAGTAGCACGCCCACCAGCCATTAAAAGCTACTTATTGAACTATGATAATGAAATTTTGTATACATACTTGTAAGTAACTCTTTCATTGATTTATCAAATATGGGCGATCACTTTTCTTAAGACTTGAAACTGACTTGATACATAATCTATAGAGTATAAAAAACATAATTAGGGACCTGCTAAGCCCACATTTTGTATATAATTATATGAAAAGGATATTTAAGATTTTATCTAAGCCACATTTAGTTGATTTTTTCCCTTATTTTTAATACTTGCACTAATCTCTCTCTTCTTCCACCATCTTTAACTCGTTCTGTGTGTTTTATACACAGTAGTATTATATATGTTTGGGTAGGGTAGGTGCCTGTATATAGGTGTGAGTTGTGCAAGTGTTTTGAATACTTTTATTAAAATTGTTTGTTTGACTGTTTGGTCCTGTCATCCGGGTGTCGTGTCGCGGGTGTTGTCATTTCAAAACGTATTGTTAAACTTTTTCTGATTATTTGCGTGCTCTTCAGTTGCCAACAAACAGCAAAAAACAAAAAACAAATGGTGTATGTTTAGGTGTGATACTCTTCTTATTTTCTTAACTTTTTCTATTTTCCTTACTTACGTTTTTTATACGAGAACAATAAAATGAAAGAATTATAAGTTTTTCAGAATAAGTTTTGTGCTTTGAAAATTGGAAATCTTGTTAGAATTGAACAAAATTTGTGAAAAACATATTTATGAATATTCTTTCAAAGTTCTGTTAAAGTTGTTTAAAGTAAAGAATTTATATTTTGGATTATTTTAAATTAACTTGTAATAAAATAGAAGAAATATTTCAAGTTGAAGTAACTTTATTTCATCTGGCCTATCACAGTTTCTTTTAAAGTTACTTATATCAATATGGCAAAATTTTTATACTTTAATTGAGTGTGTTAAGTATATAATAAAAGAGGAATAAATATTTAATCCATGTGCGTCATTAACATATATATTATAAGTAATATTTCACAGTAAAATGTAGTAATACTTAAGCCCACTCAAATGCTCAGCTATACTATGAATGAATACAAGAGGTAAAACAGAATAATTTTAAAGGGATGCTCTATTCTGAACTTCAACACTCTACTCTCAGACTCTAAACTATATTCTGAAGCCTCGAACTCTACTCTGAAGCTCCATACTCTATTTTGAAGTTCTGCACTCTATTCTGAACCTCTACACTCTACTCTAAAGTTTTATACCCCACTTTGAAATTGATTTTTAACAGTAGAATGTAAAAGGGCTTCTCTTCGGCCTATTTTTTAGAAGCGAAGGTTGTCCCGCTTTATCTTTAGGTAAAAAATAGTAAAAAAATAAAAAAAATATAATGGTAAAAAAATTAGAAAGCATATTTCTAGCTTACTTAAGGATATATAAAAATAATTAGAAGAAAACATTTTAATCGGAGCCCACAATACTTTATCCCCAATCTAATAGAAAAATATAGCAAACAAATAATAATAATTGTTGTTGTTGTTATTATTTTATAAGAGTCGACATATTTTAATCGGTATTAAAATAATGACCATCACTGCCATTTACATACGCCAGCAATATTTCCAAGCTGTTGGCCTGCCATGCAAAGGATACTCAAGCGATTATGTATATAAGCCTTTTTTTTTAAATAATGGTCTCTGCAGCAAATGGTGGGTCAATAAAGCCCCCGTGTATTTGCATGCGTATATGGGATAAATAGAGTAAAAAGTATGCTTAAATACAGCAGGAAAGGAGTTATGTATTTAAATACGAGGGTAGAGTGTAGAAAGATTATGGACAACGTTCTTAAAAATTGTAAAAAGGTTTGTTGTCTTGCAATGTTAACTATAAGAACAGCAATGAAAAGATTCAGCATGACTCATAAAATTAATTAAAATTTATTGAAAAGTTTCAGGTTATTTTTGTTATACCAGCTAATTTTGCGCTCTGCCTCGTATATATGTAAATGTACGCTATATATTGAAATTGCTTTTGTTGTTGTATTTTTTCAGTATTTCATTTTATAACAGAACAGAACATTGCTATACAATTATGTGGCATTTTTCAACTGGTATTCTTTATACCTACAAACGTCAAGCAGATAGTTAAAGATTTCACCAAATGTAATGAAAATTTATATAAAGAAGAAATTTATACTGAATAATATTTTTTTTTTGCTGTACAATGTGCGGTATAACAAAATGTGTAAAAAAGTTATATGTGGCAAGAAGCAAATAACCTTCACATTTATAAACAAACTATGGGTGTGGCATGCCTACAATTAAGCTTTTATTTAATGATCACTAGAGAATATTCTTCATTACTCCTCAACGGTCGAATTTTGTATTAATTTGAGAAACAACATATATGGACGTACAGAAATTTGCATAAGTTGTATGCAAACCCTTTATAACCATTACATTTCATAAATTCAGTAATATTGCAAAAAAATTGATTTTGATATATTGATGATTTTATTTTTTTTATATATTTATTTATAAACTTTATATAATTTTTTTAAATTTAAATTTACGTAAATTTTATAATTTTTCTATGTTGTCTACGTTACATTTTTGTGTGGTTTGTGTATAAAATTGAAAGGATGTTATTAACGATTGTCAACTGCAGACTTTTGCTATGTTTGCATATGATATTGAATAAGATTGTCATGTGGTTTTTTTTCACTTTTAATATGTAATTTCCTTTTAAAAGTATTATATGGTTTTAATATATTTACGAGCATTCATTGTCGAGTTGTCATCTCTTGAAATTTTTAATATAAACTAGTGGCTAATGTTATCAATATATTAACTCCATTTATCCTCAATCGACCATTGAGTACTAATTTAGGAAACAAAAATTGCACGTACGTTTAGTTGTGATAATAATTTTCTCTTTTAAGAGGATTATTTATATATCTTTAATTGTGGTATTAAGTATAATGCCCAAGATTGGTAGCGTTGAATATGTTTTTTAATTGTGATAACCAATTTTTGGTTGTAGTAACCATATTTTTAATCTTAGAGGGATTTAAAGAAAATAGTCTTGGTTTTTATAATTCTTCGTTTTGTTATAACTACGATTGAATGATTATTATGTTGGTTATGACAACCATTTTCTTGTTCTCAGTAACTTTCTGCTTACTTTAGATTATTTTATTCTTTTATTTTTATAATTGTATTTTCAGTTTACAATAAAGTTCATTTCTGTTCATATTCGTCTCAGTTAATCAGGCGTTACTTGATTTCTAAAGAATTTCTTAACATTGTAATTCATAAATTTAAAATTAATCTACATAAGATAATGACATTAAAGTTAAATCTTTTATTTACACATGTTTTAAAGTTACTACTTTTTCAAAATTTTTACTACACCTATGTAGGTAAAAATTCCTCCACATATGTATGCCAATCCATTGAAATATGTTGGTGCAATAACCACTTGAATGAATATGAATTCTTTATATATATATAGACTAGCACATACTACCACTCAATTATTTATGTTCTTTTTTTGTTATTGTTCAACATGCTGAATTGTGAATATACAATAGAATTTTTAATAATAATAAAGAAAAGAAGAGGAAAACAGGAGAAGCAAAACATCATGTACCAAGGGTCGAGGTAAAAAGCAACCACAGTAGATAGTGCACATAAGCCGTAGATACTGTATAAACTGCCAATTGCAGAGTTTCGATTTTGTTTCATTTGATTTATAATGTTGCCCTGCTACTCGATAGGGTTTATTGTAAAGTGTAAAAGTAGTAAAATAAAGATATATGAGTTGAAAACATGTAAAACTTACACCAGAACTAATAGTGGTGTAAAGAGTGCATGGATGTAAAGTTAGGGAAGCTGCTTTCAAAGGATTTCTGTATTTGTGTGTAGTATAAAAAAATATTAATTTGTTTTCTTTTTTTTTTTGAAACCTTAAGTTAAAGTTAAGTTCATAATACTATGATGGTTAGGGGCTTAAATTCTAATTAATTCTGAATTTGGTTCAAATTTACTGCGAAATTAGTCCTGGCGGCTATATGGTTGAATTAACAATGTATCGGTAATTGTTTCAGGGGTACAATTTTGTGTTGCCTACAGAATAAAATTGGCTAAGACCCGACCACCGGATAATCGTTTTTTGATACTTCTTAAGCTTCTATCCTTTGACTGACCCAAAAAAAAAAACCGCAGTGAGGGTTTATAATCTAAATCTATACTTTTGGAACAAATTATACAGTTGGAAAACCCTATTTTACATATATCTACAACAAACAAAATCAGATAATCGTTGAGTTAATATCAAATATGTTGCTCACAGCATTATGTGTGGTATTTATGATACACAGAGTTGTTGTTTTGTAACCGAAAAGCAATTCTCATAGCTATTAAATTAAAGCAAAAGAAAGGGAATGGAAGTAGGAAGAGAACTGCAGCTTTGAATTCAATTCCATACCACTTGATATGCATACAAATAGGAGACAAATTGGTGAAATAATATAAAAACATAACTTTACTTTTTTCGTCTTTTTTGTATGATTTTGTTTGTTGTTGTGGTATTTAGATCATAAACAAAATGGCTAGGATGGTTTTCTCTTAGGGGAGTTACTACTAACAGCACATGAAAATGGCGTACTAAATAATATATAGAAAGATAAAGGAAGAAAGCTTTCCATTGAGAGGAGGAAACACTTTTCAATTGACTTTAGAGACCTACACAGTGAAGCGTTGCCAAGGGAATGTGCCTACACAGTGTTTCTGCATATATATGTACACAATACATTGTGCGTATGTTATTCTCCCTTCTTCCTTCTGCATCTTTCTTCACCCGTGGTACTTGTGTTTACCTTACAGGCAATGAAAAATATAGAGAAGACAAGTACAATTGTTTCAAGTATTCACATCATGCATACGGGTAACATTTGTTCATGGCAGTGACACGTAAATGTTTGTATAGCATCAAAAAGCCTATATATATATATATATATATATATATATAAAATAAGAATCCGTATCTGGAAGAGTGCGGTGAATGTAAACATTCTCTACCACAACAATTCATATGAAATTTCATTCAGCGAAAATTCGATGGTAGCAGTACATGTTAAAACACATATAGAATGTTTGGCTATATGCCTCAAGGATCTCTTGACAGATGACAGATATAACGTCAATATGTTACTGTACACATTCATTGTACAATGACAACATTGCACAACAGATCATTATGCCTTCTCTTTATTTTTTTTCTATATATAATTTCTTACAGTTCGTTTATTATTTTGTTTTTTCATTGTACGTGTTTTGTGTAAATATTATGCTAATATGTTGTATGTAAAAAAGGTTATATACGACTAAAAAAAATTATATAAGAAAAAAATTTATTAAATTAAGACATCTTTTTATTTAAATGTAAATTTTTTTTATAAAAAAGAAGCTGAAACGATGAAGAAGCAACTTTATGAAGAAGATGAAAATAATCATCTACTAATTTAGTCTCAATTCATTTCATCACATTTGTAACCTTGTCAACTTATTAATATAACAATTTAATAAAATCAGATGTAATAATGTCCCTCTGTCCGTCCTTGTATTTTTTGGACTTAACGGACAGATGATAATTTTTAGTATTTTTAAAATAAAATTGACTTTATAGTGTCTTGCGGCACTTCTGGCCGCCAATAGTAAAAAAATTACCCATTTCTGCTATAGAGTATAATAAATTTGTCTGTCAGTCCTTCATCATCGAATGATGCTTCTTGCTTCAAGAAACCTAACGTGCTTATATTGCAGCAAATCTTTTACTCTCAACTCAATAGCTAAACTACAAGTTTCACTTCAATGTTGAAAAAAAAATCTAAAAAAATTAAATTGGCTACTTTTCAAATATCACAAGAATGTAAAAATTCCATTGTATAGATTTTTTATTTCATTTTGAAAAGATAGAAAGAATATGCTAAAAAATGTCTTACTAAACAGGAAGAAAATAAAAAAATATTTCAGAGTAGCAAGAAAAAATATCAGAATTTTTCGAGTTAAAGAAAACTTCCACGTACATAAATGAAAAGAGGACACACGTATGCAGTATAATGCACGTATATAGGTAAGCGTGTTAGATACGAACAAAAAAAAATATTGGTATCTTAATGTTTGCTTTAGGAGTTGTACTATCTAACTTCACTTCTCTCTCTCTCTCTCTCTCTCTCTGTCTCCCTCCCATCTCCTTATGTGAATGGCACAATATCTAAGCGAATTTACAAAAGTAAAGGAATACAACAACAAAAATGAAAATTTTTTAACAATGTGAACAATGCCCAGATATAAAACTGTAGGTGTCATTATGTATATTATATAATTTGTTTCTATGTCTCACATGGCAGTTGTGCATATACAAACGAAACTCGTGAAAAGGAACTAAACAATAAAATATGAAGAAAACTATAACAACAAAAAACATATATGAACAAAATGTTTTTTTTTTTACTATTGTTGCTATATTATGAAAATATAAATGTATTTTTGTCTGAATATATGGGTAATAAACTATATACAAAATACAAATTATATATATATAATTCGATAAAAAAGAAGGGACAGAAGCAAACTTTAAGCGGATTAGTGAGCACTCAGCATGTGTGTGTGCATGTGTGTCATATGGGAGTACCATACAATTGCTTTACAGTGCTAAGTTAGCTCAAGAGAAAAGTGTAAAGGTTATTAATGCTTTTAAAAAATTTGTCTTGGAGGTATTACAACAACATTATTATATTACTATTTAAATAGTTTAATAATGATTTATAGCCAAAGGTGTATACACAATATACAAACGTAGTAAACTATATACTCAAGAACATGCAAAGGATCATGTTTAGTAGTTTTAAAAAACCTGCAAGCAATCTATTGTACAGAAAATTACATTAATTTATAAAATCTTATAAAAATGTGGGCTTTACAGTTAAATTTACAATTTATTGCTTTGCACAGATTATGCTGGAATTAAAAAACAAAAACAAAATAAAAATTTGCCCTAAGGCAAAACTTAAACAAATAGTAGTAATTTAAAAATTAATTGCACCCATTTTTGTTACATGGATTTTTTTTTATTGTAATATATGTATGTAACAAATTTCAACTTCATAACTTAAATTGTATACCTAATAGATAAATTTTTGTTGATTGTGCATGATTTTGTTCAATTTAAATTCAATGTAAAGTAAAAAAGTTTGTTTAAAATTTTAACTCAGTATCTCAAAGCTGGCGACTGTGAATATGCCAACAAAAGACGGACCCACGGACACATGTGTAAATATGACTATTACGACTTTGATTTTGATGATAATAAAAAATATATATATTCTGTAAGGTTTTTAACTCCTTGTTTTATATGTTGCAAACAGAACAAACTTACTACACCCCCCAAGTCTTATGAACGGTATAATTGAAATATATTATGAAATATCACTCATACGCTTCGGAGTATATAATAATACGTTTATTTTAATATTCTTCTTCTTATATGAAAATATGTAAATCATACTTGGTCTGTTTATTTTTAATCTTTATAATAAAGAACCAATATCATTAAAGCTTACTAGTTACTCATTAAAAAAGGAAAAAAAAACATAATATCGTGTATATATTATGTAAGCTTATAATATAAAGTATTTTGCATGACAGCTTTGTACATATATATTTTTTTTAATCTAAAAAAATATGCATTCAATTATCTTTAATGGCTTCAGTTGTTAACCTCGTTTATAATAGGATTCCCTCTTGGCTCCTATATTGTGACCAAATAAAATTCTATGTGCTTTGATATATATACATATGTTTATGTATAGGGGTACATCTGTGTCGCATCCTTACTCTGTTTCATAATGGCTTTTTATATGATCTTATATAAAAGATGTAAAGAACATGCATAATACAAAATGATGCCTTTCTTCGACAGCTGTATACATTATCCACAAAGAAAAGTTCATCAATATGGATGTAAATAGCATGTTCTTATATTTATAATATACATACGAGTATAAGAGTTTGGATAAGTAGTGAAAAAATATATCATGGTAAAATATGTAATTTTTAAAGAAGAGCTCTTCTTATTACATCATAAGCTTTTGTAAAACTATAGCATTTTTTAACCCTCCACAAAGGATGGAGCGTATACTAAGCCATGCCATTTGCAACACTTAAAACACTCTACAAAGTATATATATTCTTGATAAGCTTTAAAAACTGAATCAAAGTATTTTAAGATATTGAGCTGAAGTTTTAAACTCAGATCGCTATTTAAACTAAGCAAAATGGGCGAAGAACTACGCCTTCAATGGACAAAAATATATATATATGTGTGTACGTTTATGAGTAATACAACCATCGATATCAAAAAAATGTGTGTAGTCGGAAAAGAGACGCGCTTACAATTTACAAAAAATCATACCCAGGGTACAACTCAACTTACACACGTAATACATTCGCTATTAGAGGGCTTAAACATATACTTATGACGCCCATGGTTTGTATGTATATGTGGAGGGTATTTAAGGTTTGGACTAAGCCAACTTACTCGTTTTGTTTTGTTTTTTACTTCTTCGGTACGGTTATGACTGTTTCTTATATGTTCTTCTTTTATGTAGTTTTAAAAATTTCTTAGTATACAAGAAAATCTACTTATTCACTTTTCTAATATTTGCTACTTGCCTTTTTGATCACTTTATGTTCCTCTTTAACAACAAACCAATGTCTACGGCTTGTTCGACTTAAGCTTTATAAACAACAACTGAGTTTGACTTTAGTAAAATTAACAACAACTGGGAAGAATTAATATAATAATCTATATAAATACAAGAAAGAAAACTAAATCGGTTTAGCTGAATATAATTAGGTTTTTAAATAGTGTTTGTTTTTCGTATTACTCTTATAAGTTGCATTCTGTGTCAAAAGATGTTTTTGATTAATTGTGGGCGTATCTGTTACACGACCTTTATTTTTGGCTAATTAGAACCAAGTAAACCAAATTTCAACTTTATAGGCCAATAGATTTTTGTTTATTATGGGCGTGGCTCTTTATCTATTTGAACTAATTTAAATAACGATGTAGTGTTTGTACAAAATTCAATATCTGCAAACTTAAAATTTTCAAATTTAGGATTCTAAGAGTGCTAACAGCAGACGGACGTACAAAGATATATGTCTAGATCAAAATATTTTTTATGTTAATCAAGAATCTATATACTTTATAGAGTCCTTGAAGCCTTCTTCTGGGTGTTGCAAATGAAATGACTTATAAAAATTGTTAATTAAGTAACAATGAATTTCATCTCCTTTCTGTTCTCTCATAGAGTTTGTTTTCTATTGAAATTAATAAGTTATTCTTTTAATTATTTGAATCTACTTTTTTTATTATTATTTATTGTCTCTCCCCTGGTGACAATTTTCTACTAAAGTTCTAATTTTCATTATACTAAAACATTTGCTTCGAATGCTGCAACACTTTAGTCTATGAAGACAATTGTTGGACTTCTTCGTGTTATCCAATAAATAACAAAACATAAAACTAATACCGAAAGAATTATTCTTATGGAAAAGTTTTTTATTGACATTTGTTGGAAATTTAAATTGAGTGCTTGATTTTTATGGTAAATTATACGACTACTTAGTCCTAAGTCTGTAAAGTCTTTTAAAGGATTTAAAGCATTGTAAGTTAAAAAGTATCCTTAACTCTTAGAGGTATTTGAGGTGAAATTAAATTTTTTTTATGGTTATACATAAGTATAAACTCTATAATTAATTGAATATATTTTAGGGTTTTCAAAGTTTGTTTAAAGTTAATAAAATCTGGGTTTCTTTGTTTCAAAAAGAAACAGATTCTACAATAAAATATAAAAAATATTTTTATACGCTTGCATCAAGTATCCACATACATACATATACATATAGAATATACGCTTACACACGTACAAATATATAAAACACTCTATATAGTTATAAAATTTTATGGTCTCATCTTGAATAAGAATTCATGGCATATAAACTTAAAAATCCCCAATGTAGCAGCAGCAGTCAGCAACGTATACACCCCAAACCCCTCAAACCTACTCATACCGCATAACATAATCTAAAGTAACGGAAATAACAAAAATATTATACTGACCATACTTTTTATTAAGTTTCTCTACTCTCTGTATATGGATGGTATGTCAACACTAAGGACGAGAAACTCTTTATTCCTTTATACATATAAATATATTGCCAAGCAGACAAAAAGGGTTTATTTTCGTTATTATATTTTTTACATAAATTAAGAGTAAACTGAGTGTATTATTTTGTTTGCAACATTCCAAGAAGAAGGAGTTAAAGTTTAGATAAAGTGTGAAAAATTTGAATCCTGTCCGTATGCCTGTCTTTTGTTAGCGGACTATCGCATCAATTTTAAGATATTGTGAAATTTGGTATAAAATATTCCTAGAATCTATAAGTAGAATTTCATTTAACAATTACATCCAAAGATAAATTCGGTTAAAGGCCTTGCCCACTATTGATAAAAATCTATCTATTTATTACAAAAATTAACCTATGAATGTAAAATTGTATTTAAACATAATTAAAGCATATTTTGTAAAGGACGTGGTTGAATAACAATATAAAAAAATACGCACATAATGAAAAATTTGTACATAATACGTACACTTAATAAAGTTTCTGCCACGCCCACTTTGTATATAGATGTGAAGTTTAATGAAGCTTTGGCTTAAGCTAATTTTGGTTTGGAATTATGGGTATCTGCCACGCCCTCATTTAATGTGAAGGGTATTTGAGATTTGTCCTAAACCAAATTTAGTTTTTATGCATTTTTCGGTACAAAAATATGTATGAATGCTTTTAAAATATTATCAAGTCTTCTAGTTCAAAAGCGTTCACCCCAATTCATACCCAAAAGGAAGAGTTTCTTGACCTTAAATAACACAAAAAGAATAAAAATGTATGTATATCATAAACATAAACAACATACATATATACAAACAGATTTAAACGAATAATTTTTATACTTTGAACTTTTCTGCATGTTGTTATGATGTGTAAATATAGAAAAAATTAGATAAAGAAAGAGAGATAGGGAGAGACAGTAATAAGTTATGGTGCAAAATCATAACCGCAATTTGTGAGGGACTTAACGCAACATTCAAAAATCTTTGGTTACCCAATAACAATACTCTAGTTTAAGTTTGTTGTTGTTGTTGCTATCAATCGCTTGTCACTGAGATTTCTATTTAAATTTTCATTCATAAACATAATGATCATTAACTTACAAATCATTACCATCACTACCATTACAATCACCACCATCACCATGTTCCCTACAACGTCATCATCGTCTCCATTTACTATAAACTTGTGTTATGCTTGTGTTTAGTTTAATATATAATTTTGCTACAATGTCACGTTTTTCATTTCAGCATTTGAATTGATCAGACAAAGTGAACAATAAATGAAGAAATGAATTACGGAATAAATGACAAAAACGCACAAACATTTTTCTCACATTGTTGAATAGTAAAATGAATAAGCACGGACAGGAATTCAGTTTACTACCAAACGGCAAAATAAGTAACAAAAAAAAAAAAAACTAACTAAACTAAATTAGGCCTTCACTAAATCTTAAATACCCTGCACATCTACCTATAAATGGTGGGTGTGGCAGATCCATTATAACGTCCAATTCCTAGTGTGGGTACTAAGTATCATCTTACAAGTTGACTTTTATAATGAGTACAGTTTTTTGTAAAGGATGAGTGTGTTCGTTATGAGTTACCCGCCCATTTTTGGCACATCTATAAAATTCGTTAATTTAATTATTTATGCTAAATTCAAACTTCATAAATAAATTTTTGTGGCGGATAAATAGATTTTTGGCTATTATGGGCGTGGCTGATTTTGCCTTTTAAAAATAGAAACTAGAAGTGTAGAAGTGTCAGTTTAGTAACTTAAAATATAAAGCCAACAGAGGAACACATACGAACTCATAGAAGAAACATGCAGTTATCGTCGCTATATGCGCGGGACACACCGATTTAAAAATTTCCAATTTTCCCAAGCTTAAGCTTAAGCATCCTGAAGGTCCTAACACGTAATTTTTTTCTTACGAAAAAATCCATTGGATTTTTTGAGGTCTCATTCTGAGTTTTGTAAATGAAATGACAAACTTAGTTTACCTTCCATCCTATACCCCTCTCTTTCACTCTCTCTCCCTCTCTTTTACTAAGAGCAGAAGAATAAGTTACAAGCTATTATGGAAAAATATAAAATTGAAAAAAAAAAACAAACAGAAAATATAAATCAACAGTATAGAAATATACAAAACACACACATATTTCATATATACGTATCATTGTATGCTATTTGTATTGGTATTTATATGTATGTAGGTATGTATGTTACAACACATTTATACATTAACTGATTGTTAAAAGTTATGAATGGAAAACCATAAAAACACATTTTAGCTTGACCGTATTGAAGCCTGGTGAATTGTCTGTCTGCCTCTCTGTCTGCATCCGTCCATTATGTCTGACTGAAACTTTTTCATGTTCCTTTCATAGTCTGTAAGCATTCACATATGCGCTGTAGTGCATAAGTATGTATTGTGTGTATTGGAGTTTACTAACGACTTGTGGCTTGTATGCTGTTGCTTGTATGTGTTGCATTGTACCATAACAATATTCCCAACAGACAGACATTAAAATTTGAGTATTACCACACAAACATACACATACTTATATATGTATATGAACACTTTTGGAGTAAATGTCATTTTCTCGACAGCCGCAGTGGCAGTTGTAGAAGCAAAAACTAAACTTCAAACTTAACAACAACAACAACAACAACAACAAATGTTCACAACAATTGCTCGCAACAATTGCAAAAGATTTTTGTGCTGAAAGTATTTAGGTTTACTATCAACAACACACATTCCGAATAATGTTGAAAAAAAAACCGCTCAGAGCGTACAACAAATCTCTTTTATTAGGAGCTTAACTAATGTTGGCATTGAAACCTTAGCCAAAATGCATTAGACATAACGCCCAGTCTATTGTGAAATATACGCGTTCACACACACATATGCACGTGACCATATTTTTACCGGCCAAACATTCATTCATTCACATTTTCAGTATGTCTTGATTATAAACCACACTTACTTTGTCATTCACACACATAATACTCAAAACATATATATAATCGACACCAGGGATTTAGTGTTCCATATACAAGCACACACACCATATCAACTTAATACAGCCATAGTATGTTTGGCTATGTATACTTAAACTGAGTCTCTAAGGTGTGCTACTGAGTTAAATAAATATGTGTGTGTGTGTACTGTTTACGAATGTTGATACCATCATATATATATATATATATATATATATAGAAAAGTTAGAGGGAGATCAAATAAGAGATAATAATGCGGATAGGATATAAATACCGAATAGGGTTAAGCTTATGGCTGCTGTTGCGGCAGCTGGCAAAGGCTAGAAGGAACCATATAAATACTATCAAAGATTAGAATTACACAATGTGAGAAATTTTCGCCAAGTCTCAATAATGATGATGAGTATTTTGAGTACAAAAGAATTATATCAATGACCACTAAGTAGACGGAAATAGTGGCAAAAAGCTTTATTAGGTATGAGTAACATTTTACTCACAAAGGTGTTGTAATGTTAAAGTACTTTAAATAAGTAATAAGTAGACACATACGAGTATATGTGTGTACATGAAGGTATAAAATATGTAAAGGTTGTTCCACGCCTTAAAATGGGCGTGTTATAGTTTAACTTTCAAGCTTACAATTTAAAAAGGCAAAATGGTTTAATAGATGTGTGCATGTCACGCTCATAGTTTAAAGGAAAAAAATTACAATAGGTAACCAAGATTTGGTGTGAATATATTTACATTCACTATATCCATCAATGTTTTTGACAAAGGGCGTAGTCGGGTAAAGAATCGCACAATTTACTTTATTCGACCATACCCATCTTTAGAACATCTATGAATGCTATAAATATAAATGTGTGCACCAAACTTTTAACTTTATAGATCAATTTTTGGGGTAGAAAAATCGATTTTTGTTTTGTAGGAGTGGCCCTAGAAAGATTTTTCTTTATTTAAATAGAATTCTGCGTGGAAAATCTGAAAGTGTAGTAAATTTCAGTTTAATATCGCAAAATTTACAATCGTGATAGTACCAAGAAGAGACGGATACACGGACACACGGAAACTTTGATACAAATATTATACATATTTTGTAGAGTTTGTAACGCTTCCTTCTGGATGTTGCACCTGAATGACAAACTTACTATATACTCCCCCTTCTTTTGCTACCTCACTACAATCTATACAGTTTGTATATATGTAGATGTTAAAGAAAAATAGAAATTCCATTATTTAGTGCATATACTATACACGTTCCCTCATAGTAGTCTAAGCTAATGCATCATTGATGAGGTTGTCAGGTTTGGTGTCTATTTTTGTTATTTCTCCTTCACTATACTATTTGTACACAATACATACATACATATATATAGCACCTACATATATTTGTGTATATATATAGGTATAGGAGCTCTAATATTTTTCCATTTCCTTGTTTTTTTATTTATATTTTTTTTCTGGTACTCAGCAATGAAGTGTGTAAGAGCTGTTGGCACACTTACATACCAATAAAGATATCAATATATTCACATACCTAAATACCTACATATTCATGTGCATTATATATATAAAATTGATGAACCAACTATAAAATTGATGTTGGCACTTGATGGACTTGTTATGTACATAAAATATCTGTTTTTCTCTGTCGCTGGTTGTTATACCTATATTGTATATATTGTAGAAAACTACAGGCATAGTGATTACAATTTAAGCTTTGTTCTCAAGTGAAAGAGAAAACTAATTGCATGAGACGAATACAAATGAATTATGGCCGATAAAATGGTTAAACTTTAAGATAAATCTCTTTAGTTCTTATACATTGTATATCATCAAAAAACATTGTCATGGAGAGGTTGCAAGAGATCAAGATTAGGTTATATCGAAATCGAGAAAGAAAGTGAAAGATTGCTGTTGACTCTCTAAATAGATTTATGCATTAAATATTATATATACTGTGAACGATTTGCAAATTTTGTTGGCATTTTTCTTTCCCAAACAACACCTTTGTTTGTATTGACACTTGCACGTAAGCTATTGAATTGGCATGTTGACATTTGGTGTCTTAACTTGTACAACACGTACAACTATATGCGAGAGTAGGTATCAAGTCATTGCACATAAGCAAACGTAATAGAGCAAGCTAATTCTACATAGAACATACATTCATATGTTTGCAGATGAATATATTGTCTTGCCTTGGAACTGTGATAACGTTCTTAAGCACTAGTATTGATGTTTTAAATTTTATGGAAATTTTATGGATACCAACATACACATATATGCATAGATATAAAACGTGTGTTGGAATAGTGGTTTTGAAAACGTACTCTACGTGTTGATGTTACAGTTTTCTTGATGATATGAAAACAGGAAAAATAACAAGTAAGAAAAGTAGATTTGGCTTAAACCAAATCTTAAATACCCTTCACATCTACATACAAACAGTTGTCATTTATTTGATTGCGCCTTTAAATTGTGTTAGCATTTCGTATTAACCTGCAAGTCGAGTTTTATTCTGAATGCGTTTTTTTTATAATAATAGACACACGAACACGTGGACATATGCATATATCTAGATCGACTCAGTTTTAGCTGCTGATCAAGAATATATATACTTTTTAAGGTCTTTAATGCCTTTTTTTGAATGGTGCAAATTGAATGACAAATTCCCAGTTTTATATGGAGGGTATAAAAAAGTCATAACAGAATAACAGTATGTATATATAAACAAGTAGGGCTTAAAAAAAGTGTCAGAGAGAGACAGAGAGAGAGAGAGAGAGGAGGAACAACTAAAGTCCCTAGTTATGCTTGCATATAAAAAACTACGTGGTTGCAGTAATTGAAAGATACGCAAAAACGTTATTTGAATATTAATGCTGAAAATGTCCTTTGAGAGGTAAGAAAAGTTTTGCTGGCAGTAAAGTTTTGTAAAGTATTTTTCCTTTTCTTGCTTTTTTTATTATTTAGATATCTAAATATATTTTGAAGATTTAAGTTAAGATTTTGTTTAAAATATACTTAAAAAGAATTCACTTTGTATTGAAAAACACCATCATGTTGATATATACCCCTCATCTCATGTGGAGGGTGTGTTTTTTTAGCTATAAATAACACTCTAAATTACTTTCCACACTTTCAGGTCTAAAGCACACGTCAATTACATTCTATGTAATGCATTCCTTTTTATTTATGACCGTTGAAGTTTAATTATCTTGTAACAATATTCAAAAATTTAAACTGTACTTTGTATTAAACGGAGAGGAGGCAGTAATAGTAACACTCCAGCAACTGGCCAAAAACTTTATAATATTTATGCGTGGAAAAATTGTTATATTAGTAAAGTATGGGAAAGCAATTTTTTACGCTATTTGAACATAAAAAAAAAAGAAAGGGAGAAAAAAAAAAAGCAAACGCGTGACTGGTTATAACGTTACAATTGACTTTGTTCACTTGCTGTTCGACATGTGAACGCAAACGCTAACACAAACACATAAAAGGTAAAATGTTTAACTTTTACCTCAAACAACTTAAAATATTTTTTCTTTTTTTTTTTTGTTTGTTTTTACCATTTCACCACCAACTCGCGGTTTAGTTTCAACAAACTTGCAGCAAACTTAACTTGGAATTGTAACAGAACTAAAAATACAGAAAAAGAGAAAAAAAGCAAAAATCGTTTAACAGGCTCATTCATTACCCTCTTCTGTTGGCATTAAGCCAAATGCACAAATAGAAGTAAAGCAACAAAAACTACAAATTATACTACTTACACATTGGCCCATATATATTATTAATGTTCATTGTTGTTACTGTTGTTGTTTTTACCAAGTATGTACCCACTAAACCCAGTGCACCAGGTAAGCGTAAGAGCAAGCACATCAATGATTTTATATAAACATAGAAATCACTGGATATTTGTACTTGTGTTTGTATTTGTATTTGACATGAAATGCATGTGTGTGCATTTGTTTTGTTTTTCTTTGGCTTAACCTGGTGTTAAGTCATTTGTAAAAACAACAACTACACAAAAAAAATATACCAACGGGACTGAACAAATACAAAGAAAGACCACAATAGAAAGAGGGAACGATAGAAAGAGAAAGAAGTATATATAGAGGGAATGATAAACATGCATAGCTCACACATTGACTCTATATACCTACCAGGCCTAGTTTCCAAATTGCAATTACCTTCAGTATGCAGGTTGTAAATGAGGGTGCCATTGTTTATGTCAGTGTGTAGGCGCTCTCTATGCATATTGTACAATATTTGTATTCGAACATGTGTGTTTGTGTGTGGGCTGTGCAAAAATGGTTGCGAAAACTTTTCGACTTTATAGCAATTTTCATGTTTCAGATGTTCAAATGGTTGTTGATTGTTTTGTTGGCTGCTTTACTACCATGTTGTAGTGGTAGTAGTAGAAGGTGCACAGCCTCTACTCTTTCGACGTAAAACTGTGATTCGCTTATGTATGCTGGTTACGAAATTACAATTGTTTATAACAACAACAGCAATAGCAAAAAACAATATTTAAGGAAATAATAAAGAAATTTTTTGTGGTTTTTTTTATTTTTATTATTTCACCAGGGAAACACTAAAGAGCGCTTATTTCGAATTATTGGGTTAAATAAGATGAACGGTATACTAAGTTTAACATTTCGTTTGCAACATCTAGAAGTAGACGAAGGTATATTTACTTGACTAGCAGCAAACTCTGACAGGAGTTTAAGAAAAGATAGCCATGGCGTATGAGTGACATTTTTTCAAATTTTCATTTTAGCACAGAAGAAAACAAAGATTTTTCAATCTAATATAATTCAAGTATAATTAACACCTTTTCCCTTAAATGAATAATATGTATTAGGACTGATTAATTAAATTTTATTGTTTATAAGGTACAATGAAAAACTTTTATGCACTTGTAATAATGTTTAACACCACTTTGACTGGTTTCCACCCTTTTCGGGGAATATTAACAACTAACTATGTAACAATAAAATGAAATGAAAATGATTGTAAATAGAGAGAGAGAGAAAGATCCTTGAAACATTTGCATGTTAAATGTCACATGCCCGTAACTGTACGAGTTCTTCTATGTACATTTATCAACAAACGTTTGTGCATTTAGCAAAAACATTAACAAGAACACGTAAGCAGTTCAAGGAAAATAAAAAAGAACAACCGTGACAGTGATTATATGTGTACAAGTAGAAGCAGCAGCGTATCGTTGAGCATTATGTATAGCTTAAGAGAGAGAGAGAGAGAGAGCGAAAAGGATGCAAGGACAAGTAGCAAACAGTTAAAAGTCTTTGTTTAGCTCATACGGAATTTTAGTTACTCTATCATTTCACATGCTTAGACCGAATCTTAAGTATCCTCCATCTCTTTACACAAAATATGGGCGTGGTAGGTATGCGATAGGGTATGTCATCACATATAAACTTATAAATCAGATTCTGAAAAATAATATTTTTTGTTGGTTGTAGGCGTTCATATTATCCGACCGCGCCCATTTTTAGCACATTGATTAAAAGTGTAATTATTAAGATTTATGTAAAATTTCGTCTACGTAGCTAAACTTTTGTGGCTGGTGTATAGATTTTTCTCGATTGTGGGCGTGGCTCTTGACAGATTTTGCCCAATTAATTTTGCAGAACAAGTGTCTGTGTACAATTTATGTAGACCCTTGCAGTTTCTTAAATTTAACGACTGTGAGAGTGCCAATAATAGATGGACTCACGATCATACAAGTGCAGATCAACACGCTTTCTGAATCTGATTGTGTATATCGTATATATACATTGTAGGATCTCTGACAACTGACGCACTTAGTAAATCCCCCATTTAATGTAAAGGGTATAAAAAGTTTCAAGTCAATGAGTATGAAAGGTGAGATATGAATTTTAAACAGTGAACAAATTTATTATGCATAAGTGAAAACTGAAGTGAAATGATTTTTCTCTTTCAAAATCATGTGTATTCAATATATATTTACGACCATGAAATTTTACACCATTCAAGTTTTACAACTTTGCAGTTTATGATATAAAAAAGTTGTTCAATACCATTTATGAATTTACACACTTCACGCGAAAACGTTTACTTCCTCTTCTCCCATGTGAATTATACTCTTCACACTTTTATTCAAATCTCATTCATTTAAAGAGCGTATTATCATAAACATCAACTGTTGTTTATATCTTTCTTTGCTAGAGATGATTTATATGAAGAAGTCAGTCTTACTTGACAGTTACCATTTGGTATCTGCGCGAGTATATTTGCATTTGTCGTCATGTTTATTTCGTTGACATTTTCATAAGGTGTTGCTAAACTTTTGTATATATATACCATGTATAAAATGTTCTGATGTATTCATACAAATATTTCTATAAACACATAAAAACCATTTTGTTAATTTTTTTTTTCAAAACAAAGCGAAAGAAAGGAAATGAAATAAAATCTCAAGTGTAAGCATTTAAAATCTTAAGAGTTTTTAATCTTAATGTCAACAGGGAAATAAGCTTTGTACCAACTTAACGAAATCCAGCCAAACTTTTGAGAAAGTGTATGTGTGTATATATTTTCACGCTTAAGCATGATTGTATGCACTTTGTCATCATCCTTATTTCTATGCTGAGGAGAAGATTTCAATTGTGTTACAATTGGTGTTAATTTAAAGTTTTTCTTTTGCTTTTTTATACCCGGCACCATTTGTGGCCTAGGGTGTATCCAATTTGTGCGAATGTTTGGAACTCCTAAACGGCAAATGCTGCACCCAGCGTCAATTATGACCGTCTGTCTGGCTATGTAAATTTTGCATAAGTTAGAGGTCGAATTTTTTTAAATACTTCGATAAATATATTTCCAGAAAAAAACCAAATACCTTAACTACCGGTTAAATCTATATATAAACTATGTGCGTGGCTCGATGATTTTCTTTAATACTTAAATACATTACTTATCATTAAAAAAATATATTTATTTAAATGGTGGACGTCTCATTGGACCATGCCTATTTTTATCAAATCTATAAATGAGCTAATTGTGAATATACATATATATAAAAAAATTCAACTTTCTATAATTGGCATATAAATTTTTTGAGCAATTTAGTTCAATTTAAATAGGACTTTGCAAGTAAAACGCAGAAAATTCCACATACTTTTACTTGCTTTTAATTAAGTGGTTAACATGATACTATAGCTGTAATAAATTTCAGCTTAAAATCTTAATTATTTTGCTTCTTATTTAAATGCAAAATTGTTATGTTTTTATTGAAAAATTTATTTATAATTGAACAAATTTTATAAAAATAGGAATTTTCCATCAACAATTTCAACACTTAAGTATATGGATCATTATTATCAAGAGTACAAAACCACATTTAACCAGAGTATGCATTTTGTAGGTATATACGGAAAAGTGAATGACTTTCTCCATATCAACCACATCAGCCATTTTAAGTATACTGCATTGAATGATAAAATGATTAACGATGATTGTATTATCTGCATTAACTTGTACATGTTCAAAATGCTTACGATGAAGGTTGAGAAATAGAGAACTTCAGATGGGCGTCTTCTTAAGGTTGGTATGCCCTTGTGTGAGTTTAGTTAGCTACTATACCGTTTGCATTATATTTCAACTATTGAAATTTGATTTTAATTCTCTCAGTAAATAAGTATGAAATAAGCTACGTACATACTTGAGTTTCAACAACAATACTATAACATTTGATTCTTCCTTTTTGTATATATAAATACATTTAATGTATGTGTCTATGAAACTTAACTTTGCTGTACTTAACTGAATTGGGTTGTTTGCTGGTTGTATAAATATTTGTTATTTTATAAGAATGACTTGACTACACACACACACACTTATATGTATTTGTAGTTTATAATGTTAAATATGCGGTAAGATCATATTTGGTAGATAGTAGGAGTATAAGATTTCAATTTACTTAACAAAGTTTCCTGGAGAAACCATTACTTTTCTAATAATTTACAAGTTCAAATTACACATAATGACTACATATATATAAGAAGATGCATACTTTATAAATTTGCAAAATTTCAGTATTTAATTATCATCTGAATTGTTGACAATTATTAAATTATTGAAACAAGAATTTCACTTTCCGATTTTAAGAATTTTATCATCATCAATCAAACCATAAATTATATGCACGCCTAGTAATGTAAATTTTTATAAATGTATGCAAAGCATTTATCTTCAACATATGTATATATATATATATATACATATACACACTAGTTCGTATAAATGCTGATATCAAACATTCTTACTGAAATGTTGAAATATTACAAAATGTCTTCCTTTCGCAAATGCCATTAAATTTTAATTAAATTGTATTACAAAGTAACATTGAGTATAACACACACATATATATATATATATATACATTTAACATACATTGTGTCAGATCTAAGTGACTTTTAATAAATTAATAGAATTCTAAGAAACACTTGAGAAATTTCGAATTAATACTTATAACTGTATTTGTTAAGCAATTAAGAAAAATTTTGCTATAAAATGACAATATGTAGTACAATCGAGCACGCAAATATATCAATTGCAGTTTAGGTAGTCGTAATTATGAAAATCTTGTCTAATATCAACATCTATAAAAAATATCGCGCGCTCAGGACAGCTCAGTAAATTAATTCAGCTTTTAAGCGAAGCTTGTTCGGTGAGCGTGGCAGCACCTATTTAGTTAAAAAACATTTATTTTAAAAAAGCTATTTCTGAATAAAATGGGCAGTGCCGTGCCCATTAAGTAGGGATCCCCGAAAAGATGGAGATATTTCCCAATATTTGCAAAAAATTTCATCGAAATTGGATCAGTAGTTTTCTAACTATAAGCCAAACAAATTCATTCTTGTGTGTGTGTGTGTGTGTGTGTGTGTGTGTGTGTGTGTGTGGTTGTAATTTTAAAAATCACAAACCAAACATCAAAAGGTGAGAAAAATACCAGGCGCTCAGAACCGCTCAGTAAGCCGATGGCGATTTAACATAATTTTTAAAGTTTTATACCTTGGAAACGGCTGGACGGACTTAGCTCAAATTTTTTATAGAAATTCGTAAATTAATTCAGTTTTCAAACGAAGCATGGTTTGTGGGCGTGGCACCACCCATTTAGTTAAAAAAGAACATCTTCGAAAAAGTTGTTTCCTAATAAAATGGGCGGTGCCACGCCCATTAACTAAGGATCCCCCAAAAGGTAGAGAAATTCCCCAATCTTTTCAAACAAGTAGACCAAAATCGGAGTTGTGGTTGGAAAGTTTAAAACAAAACTATTACCTTCATTTTGGTGTGGTTGTTGTTATTATTTATTAAAAAATGGGCGCAAAAATTTTCAGATCGCTAGGAGCTATCGTTTCCGAGATATAAACGGCCAAAGATTTCCTAGTAACAGACTGAATGAAAATGAAATGTAACTTTAAACTTAATTAGCCCATTGTGACAGCTTTTTTTGATGATTTAAGTTTCCAAAGAAAGTGTCCTTTAGGACCGTATTAGGCAAAACATGGACCATGTTCGCAAATACAATTTTTTATTGTATAAATGTTTTTTTCAATTTTAATAGCATCTCTGTGTTACATCCGTGGCAAACATCCGCTTCAAGTTAATCTACAATCTACAACTTATAGCAGAAGTTTCTACAGGATGCTATTAATTTAACTTTGCAACTTCTTTTTTTATATTCAATGTAAATGTTTGGTGCATGTATAAAAATGATATAAAATATGTAATCATTCACCTTTCAACGGTAGATAATCTTCTTTTTAAATGAAAAAATATCTTTATTTATTGGGAATAAGAAAACATTTAGTTTTAACGAACGAACGAGCACGCATGTTACCTGGGGGGTGGTGTAATAACTTTATTATACTTTCATAAGCAAACTGTAAGATATATAAAGTGCTACTCCTCCTTCACTAACTTACCTTGTTGCAATTGCCATTGAATTTCAAGAGTTTCTTGCAGGATTTACCACGACTCTCGAAGTAAACCTCCTGTGGGGTACGACGATGCGATGTTTTACGTGCCAAACATAAATGAGATGTTGTTCGTGTTGTTGTTGTTGTTGTTGTTGTAGTAGTAGTATACAAGCTGTTATTGCCAATACCAGCATATGGTAAAGCATTTGCATTCAAGTTATTAAAGTCACTGCTGCTCGATGCTGTTTTGGCGCGTGATTTTTGTGATGAACACAATAAACGGCTGAGTATACTACAACAGCCGCCACCACTACCACCACTTGCAGAACTTGTCTGAAAATTATTGCAAGTCTGTTCTTCTGAACATGATGATGATGATGAGGAGAATTTTGATGGTTGTGGTGGTGGTGGTGGTTGTACTTCTGGTAATGGTATGGAGGATGAGAAACTTCTTAGATGCGTGTAACGGTTCAAGTCATTGTTATTGTATATATGACTTTGACTTTGATATGAACCGGCTGAAATAGTTTTCAATTCGATGCCATTACTGCCCTTAAACAGATTAACATCATTGGCCATAGTGTTTGCTGCCGCTGTTGTTGTTAGTTCTTTTGTAATAGCAACTCTAAGCATGGCATTGCCCTAGGTAAGCTCTTATCTACATCATCTAAAGGGTATTTAAAGGTTAGCTTTAGCTTAGTATTGTTGTAATAACAAAAGATTTGTTGTGGTATTGAAGCAAAGTTTACAGCAGCTTGTAGTGTTTGTTGACTTCCGTTTCTTTTTCAAGTTGAATCGGAAGTTAGTCTGTTTACAAATTTACTTTGTTTTGTTGTATAGTCTTGTGTTTTTTTTTTCGAACTATTTTAGTTTAGCAATTTTTTTCTTTTCACTGAGTTATTGCTGAAGCTGTCTTGGCTTGTTAGATGTTTACATTTCCGTTGTTCACATTATTTGCATGTTTTTTATAAATGTTTTATTTATTTTGTATTTTTTTAATAAAAAAAAAATTGGCTAAAAATTATATATATTTTATGCACATAAATAAGGGTTGTATACTAAGTTTGTCATTATGTTTGCATTACAGAGAAGGATACATCAGAGACTCTAAAAACTATATATTTTTTTTAAGAACCTGTCTCCACAGTTGACAAAAATCGATTTATCTGCCAAAAAAGTTAAGCTGTGAAATTTGGTATTCATATTTATAACTAGTCTATCCTTCAGGGTGGAAAAATCGGCGCGTTTTTTGATTTTAACAGTAAAAAAAATGACATTATTTCTTTTTCGGAAATTTTTATCCTCTCTTTTCTATTTCTCAGAAATGTTGTTTCATAATTTTTCTTCCACTTATTTGATTTCTTTTTCTTTAACTTCTTCTTTTTATTTGTTTGTGGTTTAAAACTTTCTGTGCTGCTTCATTTTTCAATTAAAAGAAAACTAAACTTTGTACACAAGGTTTGTTCTTATGACTTGTTGGACAAATTACAAATTACGAATTAATTTTTTGATTTGAAGAATGGAAAACTATTCAAAACTTTGCAACAAATATACTGAAGTTAATAATTATGAAAATGTTATATTTAATACATAGTTTTACAAATTCTAGCTTCTCACTTTTAATTGTTTTAGTTGGTATGTTATTTGGCTAGAGTAATAAAATGTTTGCCATGTTGTACATTTCTATAGTAACCTTTAGGAAGTAAGAGAGAACACATAATAATAAGAGTTCCTTTATTTTACAATAGACTCTGAAAAAAAAAAAACTCTTTCATTTTTTCTTCAGCTGGATTTAAAGACTATTTAAAGACGAAAAATTTCTAATGGTAAAAAATAATTGAGAGCGGGACCCTGGAATATCATTGTTTTCTCAACAAAAAGGGCAAGGGTATATAGTTTGGAATACTAAATAAATATTATCAAAATCAAGACTACAAAATGTTTAATATCTTAACAAAGCCTTGTTTTTATTATGCTAGAAACACTTAACTTTTATTTAAAAATGTCAGTCAGTCCGAATTCTGTTTTTGACTTTTCAGGTTCCAGCGAAAGATTTTAAATGAAAAATATAAGTAAACCATTGTTGAAACCACTCCCTATATCTAGTAGCTTATTCCAAAATAATTCTTTATATTCTGTACATATGTGATAAATTTCAGTAATTTTTAACTCCTTTTCTCATTGTATTGGTTGGACAAAAGCTTTGTTTACAAATTTTATAAGAAGATTAACTAAATTTACATTCCTAAAATATAAATACATAAAGATTACCCATTCGTTGCTATATATAAATGTATTATTTTCAATGTAACCTAAGTACACTTTTTCAAAAATCTTAAAATTTGAGAAATGTTGAAGCTATATAATTATTGGAATAGTTAAATGTATTTATTAGAACAATGGTCATTTTCCCAAAACTTGACCATATAATATTCATGTATATGTGGGAAAGGATGCACCTGCGTTAAATGGATTTGAAAATTAATATTTAACTAAAAAATGTTCTCTTTTCATTTACCATACATACAAATGCACTCAAGCATGTATTATACAAAAGAAAAAAAAAAAACGAATCAATAAACAATTCGATACGGTAAAGTACTCAAAAAAATAAAAATAAAGTAAAACTTTCTAAACTAACTCAAGAGGGCAAAACTTACTTTTTGCAACTCAACAATAGCAACAACATATAAAAGAATTACTATCATACACATATGGTGGCTTATCCTGGTATTACAAATACAACTACTTTTACAGATTGCAGTTTATACATTAAGGAAGCCGTAGAGAGTGAACAACTTTTTGCTTTTCTACAGAGTAGACAGCCAAAAAGAAAAAGGAAAAGTAAATCTTTTCATATCTACGTAAACTAATTGATGAGTAAAGTACTCAAGTGGTTTTCAAAAAATGTCAAAGAACGAAACCAGTCCAAATAGTTTTGCAATACGAGATGAATGTATAAAGTTAAGTGGATTTTATTTTAAAGTTATTAAAGTTTATATATTTGTACATATATATATTTTATGTAACAAATTAGAAAACTATATTTTTCTTAGACCAAATCTTAAATACCCTACACATCTACATATATGGGCGTGGCAGGTGCATAATTACGCCCTTTCATAGCGTTTCTACGGTTTTTTATTCGATCACGCCCATTTTTGGCACAACAATGGAAATTTACACCCAATTTCAAGTTTGTAGGATAATTTTTGTGGCAGATATATAAATTTTTATTGATTGTGGGCGTGGCTCTTTACCAATTTTGCTTATTTTAAATAGCGTGAAGACCGTTAAAAACTATAAGTGTCTATACAAAATGTCAGTTAAATATCTCAAAATTTATGACCGTAAGAATGTCAGTAAAAGACGGATATACGGACATACATGCCTACATTGACTTTGTAGCGTCTTTGGATGTTGCAAACGGAATTATAAACTTATGTGAAAGATAAAAATATACACATTATCTAACACGTTTATAAATCATTAGATAAATCACCTTACAAATGAGTTTAAATTTATGTAGAAAAATTGAGTTCAAATATTTTCCCGCCGTTTTTTTTTTTTTGTTTTCCCAACTTTATGTAACATTTATTTAAGTTGATTTTTGGAATATTTATAAATGTAAAATTGTCTTTTTTTTATATTTTCATTTATTATAAACATTTTTAAAGTAATTTAAACACAAATCTACAAAACACGTTTTTTTTTCTGTTTAGATTTTTTTGTTGTCCTGTTGTTGGATGATGGTAGAAAAATGTTTTGGCGCTAGAAATGATAAGAAGAGTAACCGTTAGCGTGAAGCTATCACGAGTAACTGATAGTAAAATCTAAGGTAATGCTGCCATGTTAACCATGTATCTGTTGTATGTTTGTGTTAGCATCGACTATAAGCAACCTTCTCGTATAAATCGTTGATAATAGAACATACACACTTACATTTATATATATATATATACTCGTATATATATACATACCAGGAAAGTCAATATGAATCGTGTTGAGGACGAGGACAACGATAACAATGACGATATTTTTATATAGAAAGCTGTGATGATGACGTTGATAATTATCATTAATACTGTTTACTATTCAGAGAATTTTCCGTAATAGTATTATTCACAAGGAAAAGCGCATGATTCACTCTTTGGTTACAGTGATGGTGATAAAAAGAGCAATTTTTTTTAAAACCTTCATATATGTATATATACTAAGTCGATAACATGAATGAATTATGTTAATAATATGCAATATTTTTATACCCTACACACAAGATATGTGGTATAATAAGTTTGTCATTCCATAGGCAACACTTCAAAGAAGGCGTCAGATACGTTACGTACTTAAGTACTTATATTCTTGATTAGTATCAAAAACTAAGCCGATCTAGACATTTATGTCTGTCTATTGTTGGTACTTCCAAGATCGCAAATTTTGGGTTATGGTGCTACCATTTTTAATTTCTGTACAGAGATTGCCATTCAAATTGGACAAAATCGGTCAAGAGCTACGCCCACAATTGACAAAAATCTATTTTTTTTTTTTAACAGAAAAATTGACCTTTGAAGTTATAATCTGGTATATGTAACTCTATCTATAGACGTGCCAAAAATGGGCGTGATAACATTGAAGAAACGCTCACAATTTATAAAAAGCCTTATTCTCAGCGTATATCTTGTAAAGCAACGGCGTTATGCGTATAAATGAAGAACAATAAGAACAGAATAAGAATAAATAAGAACAGAACTACATAGAAATGTTCATATAATACATAATGCAGTTTAATATATTTAACAATAGACAGACACACTGTCGGACATTTTAGATTGACTTAAATTATGCTGAATATATATAATTAGTAGAGTATTACAAATGAAAGAACAAATTTAATAATCCCTTCATGTTATTTAGAATGTATAAGAAAGAAAATATGCTCCATTGTAGCATCAGCAAGACTTTTCATTTTCATTATAAAATTAAATATAACAAAAAAAGCAAATATAAACGTTTTCAATATATTTAAATTAACATTTATCATACACAATTCTTACATCTTTATTACTATTTAAAATCAAAACACTCTATTTTATCTCTTTCAAGTTGTTTGTCTGTATCTTAATGGATAAAATATCATGAAATACATCATGTGCACTTGAAAAGGATTAGTTTATAAGCAAGTATTTTATTTATGATTATTATCATATTTTATTTATATATACATATGCATATATCTAAAGATATGCCTACATTGTATTGTTGAAAGAGAAACGATTTATTCATGGATTCATTGCCACCCTGGCGAAGTATTTGCATGTTTAGTAATTTAACAGTACATATATGTATACCATGTTATAGTTTATGTATACTTCATAAAATTTTTTATTAAATCTTGCTTAAATCGAATAAAATTTTAATTTGTTTACATGTTCTTCGTCATGAAAACTTACAACAAATAACTCTTGTACGTGGTTACTATGAAAACTTTGAAAAAACGAAATGTTTGTATGTAACACTGCTCTAATTATATCAGTACTGAGAACTGTCTACACTACACTTTACACAGCATACATGTAGCTCAATTAAAAACAATTTTAATTAAGATATAAGATGATTTGACTGAGACTTCCAAAAGCTATTTTATACAAACGTAAAAGTTAGTAAAGAAATGTTTCTTCTTCTTTATGCGGAAATTTTATAATTAGAGTTGAATTGAGATGTGAATTCGATATGTAAGGAAACGATGAGGAAAAATAAAAAACATAATAAACAATTTAAATAATTAAAAATGTTATTTTGTTATTAAATCTATTAAAAATTTAATTGGAAGTTTTATTATTTAATAATGTTTACAAAACTTATAACCTGAAATCTTAATTATGTACAACATTTTAACGCAGCTAGCTTTTAAAGTTTGGGGAGTGTAAAGTATTCTTTTTTAGTTAAAAAAAAAAAATTTCTTTTTAAAAAGTCGTTTCTTAAGAAAATGGGCGGTGCCACGCCCATTAACTAAGAATCCCCGAAAAGATAAAGAAATTCTCCGATCTTTGCAAAAAAGTTAACCAAAATCGGAGTTGTGGTTGGATATTTATAAATTTCTCGAAATGTCCGTGTTCAATGGCTAATAACTGTTGATCGTATTTGGAAAAACCTGCAGTTTTATAATAATATATATTTTAAGGGCATGGCACCGCCCTTGAAATTATAATAAGATATTTTTCAAAGCAATCTTTCTCTCAAAAATGAATCATCTTAGCACCTGGAAACCTCGCTTAATGGATTCTTCATTGAATTAAGAAAAAGGGGCGCAAAAATTTTCAGATCGCTAGGAGCTTTCGTTTCCGTGATATAAACGGTCAAAGATTTCAAAGATTTCACCTTGCATGATTAAATTAATTAAAAATTTTTGGTTAAGTGAAATGTTTATTAAAGTGCTGTTACGCCTTTTTTACAATAATCGATTAATGAGATTATGTATATATGACTTATGCTACAGCTAAAGTTATGGTTATTGGTATCACTGTCATAATTGTACAAATGGTTATATTTTATTATTATTATTATTATTCTTGTTGTTGTTGTTGTTTTGGTTGTTTTTAGTTTTTATTGTAAGTGATAGCGTTATAAACTATCGTGA
Organism: Crataerina pallida; assembly: GCA_949710015.1. Classification (NCBI taxonomy): domain Eukaryota; kingdom Metazoa; phylum Arthropoda; class Insecta; order Diptera; family Hippoboscidae; genus Crataerina; species Crataerina pallida. The sequence goes on from OX453293.1 coordinate 6,420,980, forward strand.
CAGGAAATTTCTATAAAGTTTTTGCTTTCTTTGGTTCGTGTTTCCGCTTTAACCTTAAAACTCAGACAGGTTTCTGTAATGAAAAAATGGTATGTTAGGTTTTTAGATAATTATGTAAGCTGCGAATAAATATTTGAGATATATATAAAAACAAGTAAGAAAAATAAATTTGACTTAGGCCAAATTCTCAACATTTTCCACATCGAGATATAAAAGGTGGGCGTGGCAGGTACATGGTACGGTAATTAAAAATGGGAATACCGATTTTAAATGTTATAGCTCAATTTTTGTTGCAGATAAAAACATTTTCATTGATTGTGAGCGAGGCTTTTCACCGATTTCGCCTAATTTTAATAGCAATCTACGTGCTAAAATGTATTTCAGTTTAATATCTCATTTATTTCATTTTATTTCATTTATTATTTTTATTTTTCGTATTTTTCTTTGGCATTTATAGTGTACCAGAATGTTGTGTATATTAGTTGTTGATTTTGTTATTGTTGTGTGCCAGCTGGCTTTACCCGCCTTACACCGAACACATCAAATTTTATTTAGAGCGACATAAGCTTAACACAAACATTTATACTAAAGAAAATACACAAAAAATAAAACACACACGTACACACAGGCATAATGTATTTGAACTAAAATACAATATTTACATGCATACACGCAAACCGACATAGAAAATAAACAACAACAACGTATAGTGTTGGAGTACTAGTTATAATATCATACACGTTCAAATATATTTGTTATAAAAGATAAGCTTCATTTAGGCATAAACATACATAGAGAGTGTATGTGGTAGACGTATGTGTAGTAATAAACACCATGTTACATGTGCAGCATTTGTAAACCTTACCATACACAATGCACATACACATACACATACACAAACGCAAACGCAAACGCAAACATTTAACTATTAGTAACACACTCTCTTCATGCCTTGGCAATTGGAGTGTAACTAATCCAACATCAATTTGATTTGCTTATAAGGTATACACATACATTCCTATATACAAGCATGTATTTTCGTTTATAGGACGTACATACATTCTAAAGGAATTTAACCTAAGCTTGATTTATTTGTAAGTACGTTCTCCTTTTATTCGCACTTTACTCTATTTCTTTATCTATTTTTGATTAATCCTGGTTGATAAAATCGAATCTAGAAACTTTTTTTATAAAATGTTTCTTCTCTCCATATAAGACGAGGGTATATTAAGTTTGTCATTGCATTTGAAACACCCAGGAGGAGGCGTCTGAGAGGCTAGGTTGTTGATTCTCTCACAATTGTAAAATTTGATATATTGGCTTGAAATACACTGCAGCGTGTAAATTCCTATTTGGAAAGGGTTAAATCGGTAAAAAATGACACGCCCACATTCAACAAAAATGTATTAATTTACCACAAAGATTGAGCTATGAAGTTGAAACTTGGTAAACATATTATTAATTACCTCCTTAAGTTGATACGTAATACATATACTATTAGAGGGCGCAATATTGCACATGCCACGCCCACCTTTTAACGAGGGATCGAATTTTTCAAATATTTTGCCTATGCTTAATTGAGTTTTTGTACTTACTACAAAATGGAATTACAATAAATTATTGAATTAAGTGCAGTGGTTTTAAAACTGTAAAAGGAAATAAATGTTTTACAATTTTGAATACATGTATATATATAGAATACTTTATTATTTACATTGGGACACATGAATCACCTGAACATACATTCCATATTTCACACCCAAATTAATGTGAAGGGAACCCCGAGTTTGGAAGAAGTCTTTGTTAATCCTCCACAATTACTTCACTACAAATGTGTTTCAATGCAAATCCGTTTACATTAATTTTACATCACTTTGGCAACATAAGACAGACATTCATTAATTGATTGATATTCATATTCTTCAATTGCAATTACATCAGATGGCACGATTGTATTTGTGGTGATGCTCTTCTTATCACTAAGTGAGGGGAAACCTGGCCAAATGATTTATGATTGCATGACTTGCTTGAACTTTTCACTCGTAAATAATTGTAAAGCGAAACATGCATATGTATGACATATGCACGTATGCATGCAAATATGTAGCGTTCAAACTTACGATGTATTGTGGAAAAATTATTCAAAGAGGCAAAATTCTTCTTCTAATAGATGTAAAATAAACATGGCACATAAAATTCTATATTTATATAAATTTTAAGAATAGATGCCTTCAAATAAACTAAAAAAAAAATTCCCTACTTTCATTTCTCCCAATGTTACAAACAGTAAAAACTTGGTATTGTGGTGAAAATCACTACGTGGTGCACTGTAAAAAATTAAACAACTGCTGAGTAAGCAACGGGCGATTTAAGATATTGTTTAAAGTCTTATAACTTGGAAACGGCTGAACGGATTTACCTCAAATTTTTTAGGGAAATTCGTAAATTAGTTCAGCTTTCAAACGAAAAATGGTTTGTGAGCGTGGCACTACCCATTTAGTTGAAAAATAACATTTTTGAAATAATCGTTTCCTAATAAAATGGGCGGTGCCTTGCCTAATAACTAAGAATCCCCAAAAAGGTAGAGAAATTTCCCAATCTTTGCAGAAAATTTGACCAAAATCGGAGCTGTAGTTTTCTAGTTATAAGAAAAACAAATTCACATTCATTCTTGTGTGTGTGTCGTCATTTTAAAAATCACAAACCAAACATCAAAATGTGGGAAAAATACCAGGCGCTCAGAACTGCTCAGTAAGCAACGGGCGATTTAACATAATGTTTAAAGTCTTATAACTTGGAAACGGCTGGACGGATTTAGCTCAATTTTTTTGTGAAAATTCGTAAATTAATTCAGCTTTCAAACAAAGCATGTTTTGGCGTGGCACCACTCATTTATTTAAGAAAGTCAAAATTTCTTTTAAAATAAGTCATTTTTCAAGCAAATAGGCAATGCCACTCCCATAAATTGCAAATATCGGAAAAGCTACAGATATTTTCCAAAGTTTGGAAAAAATTTGAGTGAATTCTTAGTTATCATTGGAAAATTAGAAACGAAGCAATATTACTTTCATTTCATTTCATGGGAAATGAAATCTCCGTGAAAGTGAAACTACTTTCAATAGTGTAGGGCACAGTTAAGCCTCACATTACCTATGTGTTAGCTTTCATAATTTTAAGATTTATATCAAACTTTGAGGTCATGCTTCATGCATTGATTCACAAATTGCTGTAGAGTACTTAGATTTTAATGAATTCTTTTACACCATAGTTGACTATATTATAACACTTTTATTAATATATAAATGCTATTGTATAACTTGTTTATTGTATAACGATAATTGCTTATGAATTCCATTTATTCCCAAAACCAACTCTGGAGTAATTAAAAAGCACTAAAAAATGCTGATAAATAATTTATAACAAAAAAAGTACATATATATAGTATAGTGCAAATACTTCCGCGGGGTGAAAATGTAAAAAGTTGAACAAAACAAAAATCAAAAAACAAAAAATAATTGAAAAAAAAAAACGAAGCGGAAAAGTGCATGAAAAAGGAAATTATTTGCCAACTAATTAAAATGCATTTAGTGTTAAATTGCAATACAAAATGATAATATTTACAACAACAACAACAACAACAACGGCAACCACATCATTCATCCTCCAACAACTACTAACTTTGCTTTAATAAAGAAACTATTAAAAAAAATATATAAAACATAAAAAAAAAAATAAAAAACAATCTGTTACAAAAAACCATTTCACCACACTTACTCTTAAGTGTTAAGCACTGAACAGTGAGAACAGGCGAGCAGACCAATTCAGGGGTTTACTTACACCTATGCCTTATGAAACCACAAAATTCGCCTTAATTGCAAAAGTGCCTCTGGAGGTTATAAAAAGTAAAAACCCCAATAGAGGTTTGGCGCATGCAAATGAGCACCACAGCGCACACACACACACAAGTGCATCCATCCTTACGCTACTCTGCACACAATGCACAATGGAAACAACAACGATAACAACAACAACTCAAACACTTGAATAGTACAGATGCTACAGTTTATATTACTTTTTTTATACACACTTTACATCCCTACTGTTGCTCACATTTTTCTGACTGCCTGTTAGCTGACTGTAATGGGTCCCCACAATAAACTCTCTTTCTTCCATTTTACTGTAACCAAATACTTGCAAATAAAGCGCGAATAGAATGAACCTGCTCTTTAAATGACTGAGAAGAGCAATTGTGAAAGACTACCCACAAACGCACTCACATAAAACTTACGCGTATGCTTATAACCCATCCGACACCATTAAATTAAGAGCCTTCAGCTTAATGCAAATCTATAGTAAAAAACAGAAACAGCAATAACAACAAAATATTATTTGTAACAAGCTTAACTGCCTTTTATACCCTACACGGTCTGCTAAGTTTGTCATTCCATTTGCAACACTCAAAGAATCGAAGTTAAGAACGCCCCGCCTCATTAGAAGAGCAATGATATACATTATATACAATTCAGGCGTAGGGAGACGAATAATTGGCTTAAGCCAAATAAAAGTTTTCTTACTTATCTTTCTTTCTCTTTACATGTCAGTGTTACTAAGTACATATATATACGTCTTAGTTGGCGTATTAGTAAGCAATGCATTAAAGCTGCCTTTTTAGCTGCCAAAATTAACCTCACAACTTTGGTCACTGATGAGCTGCCTGCTAACTGGGTGGTAGTAGTAAGTAGCGTTGCCAACAGCGCAACATAACTGTATAACGCACATAACGCCAACTAACTGCTGCACATGGTACCCATGCAACACATGAATATGGAAATCATGCCTTTATTTTGTAATCATCTCTTGTTTTAAATAACTTTTTTGTTGCTCAGAAAAAAAACACTATTTTTTTATAGCTATTGTTGTTTTTTATTATTTAACTGCATACAAGCTTGTACATGCAGAACTTTCAGTGCCAGAATGTTACGAAGCAAAAAAGGAATAAAGAAAGAAAAGAAATGTGAAAAAAATGAAATTTAATTCATAAAGTTGTTGTGCTGTTGTGTTGGTCGTTTAGCTGAAGAATGTTTTTTTATTTTTATATCCCCTTTATACTGAGTGATCAAGGTTTATTAAGTTTGCTATTGCGTTTGCAACATCCCAGTGGAACCATCAGAGGCCCTACCAAAGCATCAGCATCAAAAATTGAGTTAATCTAGACATCTTTGTCCGTATGTCTGTCCACTAATAGTAATTTTATGAAATTGAGGTGAAATTTTGTTAAGACACTTGGACTTTTTGCAAGCAGATGGCTTTTTAAGTTGAGTAAAATCAGGAGCCACACCCACAATCAATAAAAATCTGCTTATCTGCCACAAAAATTTACCTCCGAAATGGAAATTTATAATTAACCCATGTAAACATGTGTCAAAAATGGGAGTGTTTCGTTCATAATTTACAAAAATTGTCATTCTGTGTAAAACCCGCCTTTTAAGGTAGCGCATAATATGTGCATTGCTAGAGGGTTAAGTCGGGTACATACCACGCTCACTATGTAAGAGATGTATTTAAAATTTGATCTAAGTCAATTAAATTACTATTTTGGTGTATAGCATCAGTTGATTGCAAAGTTGTTCGTAACTCTTAAGGTGTTGCGATGATAATCTTTTACTTTTTTTTATTAAAATTGACCCGGTTGTGACAATTTATTTGATGAAAGTTAAGATCCGCTAAAAAGTATAATTGTGAGAAGAGGAGAGTAAAGCAATAGTTTCAGTGTGCCACTATAGACTTCTTTCCATTCATTCATTTAATTCATTTCACTTTATTACACATTAAGGACCCTCCAGCAAATATTCACATTTCATACTTTAATGCGTCTCTTTTTCTTCTTATTTTTATTAAACTATAACACTGGCGTTTACAACTGTATATTTATTAACATAAAAAAACCCATGCACACTGCTTACACGTATAAATATGCAAGTAAGTTATGTTAGCTTATTGTTGTTGTCATGATTATCATTACTATAGTGACTCTGCTTTATTCCACTTATTGGTTATGAGTGTAGTAGTGAGTTAAGAAAAGTTTACTGTGTTCATATTTACATTTTATTACTGACGCATCGCGTCTAAGTGAACACGTTGTGGTATACATGCGTGTAATACTAAATAAATTTATGCATGTGCACAGTATTAGAATAGACTTTGACATTATATACATGTTTTATTTTATTACACGCACCACAAAAGATGGCGGTATACTAAGTTTGTCATTCTGTACTGAACGCCTGATATTTTTCTCACATTTTAGATGTTTGGTTTGTGATTTTTTTTTATTACGACCACACACACACACACACAATAATGAATGTGAATTTATTATATCATTTCGATGTTCTAATACATCCTGAAGAATGGTCGTGAATTTATTTGTTTGGCTTATAAGTAGAAAACTTCTGCTCCCACGCCAACATAAAAAAGCTGAATCAATTTATAAGTTTTCACTAAAATTTTAACACAATCCGTTGAGCCGTTTCTAAATTTAAAATATTTCTGCATTTTTAAATATTAATAAAAAAAGGTATTTTCAGAATATTTTTCACTTGTTTTGCCTGTTTGCTGACAAATTGAATGAGTTTCAAATATTTTCACTTAAATATGTTTATATAACCTTGTGTCTTTTTCTTTATTTTCATATTTAAATGTGGGTTTTGTTTTATTCTATGTAATGTCAGTTATCCTGGAGAGACACTTGTCATAAAATACTAAACTTAAGAAATAATGAATTTAGGTAAAAAACAAGATACTCTATGAAATTAATAAAAGTTAAAATATGAAAAAAAACTATACATTTGCTTAAGTTAAGCTAAATTAGAAGCCAAGAGTTTATTACGCTGCCCTGTGAAAGGTGTAAATCAAAGGAAGATTTTTCTTTTCTCCATTTTCTTATATTATTCCCGCCATTCTGTCTGACTTATCACACCCGGCTTGTATAGAGTATAATAAATATTTAGCCATTAAAAAAGCATCACCACAATACATCACACAAATATTGTTTACTGTACAAACAATTACTTTTTTGTCAAAAGAAAAAACAATAATAATAACAACAACCAACAATTGTACATTTTGTTTTTCTGCTTATTTACAATTGTGATATTGTTCGAGTCAAAGTCATGCACAGACAAAAAAAAGTACTACAGCATCAGCTTCCAGCTAGTGGGTTGGAGGTTGATATGAAATGTGAAAATGACATCATGTCTATGTCTAGATTTATGTAAATATTTTTGCTTTTCTATTTCATGTTTCGTTTAGTTTTTCTTTTTCCCATTGCACCATCAGTAGTAGTTCATGGTTATTTGTTGCTATTTACCATGCACCATATTCCCTATGAATGTCGGCAGGCAAAGCTGTACAATTTGCATGTGGTTGATATGTGTCGGTTGGTTTTTCGGAATACTAACACACAGTCAACATTGTAAATACAAGCTGACATTAAATAATCTTTACCGGGATACAATCCTTAGATATGTTATATGGAGAGACAGCTTAGGCTCTGTAATAAAATTTTGCGAAATACAGTTTAACGCTGTTGCGTAAAAAAAACATCTTGCTTTGGTATAAGGATTAATTTACAGAGACACTCGAGCAATAAGTTAATAGTTAAGCAACAATGAAGCAGTTTTTTTTTTCGTTATCGCGCTCTTGTTAATTGATTCTGTAAGAGATATTTAATCCTTAATCAACATATTGTGGCACAATTTTTAGATAATGTCTACATAGAGGAAGTTTTTGGAAAAAAGAATTTTTATATCTCCCACAGGAGATAAAGGAGGAAAGGTGTACTTAGTTCATCATATCGTTTGCTACCAAAACATAGATGTTGGAGGCATAGGCGTCCTTACGTCCGCGTATTGTTGATCATAAATTTTCACATATAGAACTGAAATTGTGTACCGACATTTTAAGCTTTTGCTGAAAGCTTAACTTTTAAATTGAGTGTAATCGTTTGAAGCCACGCCCACAATGGAATCATAAATTGTATGATATTTAACTGAAATTTTCTGCAAATATTTCTGGTATTCACACGTAAGTTATTTAGAAAAAAAAAAGTGGCAGCCAATTGAAGCTATCAGTTACAAAAATTAAGCATTTTATGTACATATATTGTTAATAATTCTATTTGTCGATATTCTAAAAGTGGGCGTGGTCATATAACAGACAATCCCATAATTTACAAAAATCGTATTCGGTGCACAATTCGAATTGTTAGATGCGAATACAAAGAAGAAAACTTTATATGGTATCTGCCGCGCCCACTTTATGCATAGAGTTTTAGAATATTCAAGATTTGGTCTAAGCCAAATTCAGTTTTCTTCGTTATTTTACAATATTTATTCAGCTTTATGCGTGGGTTTTATTGTCCATAAGAAAGTTTCAAAAAGATTTTGTTACAACTACTAATAGATAAAGGTAAGCCTGCTTATACACGGTTTGTACATATTCTGTTGCGTATAAATATATATATTTATATATATATATATATATATATATAAAAAGCTGTTCGTTAATTACATTTATACACACTCAGAAACTTCATTGAATTCTCCTGAAATTTATATAATTTTAAAAACAGCGTTCTACAATATATATTATATATAAATAAGAATAAATGTGCGCGTAAGTACATTTGTTACGGTATTGTTTTATCTTTTTCTAAGTTGTCTGCATAACAATGTAACCAACCAACATTTCGCGCCATCTTGTCCCCAAAAAATTGTAACAATAAGACGGCGAACAAACAACTTGTCTTACAACCACGCATTTGTAGTTACACACACACACATACGTAGATACTTAGTTTTACATGTACTTAATTTGTTTCAAGAAATGACATTTATATGTTTTGTGTGCTTTGTGCTAAATTGTAATCTATATAGAATATTATGCAAGTGTTGGACAAGACCATATGACGTCAGCCCATATAACTAGTTAAGACATTTGTAAGCAGTACCAATGCAATATATTTACATTTATTTAAAGAACAAAAAAAAAAAAAAACGAGTGGTTTTTGTGGAAATTTCAGTTGCTTTGGTAGAGAGTAAGGCTTTTTCTTCCTTTCTTTCTTTCTTGGCACTTTCATTTTACTTGTTTATGAACACAATGGTTTTCTAAATTATAATTTATGTGAAATCTTTGACACCACATTATCTGCAAGCTAGTTCGTTCTTCATATTCGTTTGGCAATTAGAAATATTTTACATTTTTTCGCTCACGGACGGAGGATGCTATGAGATTTTCATATATAAAATTTAATTTAGCGTATCCATCCATGTGTCCGAGTAATGCTGCCAACCTCACTGTTGTAAATTTTTAGAATTTTGTATAGTTCTAGTTGGGTTGCCATTTAAATTAAATTAAAACAAAATTGCACTGGTAGAAACTTATTACTTTTATTTATTATATTATTATATATTTTTTTTAAAAATTGTTAATTAATATTATTTTATTTCTTTAATTTAATATTTTTATAATCTGTAATAAATTTTCAATTATTCTATAATTTTGTTTTCGGGCTTTATTACAATTGATGATTTATAGGTTTCTTTGATAAAGACTGTCAATGATATAATTATTTATTGCATTAATTTAATAACATTTCATTAAATAATTTACATAAAGCGGTATAAAAATAATAATAATAATAACAAGAACATTAATAATAATAAACAAGAAATCAACAATTTTTACTTAAAGCTCATGTCACTCATACGCCTGTCTGCACTCTAGCATTCTGTCATCAGATAGAAAAAGAAAACACTAAACAAACATATAACATAATCATCTACATAAACACATATACATATGTATATTATTTCTCTGACTACATTATAGTTATGTTGTCTAGTGTGTAAATTGTCATGTCATGTTGTTATACTGTTGGTGACAATTAAAGGTCTTTCCCATTGATTATATACATAGATTAAAATTCTCTCTGAAAATGGGAATTTAACAATTTAATGACAATTGTTTTACATACTCAACCAATAACAACATACAACAACATCCACACACATATACATTCACATTGATACCTATTTGTATAAATCTTTGGTTGGAATGTTGTGTGCAATGGGCCATGTGAGGCTTTTAAAATGTAATAACAAATGTCACATGTACATATACATACACTCATACCTATATTTATTGTATATATGCATGCAAATAATTTATGTATGAATCTGCATAACTCTCACACACACAGAACCATATGCATAACCGCTGTGAAAGAATGTTTGTATGCGTTTAGTTCAATATGTTACATATCAGTGAAGATGGCAACATATGCTTTTTAATGTATACGTCTATCTATATTTATAGATATGTATATACGTTTAGGTAGGTATCCGTGTATGTGTGTTATTATTTGAATGTAATATTGTCAATGGGAGTGTGTATGGTTGTATGTTGTTTCAACATCAGCATCTGTGCTTTATGAATTTTGAATTTGACATGCAACAATTCAATACGTTACATTATATGTCCTTGGTGGGCTAATATTACTGCAAACAGTATTCTCTTCTAAACAAAGGTTTTTAAAAGAAATGTGTATCGAGCAACTATTATACAAAAAACTAAACTTGGCTTAGGTCGCCCTTTTATACGCTACATAAAATGTATCAACTTACACATTAATTATACAAAAAAGGGTGTTTATCAAATTGTGGGCGTGACTCTGCCTAGTTGTAGGTTTTTTGATGACTCTTTTTGAAAGCTTATAAAAAATTTTGATTTCCTTCCAAAATAACTAAATTTCACTAATGTACCGGGCTGCCAGTATTGCAGTGGAAGAAAATTTTGTCACTAACATTTTTTTAAAATACTATATTTTCCTAACAGCGGGGTCGATTTGACTCAAAGTAAATTCATATGGAAGTGTTTAGGCTGTAGTTTCACTTTTTATACCCCTGCACTTTTTAATGCCACGCCTACTTTTTATTATTACCGATTATATAAAAATTTCGACAAAATACAAAATTATACGTGGATTTTATTCATACAAAGCTGCACCATTTTTTAGTTTAATATGGAAAATTGCAAATTTATAATGAAAAAAATACAATTGGAAATAATTAAATTTTTTAAATTAAGCTATAAAAAGTTTCCAATTTAAAATGAAAAATTTCAATCATAAAATAATAAAATTAAAAATGAAATATTTTTAATTTACAATAAATAATTTAAAATCAATAGTTTAAACATGGCCATCCCCGTTTATATAAAATATAAATAGTATATAGTATCTATCTTACATAATATAGAAAACATAAATATGTGTAGATTTATGTACGTGAATAAATGAATGAAACAGTGATTGCATTTTGTCACATTTTGTCTCTCTTATTCCTTTTCTTTCTTTCTTACACCGAATGTTACTTTATTGTTTATTTATTGTTGTATGTGAAGGATTTACATTTAAGTGACTGACAGGATATTATGATGTTTAACATTTAACAATAGTTGTTCGACATGAACAGCATTTAACATATACGTATGACAAGCCATTATTTGTACGTCTACGTATACGGTACATGTAATATTTGTATAAATAAATTGTTTTTATTATGAAAAACAAAGTTCATTTACTTTGTACATTGACAGATATCCAGAGATAAATATTTGAAAAAAAAAAAATTAATTCTCATTTCTCGTTTTGTTTTTATCCATCATTTTTTTTTTTTTTTGTTCCTCTGAAAACGTTATTGGCACCTAAACAAATAAATGTTGCATTTATAACAAACAAAAAAAAATATTCAAATAATTCACTTCACTTATTAATATATAAATAACTGCATGAATTTTATTTATTTTAAAAATAATAATTGCAAAAAATAGTTTATTCGATTTGATCATATAAGTAACGACAGTATATGTAAATAATAAAAAAGAAAGGCCTGAAAATGTTTAATCGAAAAGACTAATAAACTAAAATTGATAACGTTCGATATTTTTTTACTACGAGTTAAATATACAACTACCAAAATAAAAAAAATTAATTTTCAAATACTATACATATACATGTACCGACCAAAACAAATTGCCGTCAGTTTTGTGTAGTTTTATTTTTCGTTGGTGATAGAAATGAAAAAAGTTTAGAATAAAAGCAAGAAAGAAATCTAAATTTGGCTTCGACCTTAAACATCCTCTAAATCTACATGCAAATGGTGGGCGTGGCAGATATATGATTACGCCCTCTAAGTGAATGTATTACATATCAACTGCCAAGTTGAGTTTTACGCTGTGTACAATTTTTTGTAAAGTGTGAGCGTGTCTGCCATTCGGCCGCGCCCATTTTTGGCACATCGATGAATGGGATAATTATAACTATGTCTACCAAATTTCATTTTTTCGAACTTTAAATAGGAATCTGCGTGCGAAAACTTTTTGGTTCTGTACAGCTAAATGTCTTAAAATTTACGACCGTTACAGTGCCACCACGGACGGATATACGGACATATATGTCTCTGTCATCTATTTTTGATGCTAATCTATATTATATATATACTTTGTAGAGTCTGTGACGCTTCCTTCTGGATGTTGCACCTGAATGACAAACTTGGTATACCCCCCATTTTATGTGGAGGGCTTAAAAACAATAATAACAAGAAAACATTTTGTTACCTGTACATACAAAATAGTTAACCAATATAATTCACTTTTTATAATATTTGTTACCTCTCGCTCTCGCTCTCTCTCTCTATCTCTCTCTTTCTTTTCCTCTCTCTCTCCCTCTCTCTCTTATTTTGTTGTTCCATTCTATATATGTAGTTAGTTGATGTTGCGGTATAGCCTTTTGATTATTTATGCAACATAGCCAAAAAAGCTTAGAATATAGCATCAAATCCTGAAGCAACAACAACAATCAAATAGAGCAATACAACAAAATGGAGACAGTTTGTTGTTGTTGCATTTGTTGCCGTTAGTGTTGTTAGTGGTGATAGTTGTGGGGAATATGCCACAATAACCACCACTGTCTGACTGATGAATGAATGGCTAACTATCTGTATAGTGTAGCCAACCAGCTAGAACCGAGGGTATGAATAAATGAACGGTGCAAAATGGATAATTAAAAGCCAGAGTATATTGTCGAGGATTAACCCAAAGAGTGGAGTTAATTAAAAGGATTTTCATTTTGAAATAAAATTCACACAAACACGCACGCATATATATGCATCTACAACACAAACGTGCGGGCTTGTGTATCGACAATTTATTAAAATAGATTTTCTGAGAGTAAAACCGCTCAACAATTTATTGCCCGGTTAGAATTTGTGAAATTAGGCCAATTCGTCAACAACAACAAAACACAAACAAATTTATGGTATTTATAAATTCTATATAATAAAATATATAGAAAACGTGGGAGTTGAAATTTATTGATGCCTATGCCACAATAAATTGCTTTACAAAATTATTCTACCATCTAAATGAAAAAGCGAACAATTAATTGTGAATTTAATGACAAACACCACTTGCCGAACTAAGAAAATATTGTTATATAGCAAAAATACACAAACTGGACACAATAATTTCATCTGTTACAAGGTTTAACTCTTACAAGTTTGACGAATTTTATTTTTTTGCCACTTTTTGCAAAATATTTGATCAAATTTGATCGAAGTAGTAGTTTTCTAGTTATAAGAAAACAAATTCACATTCATTCTTGTGTGTGTGTGTGTGTGTAATTTTAAAAGTCACAAACCAAACATCAATATGTGAGAAAAATACCAGGCGCTCAGAACTGCTCAGTAAGCAACGGGCAATTTAAGATAACTTTCAAAGTCTTATAACTTGGAAACGGCTGGCCGGATTTTGTTCAAACTTTTTGTAAAAACTTGTTAATTAATTCAGTTTTTAAATGATTTATATTTAATGGGCATGGCATTGCCCACTTAATTACCATAACTCATTTTACATAGTAGTGTTTATTGCAAAAATGGGTCCCCGATTAATTCTCTATCGACTTTAGAAAGAGGGACGCAAAAATTTTCAGATCGATAGGAGCTACCGTTTCAAAGATATAAGCGTTTAAAGTTTTCCTAGTAACAGACACAATGCCATCGAATGAGTGTTGTATGGCAAAAATCCACAAATCTTGATATTTTTCAATCAAACTTGGTACAATAATTGACGTTTTTATAATGTTCCATCATCCAAAAACTTAGAATTTTGAGCCAAATCAGATAATTTTTACTTTTTTGTTAAATTTTGATATTTTAATATCCATCCATTTCATATCTTTCAGACAAATCCACTGGTTGTTTGAGCTTTTGCGGTGATTTTAAACAATCAACTTAGTAGGCAATAGCACTCCATGTTTAGTATAAACAAAGTGAAAACAACTGAATAATCCTGAAACTGAAGCTTGCTGTATAATGTGGCGCATAATATCCCACACAAAACACTTTAACTAAGCAGATTACAAATTTTACTCAACAACAAGTAACGCTTACGATCAGATTTATTATATATATAATATAATAAGAAACAACAAACTCTTGTGTAAGCCAATTGAATAAAGACTAGATGATGATGATATTATATAATATGAGCCAAACAGTTGGAACGCTACCGGATATTTATGTAATGCTTAAAGAACAGTTTCTTAGCTTGCCAGCTCTTTCGAGAAATCCTTCAAAGAAATCAATAATCAAAACTTTTCAGATTTGTTTGTTTAACAATTCACTCAAACATTTTAGAGTTAATGATGAGATTTTAAGTGTTAAGAGGATTTCTGGAGCAAGAATAATATCGCAGTTTTTTCCATTTCCTATTATAATCTGTGCTTTTTATCTCTCTCTCTCTTTTATTGGTTATTTGTGAAAATATTTTTATTGAAAAATATGGTGAAAAAAGGAGTGAATGATGTGTAACAAAAAGAAGTTTGTTAGTTAATAACATAAAACATCTTCTTCTGTATTTACTCAAGGATCAGAATGCAAAAGTTTGGCAAAAGTTTGTGAAAAGTTTTTGAGATTAATAGCTTTTAGCTTAGTTCGAGAAATATAAAACGTAAGATGGGAGGTCTACTAAGTTTGTCATTCCATTTACCAGTTATAATCAAACTATAAGAACCTGTACAATATTTCAATTCAATATTCTGTTCAATAACTACAAATTTACGATCTCGAGAATGCCGACAACAGATAGACATAAGGACATACGGGCATACATGTCTAGGTCAACTCAATTTTTGTAGGATCTCTGTATCTCTCTTTTGGGTATTTCAAATAGAATAACAAACTTAGTATACCCGCCATTTTATGTAGAAGGGATAATGGCACAATGACATAAAATTCATTTCAATATAAATCTAGGATTGTGAAATTATTGATGAATAGTTTCAACCAATTTTTTTTTTCAGCAAAATAAGTAAAAAACTTTATTTAGCCTAAGACGAATATTAAATGCGGTTCGCTTTTTTTTAATATTAGTGTCTGTTAATAAGTAGAGATTTATAGAAGAAGGTTTCAGTAGTACTATGTGGCACTAGAAGAGACCACAACAGATGGACACATAGACATATATGTTTAAAATGACTTGGCAGAGTCGCTGACGCTTCCTTGTCGGTGTTAAAAATGAAATGACAAACAAAAAAAGGGTTATAACTTACACTTACTAAGAGTTTGAAGATTGGCAACTACAGTATAAAAAGTCTCCTGGGAATGGCATCAATTAACAATATATGGTAAATTTAGTTTATACTCTTGCCAATAAATTTCATTAAATAATCCATTGTCATCGTCTATAAAGTTTTTTAAGTTATTTCACGAAAATTAATAATAACATTTTATTAATCAATTAATTTATTTTATGTATTAATTTAATTACAATTAAAATTGAACTTTTACGCAAAACAAATAAAAAACTATTCATACTATAATGCAGACACATATAAATATGTACCATTATAAATATTAAACTGGGGGAACAAAATTGATATGCATGACAAGCGTCAACGGTATATGTCAAAGAAGTTTACAACAACAATAAAACTGAAATAACTAAATCACAAATGGATCACACACATGCCTAATAGAGCAATCTGCCGACCACCAACAACAAAAACCACCACTTTTAAATATATTAAAATGAAACTAAGAAAAGGTAGAAGAAAAACCAAAAGGATACAATAATACAAATATATATATGGCATTGGTCACTGGTCATGAACAGAAAGAAGGCCTTCAACAAAATTTGCTTTTTGTTGGCGCTGCATTAAAACTGATTGCGTAAAAGATTTCGCTTTTACACAACAACAACAACAACTATATAGCAACTGTTAACATTAACTAACCAAGAAATAAAAACAACAACAGAAGCATTTTGGACGACTGAGTGCAGTATCAAGCATTAAACCATTTGTGTGTTAACACAAAAACTTCTTCTTGTTGTTATTGTTGCTGTTAATCATTTTTTATATCATCCACCTAAGAAAGGAGGCAAATTAAATTTTTTATTTCTTTTGCTACACCCAGTAAACGAAGTCAGAGACGTGTTGCAAAATATTTCAATTCTATATCTGTTTAGTTTTGTCTGCGCAGGGGTTCATCATGTTATTGGCATACTTTTAATCACCCAATTATAATCACGCAATTCATTGATGTGCCGAAAATAGGCGAGGTCGGGTTGCAAACTCGCCCACAATTAAAAAAAAAAACGCATTTAACGTAAAACAAAAACACTATTGGAAAATGTCATCATGTACCTGCCACGCCCACTATTTGTTTATACATATGGAGGGTACTTAACATTGAGCCTAGACCTAATTCATTGTTCTTACTTGTTTTTTTCCTTTTTTCAATTACAATAAAATGTTTGTTGGGTGTATTTGCTGTTGTTTTACACAGATCATAAAGTTTGTTTGTTTGTTGTTTTTGTTATTCGTTAACTGGGTTTTTAAGTTAATAATGTTATTTTCTGGTCAATGTACCCTTTTCAACGCCACAAACTCACGTACACACATACCACCCAGCGTAGTAAATGTATAACAATAAAAACAACAACAAAATATATGAAGGATTCCATTATAAAGGTTAAGGCAGTTGTAAACGAATTCGAAACTACTTTCAATAGAAAACTGCTGAACAAAAACAAAACTTTTAATAAAAATCTTAAACAAAAATATTGAAATTATAAAAAATCAACTACGTTAGAAAGTTAGCAACAGTATTAATTTTAAATGAGTTTGTTGGTAGTATATGAAGAAGATTTTTTTTCAAAACACTCTTAAAATAGTTGAAGCACTTTATGGCATCACTTTATAACAAAACAGTAGTAAAGTTTATTTTTGTGCGAAATTGGTCTTTCTAGTGAAGAAGCCGCCTTCACAGCACAGCACAACACAACTCAACTCAATTCTACGCAACGAAATTCACTTTTTATACCTTTAATATAAAATTGTCATTATTATTGTGTGTTAAGATTGCTCTGTGATGCTGTGTGTTGATGAAGATGGACTGCCTGACTGCTGGCCCTGCCTTTTGCTTAAGCCACTGTGATCCTGAGTTTTATGTTTTTTTTCTTTCTATAGTTTTTGTTTTGTTTTGTGTTGCGTAGCTTTGCCTTTAACAAATGTTCAAAGTCAATCGCTTGATTTGTGTGAGAGCCTATATGTTGGTGGTATATGTTCCATATGAGTCTTATTGTGTGTGAACCTTTACTTATCATTGTTGCTGTTGCTTTTAACATATAATTTTGTTCTTATTTCGTTTTTTGGTTTCATTATTGTTGTTTTCGTTTTTGTTTTTGTTGCTATTGTTTTGTTTTGTGGTTGATCGTCAATTTAAATTATTGTGCTTCTGGGTGGCGTTTTGTATCACACTTCCATTGTAGTTATAAAAATATATACGTAGTGTATATGTATATGGGTACGTGTGAATATACATATATTGTATTTTCGGATGAGATCAATATAGAAATAAAAACGAAATTGAAATTGATATAATTTGTACAACAATGTAGTACAGCAGGTAATAGGAATGTTATCCAGCAGGTATACAAAATGAATACAACAAATTATATATAATATATATATAAGGAAACTGTTTACTGAGAGGGGACTCTCACAATATCCAGAAAAACTTAACCTAGATAGCTTTTGCAATCATTTTAAACCAGCATTGTATCACTTATAGCACTAAGAAAAGATTGTTGTATGACAAAAGTCCACAATTCTTAATATTTTTCAATTAATTTTGGTATAATTGAACCTTATAATAAGTGAAATTAATGTGCCGAATTTCATTCAAAAAAATCAAGAATTGTGGATTTTTGCCAAACAACACTTAGTCGATAGCATTGTGTGAAAATCATTGCGTCTGTTACTAGAAAAACTTTACACGCTTATATCTTTGAAACGGTAGCTTTCTAAAGTCGATCGGGGACCCATTTTTGCAATAAACACTACTATGTATAATGAGTTGTGGTAATTAAGTGGGCAATGCCATGTCTATTAAATATAAATCATTTGAAAGCTGAATTAATTAACAAGTTTTTACAAAAAGTTTGAACAAAATCCGTCCAGCCGTTTCCAAGTTATAAGACTTTGAAAATTATCTTAAATCGCCCGTTGCTTACTGAGCAGTTCTGAGCGCCACATTTTGATGTTTGGTTTGTGATTTTTCAAATTACGATACACACATACACACACAAGAGGGAATGTGAATTTGTTTGGCTTATAACTGGAAAACTACTGCTCCGATTTTGGTCAAATTTTCTGCAAACATTGGGAAATTTCTCTATCTTTTCGGGGATTCTTAGTTAATGGGCGCGGCACCGCCCATTTGCTTAGGTAATTACTTTTTCGAAAGAAATGTTTATTTGTTAACTAAATGTGTGGTGCCACGCCCATAGAACATGCTTCGTTAGAAACCTGAATTAGTTTACAAATTTTCACAAAAATTTAAACAAAATCCGTTCAGCCGTTTCTTAGATACAAGACTTGTATATATTTTAGTGAAATATTTTGGAAATGGCGTCCCTTTAATCGAAACAATTTCTTTCTTAAAGTTTACTGTATATAGTGTGACTCAAGGTATGAGCCACGAGGCTGTTAAATATTTAAAATTAGTTAAAAAATGTAGTCCTTGTGGCTTAAACATCGTGGTGGAAGACACAAGCCAGCATCAGTATAATAACGTGAGAACAGAGGCTTCTTGCTGGAAAGTTATGATATTTTAATGCTATGGATAAATAGTAAGTAAGTTATCTATACATATTAACAAGGTGTAAGCCATGTAATAGGAATATAATTAGTACCCTAAAGGATTAGACTATAGATGCAATGTCCATCACTGTTCTTCCTTCTTAAAACACATTTTTACTTACTTGCTACATACGAGAAATTGCTCCACTATTTGCACTGTAATGTTTTTACCTGCAACTATGTAGATTTTGAAAGTACGTGTACTTGTGCACAAATCCCTGGAGAAATTGTTCATGTCAATGTTAATTATATTAATTTTTTGCAACTACATAATCTTAAAAAACACAAACGCGAGTACATATGTATGCTACCTGACTTGTATGCATTAAATCTCATTGGCGTTCTTTTTCTTTTTTTAATTTTTTCGTATGTATGTACGGCCCAGCATACGCGAAATGCTAATTTTATTGATGGTACGCGTAATAATGATGTTTTCGTCATTTGCAAAACTACTGTAATTTATTAAAAATGTGTTTTTTATTTGTGTTGCAGTTGTAAGCTCCACTGAGACACTCAAGCTCAAGTAAGCGTACATTGTTTCGCATGTCAACGAAAGATTTGTTGCACATGCGCCTAGAATATGAAATGGTTGTGACATAAGTAAGTACAAGCTTTATGCATCATCAGTTTTTTACTGGAGGGCACTGATATAATGTCATTGCTGCTGTTACTGGTTTATGTTGTTTATGGCCGTTCATTATCAATCAAATTGCCGGCATGTCAATCATTTTATTTTAAAGTGTGCAAAGAGTAGCAACACTATCCACACAATTCACATATAAGGTACGTTGGTGGTATACAGTATTAAGTGGCACATTATTGAAATGATATTGTTGGGTAATTCAAGCTTATGTTAAGCTTTATATTTTAAATATTTTCCCACCCATATGTCTTAAAAATCAATTACTGTTTAGAATTTTAAAAATAATTTACAATTTCATGACTAATTTTCTTTTTATTGCACGTTGCTGCAAACCACCTTTCCAGCCAGTCGTGCTATTATGATATCAGGTGTCATATACAATAATTCATGGCTTTTTAGTCATATTTTTCTGAAGTTCATCAACCCAATTAATATAACTGGAAATCATGCCATACACCCGAACTAATAACAACGCAAAAAGAATTATTTTACATATACACACAAGTATAATAATTTCATTAACATTTACGCGATCGTCTGGTAAATTCTTTTTTTTAGTAATTTCAAATTACCTAGTCTTTCTTGTGTTCTACATATGCTTCTGTATGTAATTCAATATTATTATGTTTTGAAGCTTTCGTAACAAAAATTAATATTCTGCCAATTAAGCAAAAAATAAACTGCTGTTGCATGCTTGGCTTTTATATTGAAAGAGATTGACTGAGTATGTGTATATGTACAATGTCTGGTTTGAAATTCCAGGAAAACCCCTTCTTCCATAAAACTTTGGTGTAGCTTTTTTTAAGTCTAACAACTTCATTGGCATGTGACACAAATGTTGAGTCACACTGCTTTAATATTAAATAACCGCATGACTTATATGTTAAGCTATACTAGCTGTAGGAAACTATAAAAAAGAAATTGTTTCACCCAAAGGGACGCTATTTTAATAATATTTGACTAAGAAACGGCTGAAGGTGAAAATTTGTACATTAATTAAGCTTTCTAACGAAGCATGTTCTGTGGGCGTGGCACCACCCATTTAGTTAAAAAAACAACATTTCCTTCGAAAAAGTAATTTCCTAAGCAAATGGGCGGTGCCGCACTCATTAACTAAGAATCCCCGAGAAGATAGAGAAATTTCCCAATGTTTGCAAAAAAATTTACCAAAATCGGAGCAGTAGTTTTCTAGCTATAAGCCAAACAAATTCACATTCATTCTTGTGTGTGTGTGTGTCGTAATTTTAAAAATCACAAACCAAACATCAAAGTGTGAGAAAAATACCAGGCGCTCAGAACTGCTCAGTAAGCAACGGGCGATTTAAGATAATTTTCAAAATCTTATAACTTGGAAATGGCTGGATGGATTTAGCTCAAATTTTTTAAGGAAATTCGAAGATTAATTCAGTTTTCAAACGAGGCATGTTTTGTGGGCGTGGCACTACCCATTTAGTTGAAAAAGAACATTTTTGAAAAAGTCGTTTCCTAAGCATATGGGCAATACCACGCCCATAAATTGTGGCTACTCAAAAAGCTACAGAAATTTCTAAATTGTTGCAAAAAATTTGACTAAAATCGGATTTATCCGTGTGGAAAGTAATAAACAAAACAATATTACCCTCTTTTTGGTGGGGTTGCTTTTGTCATTTAATTTGGCAAATCAGTCAAAATATTTATTAATTTTTGGATGCCATTTAAAAAATATTTACTTGTCTTTGTGTAAATAGACTGTTTCAATCCGTTCCCATATATTTTAAGTTAAATTGTTACCACGGTATATGCGTTTTTAAATACATTGCGTTAAATATTAGAATAGTTTTCATAGTTTGTTTAAATTACCGTTTAAACTTTATATAACCCATCACTTGTTCTTTTTTGTTTTAAAAATGTTAAAGTTAAAAACCTTCTGGAGTTTTCCTATTATTCATAAATAACAGGCATGTAAAGTTGAATACAAAATATGAAACATTGGAAAGAGTTCTTAATAAAACTATATACTATAGATATGCGTACCAAATGTCAAGTTTAAAGATCAATTTTGGTGATAGATTTTCGTCGATTCTGGACGTGGCTTTTAGCCGATTTTGACCAAAAGCAATATATAGCGATCTGCTTGCAGAACTTAGAAGGATCTGTATAACATTTCAGCTCAATATTTCAAAATTTACAAGCGCAAAAGTGACAACGACAGAGAGTCACACGGACTGACAGAGATCGACTCAGTTTTTGATGCTGATCAAGGATATGTATACTTTGTAGAGTCTTTGACGCTTACTTCTAGATGTTGCAAACGGAATGACAAACTTAGTATGCCCCTCATATTATGTAAAGGGTATACAAAAATTATTAAAGGGGACATGAGTGGATAATTCTTATACAAACTAACCTAAATACTAAACTCTTCCATAATCTTAGATTAGCTTTTATAGGGTGTTTCACAAATGTTTTAGACTTTTATTTTATTTATTCTATAGTTAAAAAGTTTGTTTTTTGCCTTAACGCATATGCATCATGATGCATAAATCATATTTTATAAGCACTTTAGAGTTTCATGTGAAGCACAGAAAGTTTTTTACAACAACTTAAGGCCATAAGGAACATCAGCATCAAATACTTATATGTATATAGTTTTCTTCTTCTTCTTCTTCTTTTTTTTTTTTTTCTTTTGCTTATGTTCTATGGATTTTTACAAGAAAAGTTTTTCTTTATCATTACGTGTGCACGTGGTTGTGCGTGTATGTGTGTCTGAATATCTATAGAACAACTTTATCCCTCAAAAAATGTACATTGGAATGCTTTTACTCCATGAAATGAATCCATGATACAACAACTATACAGTTATGGAATTTATATTTAAAAACCAAGAAATCTTGTAGGTATCAAAAAAACCAAAACAAAAAAAATTGCGCCAAATATTACATAAGAATAAGAAAAAAATACCAAGAAGAAGAAGAACGAACGTTTTCTTTGTAGCAGGTTTTGATCGAGTAACTGATTGTGCAAACTGAAATAAATACTTATACGTATTAAGAATCTCTCTTTCTCTCTGTCCCTCTCTTCATTCATTGCGGTTTGAAATCGAACATCAAACTTCATTTTTCTTTATGCTCCCATATCCCCCCATAACAATTCATATATTTTATGTTATTCTTAAGGGAAGTATCATACTTTTGTTGACTTTATTTAATGAACCCTGTAAAAAAGCAGTCGCCACTATGTCTAGCCATTATGGAATAGTGTACAAAGTTATTGTTCGTATTCATCACTTTTCCTTCGATAACAAATCTTTACAGAATCAATCAATAATTTGTTACAATTGTTCTAAAGGCAGTTTTTCTTATAGTTAAGCTCCTCTCAACATGATTATAACTCATGCCGTTCGACAATGTATAAAAATGTATTTTAGTGGTACTACCCCAACGCGTTTTATAGGAAACTATAAAAAATAGTACTTTGATTATAATAGAGAAACTTAACATAGAGTGTGTATTTAATGCTTGGGGTTTGAAGAGTTAGAAGAAAGTTTTTGTTGTTAGTTTGTTGTTATAATGTATTAGAATTGGGAACTCTGCCAGACTTCATTTATAAGAAAATTTAATTAAAAGGCAAGCTTTTTAAAAGTCAAGGGAAACAAGTGTCGGTCAAGTCCGACCATTTAATAATCTACACCACAAGGCTCCACTATAAACTATTTTTCACCAAATTTTATTTAAAAAATACGATTTTTGCCACATAAAGAGTTCTATTGTCTCAAAATGGTGATTAATTTTCGATAAAATTACTCTTTTAGGCAATACGGGTCTTTATTCGAAATTTCATAGAAATATCTCAAAAAAATCGACTTTTTGCTTGCTTACAAATTTACGTGGACGGACAGTCTTCGTCTTTGAAGAGTTCTTGAGTTAAAAGAGGAAAGATCAAGATCAAGGTCATCATCTTTTTACCCAACAACTTTTATATGAAGTTTGTTTCGAACAATTTAATCCTTTAATGTCACTTCACATTTTCCAAACTTCATGATTAAATGTAATTATCTTATACATATAATGATCGGTATTCAGTTCTTGGGGAAAATAATCGCTTTTGAGTTTGTGGAGTTACGCAAGTGTTTGATGCGTAAGTTTGATGCGTAAAATATATATATATGAGAAAATAATTGCTTGTTTATAACAACAATACAACCCAATCGACCACGTATGATAAAAAAACAAAACCTTAACACTTAACGTTTGACAACATCTTCGCGTGTATCTTAAAAAATGAGAGAGCGAGAATGAGAGAGAGAGAGCCTCAATCTATGCAAGTGTTTACATAAAAATTTATGGTGTAAAATATTATAAAAAGATTAAGAGCAAATAAACATATTTATATCATATATGAAACTTACAGTTCTGTAGGTGCGTATGTATGTATTAATGTTCGCACGCAACACAAACGAAGTTATCATCACTACTACTCGTTGTCGTTTGTTTGCTTTTTTATGTGTGTATATGTCTGTATTCTATATAGAGAGAGTGGCAAGCAAGCAAGCACGGCACGGCATGGCAAGACAAAGCAGGCAGTCAGGCAGACAAAAGCTTAAGTCTTCAAACAATACAACCGGACAGAGTAACAGTACAGAAATCAAAAAGATTTCTTCAAATCGTGAGGACAGATGCAACGTGCTGTTCACAGCAACTGGTCGCATAATTTAATCGCTGTTACAGAGTCGTGCCGTTCCGTGTTGTGTCGTGTATACATTATTCGATTTCATACATAATTCGTTTACTCATCGCCGTCGTATTCGTTCACACATATTAGTCATTATAGTGCATATATATTGTACATCTGTTAACAGGTTAATAGAAATTTAAGAAAAAACAAAAAACAAATTTATCATACATGAAATTCATCATACGCCTGGTTGGTTGGTTGATTGGTGGGTGGGTGGGTGATTGTTTCATATGAAAAGCAATCGACATAGTGTTCGTATGAGTTTGTTTCAATTTGATTTTACCGGCATTTCACCCACCCAAATGGCACTTACAACCTTAAACACATGTTACTAATGGAGTGTTAAGAGATCGGTGTAAAAATGTGCATAATTATATGAAAGTGTTCCTAGGACCTTAAAAAAAATTAAAACAAAATTGATACTAAAAACCTAAACCAATGTGCAAAACTTAACAATTCGTAAAAAAAATATATTAATATTACATTTTAGAGTCGTTATATATATGTCCATCCGTTTGTTGGTACATTGTGTATGAGAATCATAAATGTGTAAATAAATTTTGCTCTACAACTACTTCCACATTTAGTTTAAGTTCTTTCCAATCACATTTTTATATAAAAACAGTTTATCACTCAGTTTGCAACAGACAGGAGGAAGGCTCAGAGACCCTTCAAACTGTATATATTTTTGATCAGCGTCGAAAAATAAATCGGTCTAAACATATCCGTACATGTATCCAAGTGCTTGTCTGGTGAAGAGACTCTCATGATGGAAAATTTTGATATATTGAGTTAAAAATTTGAGTTTTTTAAAAGGTTGAGAAAACATGACTCTGCAAAAATCAAATTTGATTATTTTCACTTACTTTTTAAGAAAGTTACGGTTATAAAGGTTTATAAGAATTTTTTTTTACAACCAGAAGTTCAAATGATTTATTCAACCATATTTGTCCGTGTGTCCATACAAGCCATACAATAAATAATTAACGAATTAATTAAATAATTTCTTAGTTGCACACGTCTAAATACACACGTCTGAAACATTGCTTTTTTGGGTTGAGAAGCTTAATGAATTAACAATACTTCCAGCTGTTCCATATTACAGAGGTGTTTACCATAATTGACTTTTATTAATAGTTTATGCTACAGGTGGATGAAAATCAATTAATTTCTTTCCCAATTTCTTCGTTTTTTCTTTAATTGCCTGGTTGTATTTTTTTCAGTGTTTACTTTTGTTTTTATTTACATTTTCGTATTTGCTTACACTTACGCCAATAGCCCCAACAGGCCAACCGACACAAAACAAAATGTTAGCTGTAATTTTCTTTACCTTTTTTATTTTTTCCTTACAAGAGGGAGGGTATATTAAGTTTGTTATTCCATTTGCTACACTACACCTAAAAGGAAGATCCTACAAAGCACCAAAAAAATAAATTAATCTAAACATGACTGTCCAAGTGACCATGTGCTTATATTTCAGTCTAATGTTGGCATTCTCTAGATCGTACATTTTAAATATTGAGCTGACACTTCGAAACCAATCTAGACGCAGATTGCTATATAAATTAAAGCAAATTCAGTCAAGGGCCACGCCCACAATAAACAAAAATATATTTATCTGCCACATAAATTAAACTATAAAGTTGAAATTTAGTGCATTTTTTTTTTAATTGCCCCATTTGTAGATGGCCAAAAATGGGCGCGGTGGGATAACACAATATCAACGTAAAACTCAGCTTCCAAGTTGATACGTCACACTATTAAAGGGCATAATCATTTAGCAGCCACGCCCACTTTTTGTATGTAGATATGGGGGATATTTAAGGTTTGGCCTACGCCAAATTTAGTTTTCTTACTTGTTGTTTTTATTGTTCTTTCTTTTTTTGCTAGCGTGCGGTAATTTGTTATAGTTGTTTGTTTTCACAAGGGCCTTTAAAAATTGTGCGTAATTAATTTATAATTAATTTTTGTGGTTTCATTGTTGTTTTCAATGTAAGAATGTGCCGTTAATTGAAACATTAAAAATGCATATACAATATACATGTTATACACGTCGTACAAGTGTGGATGTAGAAAATCTCACACGCATGCATTATAATTTTATGTTTTTATGTCTTTTCTTTTTGTCTTAGTTGATGCGTACTATAACGCATGTACGATACCATATAAATTGGGTGCGAAAAAATGTTCATGTGTTCATGAAAATTTATGAGGTGAAAATCAAAATTTAGAAAGGATTTCTTGAAAAAATCTAATCATTAAAATTGATTCATTTACTTGCACTTGCTCTGTTCTTAGAAAAGATGCTGTCTTAGCTAGTTAAAAATCATCAGAGATGCTGTTACAGTGGCCTGATCATGCCAGTTTGACACCATTAAATTTGTTTGGTCAATATCGATTGATTGGCTCGAAAAATTCGATAGAAAAAATTTTCAAAAAAAAATTTAAAAAAAAAATTTGGAAAAAATTGAATAAAAAAATAAAAGACGTCTGATTGAAGTCAAACTCCCATGTTTAGATTAATTCAGATTTTATAAGAATCCTTAAGGGAAATATTGGTTTCAAATAAAATTTATAACTGGTAGCAATATTTATAAATTTCGATTTTTGTTTAACATTGAAAGTATCCTTAAAGGGACTTTAGAACATATTAGCTAAGAAACATATTTTAATATATAATAAATAAAAAATTGAAACAAACCCTCACTTATAAGGTGGGAATATAATAAGTTTGTCATTGCGTTTGCAACAAACAGAAATGGGTAAAATCGGTCAAGAATCACCCCCACAATCGAGAAAATATTATATATATATCTGCTACAAAAATTTACCTATCTATAGTTACCATATACAAAAACGAGCGTAGCCGAATGACAGACATGTTTACAATTTACAAAAAACCATACTCAGCGCATAACTGAACTGGCGAGCTGATATGTAGTACACACATTATTAGTGGTCGCAATCGTATACCTGGCACGCTCACCAATGTAGAGGTGGAGGGTATTCAGGATTTGGCCTAAGCTATTTCAGTTTTCTTACATGTTTTTATTATAGACTCTTTATATGCATTTCATATCCATTCTTAATAAAGTAATTAAATTAAAATGAACCACAACATTATATTCATATTATTATATTCATATTATATATGCATAAATGTACACATATATAAAACACCCTTGAAAGGCAATTACAAAATATTCGGAGAAGGCCCTACACAGACGAAGAGTAAGGGAGCTGAATGAAAAGTTTTTTAGGGAAAACAATCGACACATTAAACAAGTGGTAATTTCCATTATCAATTACAGAACAGTCATATTTACACTGATGCATATGCACGAACAATACAGGCATGAATGGATGTGCATATGTAGAGAATCCGGAAAAATGTTTAAAAAGCTAACAAAACAAAAATTACGAACGGACATAACTTTCATGTAATGTTACAATTTATTTTATTTCGTTTCAGTTTTTTTTTTTTAATTTCTTGTTATTGTAATGTACTACATGTATGCGCATTGTTGGAGCGAATGAATGAAAAACTTTTTGGCACTATATAGTGAACAGTTATGCATTCAGTTGTTGTTGGTTTGGTATTATTTGTTTTTTTTTTTTTCTTTTTGTTTTGGTGGTTGGAAACTTTGTAAGCCAATAAAAATAAAACAAAAACTCAAAATTGATAATACAGTAAAGTTGTACAATACAATAAATTTTTGCACTTATGAATTAAAAAAAAGAAGTGAAAATATTATAGTCCATCAAGCCCGACCATTCTACATCATTTAACTCTTATGCTAGCAAATAGTTTACACGTATCATTAAATATGAAGCTTTGCCACATAAGTAATTTCGAGGAATATTATTATATGGAAAAAGAAATGGTACGACATTTGCCGCTTACTCGTTCCAAACATCTGTGCTAACTTAATATGCCACACATGTGGTGCAGAGTATAATTATGTTACAAATATTTCATTCTTGGTGGTCGTAATTATGAAAATCACACCAACCTTGATTAAACATATTTTTTAAAAGTCTCATAGAAACGGATATACGGGTTTCGCTTAAACTTTTTGTGGAAACTCGTAAATTTATTCAACTTTCAAGCGAAGCATATTCTGTGGGCATGGCACCACCCATTTGGTTGAAAAAAAAAACACTTTTGAAATAGTCGTTTTCTAAGAAAATAGAAAAATTTCCCAATGTTTGCAAAAAATTTGACCAAAATCGGAGTTGTGGTTAGTGGAAAGTTATAAACAATGGCGGAATGATGTCCACACAACGTCTTCTGACTTCTTAATGTACCTGCCACGCCACCGTTTGTATGTAGTATTTAAATATTGGTGTAAGCCAAAATTAGATTTCTTACTTATTTTGAACTGTATTAGAGAAAGGCGGCTCAGCGTGGCTGGCTTAGTCTGCTACTACTAAAGTTGAATGGGAATAATTTCACATTTTCATGTATTTGTTTTTTTCATCTGTAGTATTAATGCGCATATCTACTAAAACATATATGCTTACTTGTTTAAACATTTTCCAACAACGATTTCTAAAAACTTTGAACATGTACTCACTCACAAACTCACTCATTGAGGCAACACTCCAACACACACTTACAAGTATTTTATGTTAGTACTTGAACATTATAAAAGTTAAACACAGTTAAACATATACTCAAACATATATATGATATGTACATATATACTCGTATATACACAAACATTGTGTAAACATATACATATTAAAGCATTCTTTAAAATGAAGATAACTGTTATTGGGCTCTTCAATGGTTTTCAAGTAGAATATTAAACTACAATACATTGTCTGTGTGTAAGTGTGTGTTTCTTTTTTAGCTAAAGTGATTGAAAAAAATTTAACACAGTGTTGACAGTCTTCTCTATTGCAGATTCTTTTCTTTTTTATACGCAGTCAAGTATACACGCACGCACTCACACACCAAAACTTCTATAACGGTATTTAATGAAAATTGTTGGTTTATATATACATAATATATGTTATATGTGTGTATGTGCCATTGGTACATAATTTTCAATATAAATTTTCAATTTCTAGAAAGATAGAAAGAATTTTAAATAAGTATTGAAAAAAATTGCGTTATGCACCGAAATTGTACTTAAAAAGCAGCGTATAAATATATTCATTTAAGTAGGTGGGGATTTCTTTTTACTACTTTACGGTTAGTGACTATGCGTAGCATCTAATTCTATTTAAAGCTTTAGCTTAATGCTATCATTTAAATCTTTTTAAGTGTACTTAGCGCAAAGGAAAATCTTTTAAGAGCAAAAAAAAAAAAAAGTTACACATTTGAAGACTTTTAGAATTGGTTGCTTGGATATATAGCACTACAACTATCACATCTTTGAGTGATATATAACTTCACTCTCCCTTAGTATAATTTACGTTTCAACATCATTTTATCACCTTGACTGTGAGGGTATAATTTTTTTATCAAAACTTTTGTAGCACCCAGAAAGAAACATCAGAGATCCTATAAAATTTACATTACATTTGAACCCTTTAAGCTGTGTCCGTTCTATGATAAACTTTCTCCCCGTCTTCAAAATAGATATTGCAAAAAATATTGATTGTTCTTATATGAAATTAGTCAAAATCGATCGAAAGATATGCTTACAATTAAGCAAAAACTGAATAAAAATGAATTATTAACCACTTTTTAAGCCTCATTAAAATCTTAATCAAAATATATTCATCTGAAGCTCATTTTTAGCTTAATGGTTTTGTCAATAAACAAAATACCATAAACAGTGAACGTGGAGTGTGGATTTCATGCTGACATTTTGCTTTGACATTTTTGACATTTGGCCATATAAATGAGTTCGTAGTAAAATGTAGCATGTGTACTGCATTTGGAATAAATTTGAGCTCAATATGTCAATCAGTCTGTGTTTCAATTACATACAAAATTGTTATGTTCTTATTGAAAAACATTTTATTTCAAAGAGAGAGATATAATGAACTAACACTCTGAATTTAATACTGCTCAAATACATAGAATCCGTTTTTGAAGTCTTCTTCTCTCTTAAATACAGTGACCATGTACCAGGCGTATAACAAAAAATGTTTTGTGAAATTGTGAAATATTAAAAGGTCATTAGCCTTAATCAAGCGTAAACAGCAAATATAATTGCCTAAATCTCAAAACCATAAACTTAATTGAAATGTAGTATAAACGCTATATGTATATATGTACAGATAAACAACAACAAAACATAAATTCAATATAAATTAAATAAGCAACTGGAACATACAGCAAAGACTAAACGATTATATTAGGCTGTTAATTAAACGAAAGTAATTCGGGGAAATATCCTATTAATAAGCAAACAACAACAATGACAACGTAACCTAAATTAAAACCACATTAATTGAACAAAAGATGCGCATAAGATAATTTGTGTAAAGAAACAACAAAGAAGTTTTAGTTGAACAATTATTGGTTTAAATTTTTAAGATGAATTTTGACTCTAAATCATAATATAGAGGATATAAAAGTAAAACTTCTTTTTAGAGGTCATAATAATAATAAATAGTTTGACAAACATTTTATTTATTCAATATTTTAATACAAATATAAAATTTTATATTATTCCTGATGTAGAAATTTATAGCGAAAAAAAAGAATCACAAAAACACAACATGTTGATGAATTCATTACCGAAATTATTAGTAACTTATTATATGCGTTTAACGAGTGTCTACTGTTGGCATTTTATGCTGTACTGTTACTTTTGGTTATTAGCCATATGGGTGCAAGCTGAAATTTCTACAAATTTCGATTCAACAACAGTTCAACATCTCAGCAACTATGAGCCGTTACAGTGCACCTCACGTAAATTTGATAGTCTAGCCAGATCTATAGATGACGTTGAAGATTTGGAATTGGATGTCCCAGTAAATATTGCATTTGATAATCGCCAAAGAAAACGGTATGTCACATATAATTAGTAGATTTAAAAAATAAAGAAAATGTATAAACGCTTGAAATTAAAAAAAAAAAACTCAATTGAAAATGAAAATTTTCCAATCGAAATTGATAAATATTCTACTTTAAATTGAAAAAGTATGTGTTAAACAAAATAAAAAATTCCAATTTCAATTGAAAAAATCAATCTCAAATAAAAATGAAAAATTTCATTTTAAATTCTAAAAGTTTATTTGCATAAAAATATTTTCAATTTAAATTTGGAAAGGAAAAATTTCTTTTGAAGTTGAAAAATCTACTTGGAAGACAAAACGTTTTCAATACGTTTTGAAATTTTTCAAAATTAAATTGCAATCCTTTCATTTTCAACTGAAAATAGTGCAACACTCTTAGAGCGTTTAAAACTCTTTTTGCTATTACTAGTATATTTAACTTTTTTATTTGACAAAAACGCGTCATATTTAAGTTTCACTTCCGTACAAAAAGTTCAAAACCAAAAACCAAGTTAAAATTTGCAAGTAACACCAGAGAAACGTGCTCCTAAAAATAGCTGTCATCAATATTGTGACACACGTATTGACAGCTGACGCTCCCTTTGAAAATTTTTATACTTTCCTGTCCATTGTAAAACTGTCGTTTAATAAATATCACTTTCTTTTGTTTTGGTTGAAGGCAAAAAGCAACAAAAACCAAAAAAAAAAGAGTGGGAATAAAATTGTGGTATCAGGTTAAAAAGTTTTTCTTTTGTTATTGTCTTTCTTGTTGATAAAATTTTATGAAACTGAATGCGTTTTTGAAATAAACTTGATGTTATAACATTTTCTTTTACTTTTTATTGGTTTTTTCTTTTCTTTTTTTTTTTGAAAATACATTTTTACACGCAAAACTTCAATTTTGTGTTGGTTGGATGGATGAAAATGTAGGAAAAAATCATAAAATTTTAACCACATTGTAAATTTGATGTCACAGGTATACAAAACGCTTTTTGGAAGAAAAAAGCACGTTAACAAATGGTTGGTATAAATATATTATATTATACAGCGTTTTCTTAATAGAGAAGAACTTTTGTGCCTATTAAGTGCTTATCTCATTGGTTAACCAATAGGCTTCAACATAAAAGAGGCGTTAAAGACCCTACAAGATATATACATATATATATATTCTTGATCAGCATCAAAAACTGAGTGGATCTAAATTTTGAGATATTGTGATGAAATTTGAAAACGCTTATAATTGACAAAATATATACATCTGCCACAAAAATTGACCCATGAACTTCAAATTTAGTGTGCGTAGCTACAGTTGTCAAGTTATGTGCCAAAAATAGGCTTATATAAAAAATACGCCCACAATTTACAAAAAAACAACATATTCCGCGTAAAACTCGACTTGCAAGCTGATATGTGTACCCTTCATATTTCTATTTATTTACATACTTTGCTAAGTCTTACTATTAAGCAGGAAAAAACTCTGCACAAAATGAAAAATGCATGAATACCTTCATTATGGAGGCTTTTATAAAACTATTTAATATGTTGTTGTTTTTGGAGATTTTTTTTTTTATGCGGTGCGGTGCTTTACAATTATCTATTATGCATTTTGAGCGTAATGAAATTTCATTAACCCCTCTTTGAATTGAAAAAGTCATTTTTTTACGAGTGTGCACACTCGACTAAATTTAATCTTAGCAGACAAAAAGGCGTCAAACACATTTACAGTGGCAGCAAAGCGAGAATGGTTTTACGTTTATACATACATACATATGCGTATAGATGTCATATGTTTACGCAACGTGTGCGCGCTGCTTATATATAAACGTGTCTGTTGGGGCATTTGTTTACTTTGCTAAATGTGATCTCATTTTTCTTTAGGCTTCTTGGCTTTTTATAATAGTAATGACAATATACTAAGTTTTTCATTTCATTTTCAGCACAGGGAAGGAGACTTTATAAAGTATATGTATATATTCTTAATCAGCAATAAAATCATATACAATGTGGGCATATCCGTCCGTATGTCCTTATATCTCTTTGTTATTAGTACTATCGCGGTAACAATTTTTAGTATATTGAACTAAAATTTTGTTTTGAAATTGAGCAAAATTAGTTGGAAGCCACGCCCACAATCAACAAAAATCTATTTATTTGCCATAAAAATGTACCCATGAAGTTGAAAGTTGGTAGACATATTCATAATTAAATCTTCCAACAATATGCCAAATATGGGCGTGATCTGATAACAGACAAGCCCACAATTTATAAAAACCTTTTTATGCTTGTCGCATTGAAAGCTGATATTTACTAAAGAAATCATAATTAGGTACATGCCACGCCCACTATTTCTATATGGAAATGGAGGGCATTTAAGATTTGGTTTAAGCTAAAACTGTGTTCCTACTTATTTTTTCTTCGTTTAGTGTGGCTGTTGCTGTTGTTTTATTGCAGCAGTTTCTATAATATTATACTACGCTGTGCTTTTATTGCAGTCAACATTTAAAGAAGTATTATAAGTTTTTTGAAAAGTGTGCGTCTATTAAGTAGTGAAGGTAGAAGAAAGTAAAAGTCTATTAAAGTGCTTCTAACACACATTGAAAGGTGGTGAAGTTCATGGACAGACAGACGGACGAAATGATTCTATATGGATTCTCTAAAAAAAATTAAATGCGCACCCCATAGGTGAGATTCAAGTCTCTTCATAGACAAAGCAAATAATCTGAAAAATGTTCTTTAAATCAAATTTAATTTTATACATCTTCAATCCTTATATAGAATTTCTATAGAAGAAAATCTATAACATTAATGAATGACATTCGTACAGGTACGAATGAAAAGCGAAACTCATTAAAGCAAATATTTTTCCATTTTGAGATGACGAATCTGAACTAATGAAACCTCTACCATATACTTTACAAATTGCTGTTATATGAATATTTTTATGATTTTCGTAATTACATTGAGTGACTTGGCTGCTTATTACTTAAAAAACACCATCATTAGCATCGTAAACACTATTAGTAATGTAAAGTATTACGTGTTGTTGTCTTTGTCATATGCACTGTAACATATTAAGAATAGTACTTACTACCACTTATATTCTCATGGTCACAGCGTTTGTAAGAACTATAATCATTTAGATCAGAAAGAAACCTTACACACTATAATGAGTTTATATATCTTGGAGTAAGTTTAGCAACTACCAGGAAGAGGCTTCAGAGACCCTATAGAGTGTACGAAATATTTATCAGGTTCTTGACCTCTCTATTATTAACGACTTCAAGGTGTCGTTGTGTTGCTGAAAAGATTACTAAAACGAAAATATTACGAAATCGAAGTGAAATTTATAAAAAGACGTGCTAGTTTTCTATTTAAAATGAGCAAATTCCCCGCCCACAATTAACCAAAATATTTCACAGACACAAATTCATACCTTCCAATGTTAAATATGTTAAATATTAACATTGGATATTATCTATTTTTCGATGTACTAAAAATGGGCGTTATCAAATTAATGACACGCCCACTCTAGAGGTTCAGAATTTGATTTTTATAATAAAATGCCAAATACCTGTGCCTCTGCCACACTTATTAGTTGCTTATAAAAGTATAGGGTATTCTAGATTCGACCTAAGCCAAAAGTAGCTTTTTTTTAATTTCTTAATATATTAAGTAAACTAAACTAAAACTAAAGTTTACGATTTATTTAAGTAAGCTTTATACTTTTATACCCATCATATATTTACTAAGTTTGTCATTGTATTTGAAAGACGAAAGAAAGAAAGAATAGATGGAGGCGTAACAGACCTTCATCTCCATAGGTCCCTGTGTCTGTTGTCAGTCAAAATTCTCGCCCACAATTGACAAAAATCTATTTATCTTCTACTAAAAATTAAGCTTTTAAGTTGAAATTCGATATAATTTTTAATAATTATCTCATTTATCGATGGGCATGGTCGTATAACAGACACGATAACAAGATACAACCCTACTCAGCATAATGAACTGAACATGCATCCTGATGTGCACTACATGCACCATTAGATGATGTAATTATGTACCCGCCACGCCCTTATTGTTTTTATGTACAAGTGGAGGGTATTTAAAGTTTGGTCTAAGTTATATTTAAGTTTTTTACTTATTTTAGTTTCTGTGTTCTATGTGCTGGTCACTCCTTCTCCTCTCTCTCCCGCTCTGTCTATCAGTCAAGTTACATTTGATCACGTTGTTTATACTTATATATGTATAAACGTTTATAATGGTAGACTGTGGCACACTTAATCATTTGTTTGGTTCTTCTGTCTCATCATCTCATCATCAAACGAAAAAATCTATTTCTGCAGAGCCACAAACTGCACCTATTTCCGGGTGTGCGTAAGTGTGTGTGTGTGTTAAACGAGACACTTGTGAAAATTAGTGTTGATATAAATGCTTCATTAATCATTTTAAATTTTACCGCATAATCCTATTAAGTAGATATGTTACTAACCTTTAACACAACTGAACATATTTAATATACCGCATACGTATATAGTACATATATGTAAAATATATGAAAGAAAAGTTGCTGAAATGTGTCTGAAAACAATTACGCTGACTATTTTTATTTACTATACTTTGGTGCCATTATAATGTTTCGTATGTTCATAAAGTGTCGCTTTATTTCCTTTTGTTTTATGGAAGAAGCAGTTTGGTTCTTACGAAGCCAATATGTCACGTTTATGTATCACATTTCGTGGAATTTTGTTTACATTGTACACTGAAATTATGTTGGCGTAGTATTAATTACCCCGCAGAGTGTATGTATGTAGCATTGTATGCACTGTTGTTCTTACAACAAGAGCAACAAGTTTTGATAATGTTTTCTGTTTGTTTGTTTTTTGTTTTTTTTTTCTTAATTATTTATTTATTCTTATTGAGTGATTATGTCAACAAACGTGAAATGGCGCTGAGTTAAATGATTTCTTATAAAACCAGAACATAATCATAAGAAAAAGACGAATTTTTTATATGTGTTTGTTAGCTTAAGAAAAATCTTTACCGGGCTATTATTGTGTACAGTGGTTATGATGAAGAAATTTAAGGGCATCAGAGAATCAGTCACAGTGACCTGATCAAATTCAAAAAATTAAATTTTTCTGCTAAATATGTATCGATTGGCATCAACTATAAATATTAAATATATATATAAAAAAGATACAAAAGAAGTAAAATTCATTGGATTAAAGTTAGTTTAATTAAGCCTTGTGGAAAATACAATTAATGTGTCAAGTTTCTTTGGAAAATATCAACAATTGTAAATTTTTTCTATATAAGGATTTTTACAAAGTTTGAACCGTTGTATTATAGCGAAAAATAAACGTGGAGGCAAAATTTTTATATCGTTTTAAAGTTTAGAGTTTTCAAATTTTTATGAATACAGAATCCTACAAGTGCAATTTTTTTTAACTTTAAATGACTCATATTTGTGTAAGTTTAAAATTCTCCTAAAAGCTGTCATAGTGGAAGATACGCCATTAAATTCAACTAGTAAATTACAATCGATGAGCCTCAAAATTTCTCTAATAGTGTTTGTGTATGTAAAAAGGGTGGAAAGGTTGTCCACCCATGACCTACACGTCTAGGGAATCTAAAGCTGGTTTCCATAAATAACAAACATTTAACTACAGGGAGTATACGGCCATTTTTCAAATTTGGATTAAAAAAATGAAAATGATTCTCCACCTATCACATTACTTCCGTTCTGTATATCTAATCTAATGAAAAGCAAAATTCTAATTAAGGCCAATTTCGTAATTTCAAACCTTAAATGCAATCATGAATGGCTATGCCTGCGCATTTTAGACAAATGGGTTATCATAACTTAATATCTAAACACGACAACTGTTGTTTGTATACCAACACAACAACACAAATATGTGTTTGAGTATGAAGCGGTTGAAATTTTGTGTAATTTGCACAAATTTTCAACATGACATATCTGGCAAAGCGTGTACGTGTCAATTGCGCCACCAACAACTATATGTGCATAGCGAAACATTCATCGGATGACACAAATGGTTATTACAAAATTTGTAAACTTTATTTCACCCAGTGATATGCAATTCGATATGCAATACATAACCTCAGTGTAAGTAATTTAAATAATGTTAATAATGCAATATTTCCTTAAGAATTTTCCTTTATATTCATAATATAAAATCCTAATCATACACTTTCCTTCTATGTGGTGGTGTAAAGCGCATAATGTTTTTATTATTAATATTATAATAAGGATTTAATTGAGTCCAAGGTATTAGCAAAACATCTTTATTATTATCTTTCGCATGATGCTTGGTATTTAAGTTCTTTGCTTTTCTTTTAGAAGGCTGCTTATGGTTTTTCCTCTGCTTATGCGTTTTCTTCAGTTGCTTGTTAGGTGAACTTTGCTTGGCCTTGATACCATACCACCAGATAAATTCACCGATAAACACCAAGAAACTTATGCCTAACCCCACACATAATAGAACAAAAGGTGCTCGCAAGTGCTCTATAGTTAAAACAATTACTCGTTCTATAATGAGAGAAAGGAGAGAAAATTTGATTTGTGGCAACATGAGATGGAAGGTATACTAAAATATCATATCAGATAATATGTATTAGAGAACGTAAGCATGTACTTGCCACGCCCACCATTTGTATGCAGATGTGAAGGGTATTTAAGATTTGGTCTAAGACAAATTTAGTTTTTTCTCATTGTCGATTTTATTTTTTTCTACCCTTTTCCAACGCACCTGTAAATTCCGGTCTCATCTTAGCAATTCTATTTAAATAGGTATGATTATAAATAAAATCGTTGGAGATTTTTTCAAAAATGCCAAAATCACGCATTCGCCGTATTAAAAGGTTGATTTCGTAGCGCAATATAAAGCCAGGCTTCATAATCATTTGTATTGGGCTGGTGAACACATTTTTCGGGAACCCAATTATATGATCGGAGACGGAATGTTGCAAAATATACAAGCGACTACACAGTATAACTTTATTGCCCTTTTTCACCTGTTCCAAATTAGCAGTGTTGGGTACGAATTCCAAAGAATTGTTATACATATCATAAATCCATTGATCGTCTTCATTTTCAAACCAATCATGATTCTCCTCAAAGCCGCCTAAAGCAGAACCTCTAGCAGTGACAAATTTTCGTTATTTGCTTACTTACCAAATGGTATGCCAGCTTCAACCACTTCCGTTAATTCATCAATTTGATGCATTAAGCCGGGATCCTTAAAAACGGAAATCAACTTCGATACAAAAATCGCCATGACATTTATAGCATACAAGTTCAATGCTATAAATAATATGCGAGTAGCATGACATATAGGGCGCTCATATACAGAGGTCATAATGAATACACCCAGATTATTAAGACCAATCAGAGATATTTGCTTAGAATTTTTCGGTTCTGGCAATAGGTTTACATACATATACCAGAAGAACCAAGTTATCATTAAAACAGCGAGAAAACATAGCCACGTCACGTCTTTGAATATATTGTATAAGGCCATCCAAAAGGGACGATCTTTAGCCAATTTAACAAACCAGGTGTAACTGTCCTCCATATAACAATCCGTTACCCAAAAATCCAAACTAATTTCATCGTCTGGATAAAAGCCTCCGATAACAAAATCACAAGTTCGATTATTTAATTTTCCTAATAAACCACTATATGTACCGGACGCTTCTAATACGCCGCGACTTTCATAAGTGCAAATTGTATCGACCTTGAACACAAAACATTCACATTTCATTTACATAAAAATTTCCAATAAAGTTTCACTCACTGAAAACTTTAAACGTTCCTTTAGAAAATCCACCATTTTCATTTCAATGCCACTAGCACAATTATCTTCAACGAAGGGTGCCCACACTGAAGCGCACAAAGAGAACGAACAATTCTTTGCCGAAACGGCGTTAAATAACTTATATACAAAAGTCTTCAAAATCATACTTTTTGGTGAAAATTGACCATTATCGCATTGACCAAAAACCTGTGTTTTCAATTTTCTACAATCTATTTCTTGATAATAACGCATGGCCACCAAATTATACGCAGTAGGTGAGATAGCATATAGTAGAGCTGCTTTGGTAACGAAAGCCTCGTTCAGTAATTCGTAAAATATTTGCATGGCCGTCTCCTCCGTTTGATTGCGTTCTTCAACATTATGAAAGAGAATCAGGAATTCAGCGCCCGGGTTCCACGAAACCGAACGCATCAAATAATTACGCAGCAATATACTTAAATTATACAAATCATCCAAAATAATAACATAATAATCTGCCAAGACCAAACCTTTGTCATTTATAATATCATCATCATACAGTGTAGAATCCGACATTATGCGCACTTGATAATTAGTACGGCGAGGAGAATTTATATCATTTAAACGCTGCAAGTAGCCGCGCTGTATAAAGGCAGCTGGCATAGATAAATTATGCACCTGAGTGGCCATAATATTTAAAGATCTTGTTAATTGTTCGCGTCTCTCAAAGTAAAGTTCAGCAAAATTGTACAAACACTTAGTACCCGCCGACCATGCCATCGGTCCACCGTCATTTATTCTACGAAAATAAACTTCCAGCAGATTTTGTGTGTAATTGATTTGACTTTGTGCCCTTGTTACTCTTAAATACGAAACGAGTAATAAAATAAAAAAGAATTTCGATATTTCCATTTTACGCGCTAAACATTCTACACACTAGAACTTTTGAAAAACTTTTGAAAATTATAGCAGTGTTGCAGAACTATTTATATAACAATTTATAGCATACTTTTCTATAGAACACATGTTATTAGTTAAATATTAAAGCATACTTGTTGTTACAGCTTGTTATTATATTTCATTGCATGCTTCTCTGTTTACCTATAAAGATGTTGTAAAAAGTATGCTTTTTAATCCCTCCACGCCAACCTGAGAGGTATATTAAGTTTTTCATTCCATTCATAGCATCTAGTAGAAGGCGTTAAGACCCTATGAAGTATTCGTGATCAGCATCAAAAATTGAGTCGATCTAAACTTGTATGTCTGGGTGTCCGTGTCGTCACTCTCACGGTTATAAATTTTGAAATATTAATGTGAATTTTTCTACAGACTACTTCTACACACAAATTTCTATTTAAAAAGGCAAAATCGATCAAAATCCACGCCCACAACAGACAAAAATATATTTATCTGCTAAAAAAATTGAGCTATGAAGTTGAAATCTGGTGCACACATTTATAATTATCCCATTCACGAAAGTGCCAAAAATTGACACGCTTGGATAGGCCCACAACTTACAAAAAAAATATACTCGGCGTAATTCGACTGCCACGCTCCCTTTTTGTAAGTACGTGAAGAGGGTATTTAAGATTTCACTTAACTTTAATTTTGCTTTTGTATTTGCTAATGTTTTTTTTTTTTTGTTGAACTGTCTCCGCATTGGCGTCTTTTTTTATGCTTACATAACAAATGTCAAAAATTAATGACAAATGTTAAGAAAGTTTCATTCATGGTAAGTGAGTGTTTGAAGTTTCTTTTCTTTTATTGTATTTACTTGTCGTCTTCCCATTTTGTTCTCATTAAGGATCATGACTCTGACAATGATTGCAGCATATCTCATAAATACATATAATCAACAAGAAATATGAACATTTATAAATTATGTGTTTGTTTAATGATCATAACTAACCAGACATAGCACCCACTCTTAACTCTATTATATGCAATATTTTATTGTTGACTATTGCTCTTTCTCTCCCTCGTCCTTTGTTGGAAGATGGTCTTTGTTCTAACTAAAAGCCCCAAAGATAAAACGATGTCAACGTTGGTAATTTAATTTAACCTCAAACTCTAACATTTCCTTGCTTTGGCTCTTTGCTTTGCTTAGAGTAAAATTAAAAGGAAACGGAACTCTATAACTATAACTCGCCCTCCCCAACAGAAGAGTACTTGTATACCAACAAATTTATATTTTATTAAGTAAAGAGTGAGGGAAAGAGGGAGCGACATCTTCTGTGAAAAGTAAATAAGTTTGTGGTTGGTGTTGGTGTGAACGCAATAATCTTGAAAATATGTTTGCAGAGTTTTGTCGACATCCTCATAGCCAAAGGATACATTATATTATTAATATTACATTTTGCGGTTCGAATGCTAAGGACATCATAAGGTATTACATAATACCACTTCTCGCTGCATTGTTTATTTATAATTACAAAAACTTTACGTGTCACTTCATAATATTTCATTCTAACTAAATTATTTAAGATTGTCTCATTTAAATGATTAATAATAATTTTCACTCGTGATGATATGGCTTTCTAATCAAATTCTAATAGGATTGAATTTTCAAAACATTTCATAAATATGGATTAAAATGTAAATTATTTTATCAACACTCACCCTCAAGTACTATATGTTTACGTATTATATTGGCTTTGCTTAATTATTTTCTTATAGTATATATTTTGCATGTAATTAGGTTACATGTCATTGAGCATGTAGCATATGATGGCTAATCTGTAAACTTTATGAGTTACATTGTATCGTACCGTCAAATGAATGACACTTTCAGAGTGCCAAGTGTCTGAATAGCAACAAGAAAAAAAACTTAATTTGGGTGAAACCAAATCTTAAATGCCCTACATATCTACATACAATCAATGGGCAGATACATAATTCCGCTCACTAATAATGTATTACCTATCAGCCAAATTTTATGCTGAGTACAGTTTTTTATAAGTTGTGGGCATCGTGGTTATCCCCGATGACGATGATAAATGGGGTCATAATAAGTCTGTGTTCCAATTGTCAACTTCATAGGTCAATAGCTTCCTTCTAATTGTTGTAAATGAAGAGACAAACTTAGTATCCTCTCTTCTATGTGGAAGGTACAAAAACTAAACAAACTAATAAATTTGTTGACAATATTTGTAAACAAGTAAATAAACTATCACGAACACATTTGCAAATTTTTTTAATATAAGAACTCGTTAAAATTATTTATATTTA
Organism: Crataerina pallida; assembly: GCA_949710015.1. Classification (NCBI taxonomy): domain Eukaryota; kingdom Metazoa; phylum Arthropoda; class Insecta; order Diptera; family Hippoboscidae; genus Crataerina; species Crataerina pallida. The sequence continues at coordinate 6,463,587 of OX453293.1, forward strand.
ATTTTCAAATTAGCTGAAAGAAATATTAGATGGCAGTAACATGAAAAGATAGGTTAGCTTGTAATCAATGGTCGTATAAATAAGCAAATAAATAATTAGGGTCTTCATGACAGCATGCAAACAATAATATTAAGCAGGCACGTAGCTGGCTAAAATTGAGGGGGGTATAACATTTTTTTCAACAGCAAAGCACGAAAAGGCAAAATGGTAAATTCCTTGTGCTAGTTCAAACTATTTAGACTACCATAAAAATCATTTTTAGAAAGGGTATTTAAAAAAATGGCTCATTTCGGCAGAATATGAAATACACACGTAAAATACTGTGTTCACGCAAACTTTGAGAATTTTTCAGCAGTGTAAAAATTGTTTCTCTACGTATTCCTCTATTTTACAGTAATTCAAAGTTTGTGTTGCGGTGAAAATCATAATTTGACGCACTATGACAGCCTCTGTGATGATTTTAAACCACCATAAAAAGCGTTCTTTGAAACCCCTCACTTTTTTATAAAATATTACATATTTGTGACTTTTTTAAGTAGTTTTATAACTTGCATTATGTGTAGCCAAGGGTTTATTAAGTTTATGTGGATATTTTTAATATCAAACCGGCTTTAAATTATACGAATGAATTCAGAAACTCTTACTGCCTGTCGGTCTTTCTATATAAATTGTAACCCTTTTTGTCAGATATTTTAATGAAATATGATTTAAGAAAATGTTTTGATCCTATTGGAAATGAACCAGATTGGACCATTTCTACAACCCCTTCCCATACAAAGAATTATATTAGAAAGGAAGCATAATTTTATGCAATTAAGTGGTGTAGGATATTAAACGGTCGAATATAGTCGACTATAACATTTCCACTTGTTTTTTTTTTACAGCTCTCCTTCAAACTCTAATATGTGTGGTTTTATAATTAAATGAAAAACATCCTATAGAATTTTTTTTTTGCATATTATAATCTTTTGCTTAACTATGGGAATATATTAAGTTTTTCAGAGATCCTACTAAATATATATGTTGTCGATTTGCATTAAAAACTGAGCCAATCTAGACATAAATGCCCGTCTGTTGTAGGCACTCTCACAATCGTAAATTTTAAGATATTAAGCTGAATTTTTCTACACCTTTAGTTTCTGCTCATGGAGGGCTTTTGCAATCTAGTAAATTCGTTCAAAAGCCATGCCCAGTTGAAATATTTATAATTACCCCGCCATTGATATGCCAAAAGTGAGCATAGTCAATCAGCGTTAAACTCGACTGATAGGTAAGCTGATACTCAATACATGTGCCACGCCTTCCTCTGTGTGTAGATGTGGAAGGTATTTAAAATTCAGCTTAACCCAAATATAATTTTTTTACTTGTTACTTGTTCTTGTTAACCTTTTTTATATGAATCGTCACAACTTTTTATAATATTTCTGTTCTCCTAGCTGTTGTTGCCGTTACTATTGCTAGTGCCTGTTTTTTTTTCACCGTTGCTATTTATGCTTGAGTTATTTTAGACGTAGAAAAAAATCTTTTTTAAGCGAAATAAAAAATAAATAAAAAGGAAATATTTTTCATGTTAATTATACTGGAAATTTCTCTACCAAGCTTGAGTTTAATAATTTCTACGGAATAGTTTCTCATTGAAAAGTTAATTAAATGAATAAATGAATGTCGGTTTTTCCGCTATATAATTGAAAGAAAGGGGCAGTGTACTGCAATAATGAATTTTCTTTGAAAAATATCTTTAGCCTTGTTTTCAAAACATAAAAAAAGGAAAAAAAGAAAAGCTTTTAATTTACATTTCTAATATAATAATTTAAATTAATTGAAATATTTAAAAAAATTTCGTAAAAATTGTGATATTTTTCAATATTTTTCCATAAGAATTTCTTTAGAGATCTACCAGGCGTATGAGTGATACAATGCAAGTATATAATACAATTACAGTTTCAACTGTTGTTGTATGTTTGTTTTGGATATGTACCGAAGAAAAAAATGCCACCTATTGTATGTAAACATGAAGAGAATTTCCCAAAAATTGTGTATTTTAATGGCGGGGGGAAATAATATTCATTTTACAAAGTTATGAACTCCGAAATGGAAGGGGTGCACAGCACAACAAACAAAATCCATTAAGTGGAAATGTTGGGACCATAAAAATTATTTTCGGCTCTTTTTTTTTTTAGTTTCTTTATGGCTTTGTTTCTGCAATGGCCAGTAGCAGGCGACACTTTCAAGTAACGCCATTTAATACTACACTTTTACTCAGGCAATGCATTACAAAATCTCCATATACATACATACCATACACATGTTTGCTTGTGTATTGTAATGAATATGTTAAAAGAAGTTAGAGAAAAACCTTCAAACCACTCTAAATGGAAGAGGAAGAAAAATTCAACATCAGCAATAGTGACAACGACAGTAGCAACAATAACAATAATAAATAAAATGATGATGATGATGATGATGATGACAAGAAGAGCTATAACAACACAATGATAAACAAGTTTGAGGACGGAACAAATAAGAATGAAAAAAAAAAGAAAGGAAAAAATTTTCTTTAGCTTACGCCAATTTTTAAATACCCTTTGAATCTACATACAAACAGTAGGTGTGGCAAGTATGTGATTATGCCACGTCATAGTGCATGGAATAAGTATCAGCTTGCAAATCGACTTTAACGCTGAATATGTTTTTTTGTAAATTGTGGGCGTGTCTATTATCGAATTTTGCCCATTTTCGGCACATCGATGACCAAATGTTGAACAGATTTCAACTTCATAGCTCAAGTTTTCTGGCTGACAAATAGATTTTTATCGATTATGGGTGTGGCTCTTGACCGATTTTATATAATTGAAATTAAATGCATGAAAAAGTGTGTATGTACAAAATTTCAACTCATTATCTTAAAATAAATTTTGACTTCTTCTTCTGGATGTTGCAAACGGAATGAAAAACTTAGTTTATCTCTCATCTTATGCGTAGGGTAGAAAAGGAGTGACAACAACATGAAGAAGAAGCATTGCAAAAAAGTACGAATGCATCTCCCCATTAAAAGGAGTTTGTAAGTTAAAGAATGACTCATTTTTATTGTCTACGAGAGACGAGAGTCTTGGTTATAAATGGAAATAAAAGTTAAGTGAAGTATGCGTTGCATAGTTATGTTTTACAAAAGATATTTAATAGTTTTCTTATGGCCCTTTTCTTACTGTCAACTAATGATAAACTTGGTCTTTATTGACAATGTTGTAATGTCTCTAAATCTTTAGTAATGTTTATTAGAAATATTGGTATAAAATAAATAATTTCGATATTAATAAATTTGTAAAAGTGTAATAAGGAAAATGCTAAGAGTTTTTTATTCTATTTATTTCTTTTTTAGATTCGTTTTACATCTGAATGCAACCACTCCATTAAATATAAATTTCTCACAAATCGTGGCCCGTAAAATATATTTCAATCAAACCAGTAAGTATGGGAAGCTTATGATTTATACTCTCCACATAACAAAAGGGTTATACTAACTCCAACTCCAACTACGCGAAACAAGCTTCTGGGATCTTCGTGAGATCCCTGAATTAATGTGTATTCTTAATCAGCATTACGATATAAAACGATCTACAACCACTATATTGGTATAAATGTGGAGGGTATCCAAGATTCAGCCTAAGCCAAATTGTGTATTATTTTATAAAACCAAAAATTTTTTTAAATATTCAGCAAATATTATGCATTCTGCGAATACGGATCAACGTTCCATAATATTACCATGTGCTCTGCGTGGTCAATATGATATTTTTGTACAAGCACGTCGTCGAGGTTCCATTAAGATTGAAGCTCATATGTGGCATTATGGTATTGATTATTGGCCTTTACTACTTAATCGCTCTCAACGGGTTAGTATACGCACACAGAATCGTGTACGTAAGCGGCAAATGATTGTTAAATGGGAAAAAAGGTAAATATTTGTTATTTATACTATAGACAAAGACAGCAATAGAGAGAATGAGAGAGTGAGTGTGGCATTAATATGAATAATAATGAGATTGATTTTGGTGTTTTCATATTTGTTTAACAGTAAATTTGACTTTCATGCTGTACATTATTGTTTGGTTGTAAGTACACAGCATGCTCATAATGATTTTTGTGAGGCTGTTGAAGAGTACGCCACTGCAGTATATCGTAAAACAACGCAGGCATCGTGTTTAAATGTAAACATGGTGGATTTGGTGTTTGCCCGTCACCCGGAGAAAGCCAGAAAATTAGGTAAAGTAAAAAAAAAACCTAATAAGAATTCATTTAAAAAAATATTCATAATTATTGATAAAATTAATATATTTAGATCCCTACATAACCAATGTGATATGTACAGGCAGTCGTACTCAACAACTAATACGAGGCTTGGCCACCAATTATCTTTATTATCTTGACGTTTTCGGCGTACATACAAAAAAACAAAATCTTACTTTTCATTTAACCTCTCATACGATACATTTTAATCGCAGTCATCCGTCTGTATTGAAAAGTAATGCTTTAAATTTAGTTAAAATTACGGGTTTACATGGTGTACAAGTTTTTAGTTTTAAGGTAAGTGGCAACTCTTTCTAGATATATCATTGAATTTATTCATACATGTACTCGTATAGACACCAATTACCATAAATTTGTCACGTTTACGTTATTTAATTGTACCCTGTGGTGGTAGTGAAGTGGATGCCAAAATTTTAAAACAACGTTCAATCATCGGTAACGAGAGAAACATTTACAAGCCCACCTATATTGTTGTGCCAGACATAATGTCAGATGAACGTTATATGATACGTTTCAAACCGAACAATGATGATGAAATACTGAGAGCCAATAAAATTGGTGTAAGTTGAAAAGTTCAAAGTGAAAAAATTTCACAAAATTTCATAAAAATTTTTCATGATATTTTGGTTGTTATGATAGTTAGCTGTTACCACCGATAAAGTGTTTAGCAATTTGCCAGAGCTACCAGAAAATACGACAATATTCGAAGTGCGTACACAATGTCAGACAACTGAAATTGCTTGGTATAGCTCACCCGAAGTGAGAGCAATGCAGTAAGTTTTCTATGACATTTGTTGGGGTATTAATGCCTGAATCCTTTTAATATTTAACATATGATATCTTTCTCTCCCTCTCTCCCCCCTGTCTGGTTCTATCTGTCTTACTGTCCCATTACATCTTGGCTGCCAACGCTACATGCTACCTCATGTGTAAATCAATAAAATTATATATAATGACTGCTGGCTGTTTGTGGTGGCCTTACTATGTGGTTTGTGCGGTATTAATGATAATGATGATGCTGTTGCTACAGATACTGCATAATTGTTTTCAATATTCCGCAACGTAATCGCAGTTCGCTTGATTACACCAATTATTGTATGGATTTTGGCAAACGTGTTACCGAACATCAACTATTTCATTCAAAAAAATGCCTTAGAAAAGACAGAAAGTATGTAAGACCTAGAAAAGGGTTCTTCCAATAAGGACATAACATAAGTTTTACTCTACGTACGTTTAGTATTGAACGTACAGCCTGTCTGGCTATGCAATTATTAAAACGGAAAATTGGTGTAAAATAGTTGTTATAGCTGGGATCACCGATTCAACATAATAAAAATGTTAGCTCTGCCTGACGTTTTGACGAACAGATCACGAAAAACATTGAAGGATGCGTTCTTATTACAAAGCAAAATTGTTATGTCCCTATTGAAGAAGCCTTTATGCATAATAATTTCAAAAGCTTTAATCAAAAATATTCTATTCGTTTAATTAGTCCACCCGTTTTGGAAACGATTACCCTATTCAACTTATTACCCGGACAAACTTATATAATTTATGTAACCATTAATCTTATGGATGGCAAGCCTTTACCGTATCAATCTTTAAAAATTAAAATGTTTCAGCATTGTCCTGACGATTGAAATTCTTTGAAAGAAATGGAAAGAAACAAATTCTATGAACTTTAATATTCCAAATATTATAATATATAATTATTATATATATAATTAAATGTATTGTACTTTATTTTACTAGATTAAATACTAATTAATATTAATCTTCTAAATGAAAACAGCTTTTCAAATCCAGTCATTAGTTAATTAAGAATAAATTTATATTAGAAATAATTAGTAAGAAAAGTAAATTTGGCTTGGATCAAATCTTAAATACCCTTCATATCTACTTACAAACGGGCGTGGCAGGTATATGATTAAGCTCTCTAATTAACTTGCAAGTCGGCTTTTACGCTGAGAACGGTTTTTTTTTTTTTTTGGAAACTTTGGGCGTGTATTATCTGACCATGCCCATTTTTGTCACTTCGATGAATGAGATAATTATATATATTTATACGAAATTCCAACTTCATAGCTCAACATTTGTGGCAGATAAATAGATTTTTATCGATTGTGGGCGTGGACAGACAGATGGACAGATGATTATATTCTGAAGCAGGTCCAGAATATAAATACTTTGTAGGTTATCTGATGCCTCCTTCAGCTTATTGCAAACGGAATAACAAACTTAATACACCCCTCAACTTATGTAGAGGGTATAAAAATCGGTGTAAATATATAATTTTTAAAACCTTTTCGTAAGATCATCTTTATATAACTTGACTAAAATAAAAAGCTTCATGTAGCTTTAAGTTCCTATGACAATTAAAAAGCATTTGTACTTTTAAACCCTTTTTAATAATTGATAAAAAAAATAAGTTTTCATTTGTTATTAATTTTAAAGATTTTTATAATCAATTAAATAATTAATAAGGAAAAAATGGTTCTACTTGAGCTATTTAGAAATTCATAACATTTTCGCTCAAACTTGTTTTACCCTAACCCTCAGTTAAAGCTCTTTATAAACCATTCAAATTGGATACCTACTATAATTACTGATATTTATAAAATTTGTAATTAAAAATTAATAAAATTAAAGGATTATTTAAATATACTTTGCACCACTTGTGGCTCTCAATTAAACCGATAACAATTACTTCTGAATCAATTTAACCATGTCCGTCTGTCAGTTTTTGGCAAAGGATTTTGTCTCTCAATGTAACCCTAGAAAAACCAATTAAAAAATGGACTAGATTAGAACATCTCCTCTTTACTGATACAACTAAACTAACTACTAATTTGTGGAAACAAGTGTTGTAGGGTATTAAATGATCGCTTATAACCAAATATAACATTTTTTGTTGTCAACTTTTAAATTTGAATTACGCAAAATAAAAATTCAAAGTAGACCGTTATGTTTTTTGATCTCCAATACACCAAATTTTTGAAGCAATTTATGGCAAATATACAAATACTACCATAGTACATAGCAACTCATCATGTATAATAATTTCATTAAGTACCTTTCTGTTGTATAATATTTCATTTAATTTAAATTATATTTAGCTAGAATTTATACAATTTCTAAATAATTATATATTATATGTGCGCTGGATGTATACTATAATAATAAAATAAAATAATACAAAATATATATTTTCGAACTATTGAAATCTATTATAATATAAATGAATAATGATGATGATGATGATTCCTAAAAAAATATGTTTTTATTAAGAAAAACTATAAAATATGTAAGTATTAAATTATAAATATGCAACTGCGTAAAATGTTAACCTTGAGTGACGTTCTGACAGTCACAGATGATAAGAAATGTTTTAGGGGAAGTTCGTATTAAAGTACAAAATTGTCATGTCCCTGGTGAAAAACTTGACTCTGTAGAGTTTTCGAGGTTTGCTTCTGTATGTTGTATATGGATTTGGTAGAGATTATAACAAATATGGAATATTTTCGTGGTAATTTTAAATGACAAGTTGATAAATTGCACAATAATGAAACAAGTAAAAAAACTAAATTTAGCTTAGACTGAATCTTAAATACCCTCCACATCTACAACAATGACCATGGCAAATATATACATATATATATAAATTTTGAATGCATCTGTTATCCGATCACGACCATTTTTGGCACTTCGATGGAAGAGGTAACTATTAATATATGTACTAAATTTTAACTTAATAGCTACATTGTTGTTAGTGTTTAAACGATTTTGCCTATTTTAAATATCGATTTGAGGGCTTTTGTCTAAAAGTGACTGTTCAAAAATTCAGCTTAGTATTTCAAAATTTACGACTGACAGAATGCCAAAAAAAGGGACGCACGAACACACAGGACTCAGTTTTTTGATGTTAATCAAGAATATATATATTTTGTACAGTCTCTACCAAATCCTTCTTGGTTCTTGTCGCAAACGGAATAACAAACTTAGTGTATCTTCATCTTATATGGGGTGTATAAAAAATTTATTTTGTAAAATATTTCAATTATCATTCTAAATATAAACGTACTCCCCACACATTCGTTATAATTACATATGTATATAAATCTGTCATGCATAACTAGTGCTTAAAATTTACAAATAATGGCTTTCTAACACATTTATAAATATTCTGTTGGAACGTAACCAAGGCCAATGCACACATAAACGAAATAATATATTTATAATAGATAAAAATATTTCATTTTATTCATTTCCAATTCAAATGTGTATGTGAAGGTAAATAGCGAAAATTTACCAAGCACTCACAAACACAATTTGGACAATAATTCTTCTTCTATGTGTAACATGTACGACACGTATTTATGTATAAGTTTATATTAGTGCGTTTAAATGTGATAATGATAAATTGCATTTTCATAGTACGTATGTATTTATCCGTGTGAGGGGTAACACTGTACAAATTTACACAATAACAATAATAGTAGCTTGCTAGAGTAGACAAATTCGTTTCACATTAATCAATGTATGATTTTTTTTTCTTTTTTTTTTTTTTTTTTTTGAAGAGGTTTAGGGAGGTTTTTTTCCAAACCACTAACTCCTACATCACCATTACTATCACTGTTGGCTATTACCTTTTATATGGATCTATAATATAAAATAGCTTGTCTGTGTGGAGTGGACTGTTGACAAACAAGCCTTAATTTTAACATCAAACATGTAGTATATCATATGATGACGCAGTTTTTTTTCCTTCTTTGTCAAAAAATTTTGACCCGATTTAAGAACTATAAAGGAACGAAAAGTCTTCTCAACATTTATAGAGCGTAGGGTGTTCCCTACACGTTTCAGCTTGAAAATGGAATGTTACATCAAAAAAGATTTTATATAAATTAAGGGCACGACTACGCCTTTTTTTCACACATCAATGAATTCAACCTGATAGCTTGAATTTATTTGACTAATTAATAAACGTTGTCAAATGTGGGCGTGGCTTTTAAACCATTTTGCTTATTTACATTTTCCTGAAGTAAATTTCAGCAATAGATATTGTTAAATAGCTTAAGATTTAGTTGCAGATCAGGAAAATACATAAGTTGTGAAGGTTTTGATGCCTTTTTCTACAGGATACCAAATTTAAACAATTCATAAAAATATAAAATTTTAATTTGATCTTAAGCTTACTGTGCCCACAAATGGTAAAAATACATTTTCCAACTGTACACCGCCCTCCCATAATTATTTCATTTCAGTTTTATAACATGAGCGCTATGCATGTGGAGGAGGCACTGAATGCCACCACCCTAATTGTACGTATAAAGAAAGGTTATAAATTGAAATTGTAAATTGTAAATATTATTAATGAAATTTCATTTGAAATTTTTCTCTAACCATATATAGGCACTACGTAGATTTGCTTTAACATTGAAAATTATAAAATTGTAAAACCACCATATCGGAATGAATTGATGATTTAAATTCATAACCAAATGGTTGATATGGCAACAGAAAAGTCTGTTGGAAACCGTTAATCAATACAAACTCAAACAAATACTCATATTTGTAATACCTAACCAAATAATTGCAATACATTCCAACGATGGACGATGGTAAACATATATTACGTGTACACTTAGCATACTTTACATGCCATTCAATTCATCGTTAGTGTTGGTATATGGATTGAAATTGTGAAATCACTGCACACTTATACAAACATCAACTCATGCGCGTGTTTAATAATATTTCATGAAATTTTACAAAATCAAATCATTTAAAGTTTATTCAAGAAAATAATTAAAATTCCATTTACATAAATATTTCTGATTTCTGTATCGAATTTAATTGATTTTATTTCCATATACGTATTAATATGTTTTTTTTTTCTTAGTTTGTAATGAATGTTATTGTTGTTTGTATGGGGTTACACATGTAAATATAAAGTAAAAACAAGTAAGACAACCAAATTTCGTATAAAAAGTCCATCTATTTAAAGTAATTTACTAATAAGCCATTAGATGCACCCTGTATGTATGTATAACAAGGTAAGGTTTAAAACTCGGAAATAAGGCAGAAAATATTTAAAGTATATTTTTCAGCTGCCGAAAATTTATTTCCATACTACACACAGCAATTTCTGTATTATTCCATACAAGTTTCATTAGTAATTAGCAATTTGTTTTTGGCAAAGTGTTGCAATGGCTTTAATGAAACGACCATAGTGGTAAAGAGTTGCTATCAGCATCATTAAAAATGTTTATCTTCAGTGGCGAACACGCTTGTCAGCATGGCATTGGAGCTGTATATACATTTAATCATGTAAACAACATAGCCAGCCTGTCTGCTTATAAACAGCCAATGGCTTGACAATTTGTTGCACAAACAAACACAAAACTTTGCCGATAAAATTACTCAAAAGGTTTTATTTTTTGTTTTTAATGAATTAATTTTAAAAGCGTTGCATAGTCAAATATCAACATTTGCTGCATAACCTGAATTTTGTGAAAATAATAAAATTTGTTGTTGCTATGGACTAATTACATTAATTTTCATTGACTACCGACAATAATAATAATAATAAAAAACTAATCCAATCAAGTTGTTAAAAAGTTGCATTCAAATAATCAACATTCATTCTTTTACATTGATTTTTAGTACGTTTTATTAGAAACACACAACATGTAGTACAGTTAAATCTTCCAAATCAATACATTTCAATGAGTGGAGGTATCGAATAACATGAATTTTTATTTTCATTGCTTGCTTTTTTTATATCCTCTATATAGGAGTGGGTGATATGCTAAGTCTGTTATTCCATTTGCAACATCCAGAGACGCTACAAAGTCAACCAAGACATGTATGTCCGTATGTCCATCTTTTAAAAACCTTCTCACGGTCATAAATTTTAATATATTAAGCTGACATTTTGTATTAAGATACCTCTAGTAATGGCACGCAGTTTGCTATTTAAAATGGGGTTAAAACAGTCAAGAGCCAGAGCCACATCCACCATCAACAAAAATCTATTTATCTACGACAAAGATTAAGCTATAGAGTTGAAATTTGGTACACACATTTATAATTACCCCATTCATCACTGGACATGATTGGATATCAAACCCACGTCCACATATTGAAAATAATATATTTAGCGTAAAATCGACTTATAAACTGTTGATATTATTAGAGGGCGTAATCGTGCATCGTGTACCTGCCGCGCTCACTATTTGTATGTAGACGTGAAGTGTGTTTAAGATTTGCCCCCAACCAAATTTAGTTTTCCTATTTGTTTAGCTTTTTAATCGAGTTAAGTGTCAATGAACATTTTTTTAATGTTTGAAATTTGAAAATAAAATTTTATTCATTTCAATTATTATAAATTTTTATAGACTTTCTTACTGTTTCTCATTTATGTACATACACACAATATACAGACAAATGTTGAGTTTATGATGGCAAAAGTTTTGTGGTGTAATTTTATTTAAAGTATTTGTGTGTGAAATCGTTTATCGTTATAAACCCGAAACTAAATCAAGCATTAAATATTATATAAGCCCACAATCATAAAATAAAGTCGTCTTAAGGACTATTACTGTCAGCAAATCAATACAACAAATAAACGTTTAGTAAAAACTTCCCTCTTATATACACATATGCATATAAGTAAGTATTTGTGTTGTAAATGTGGTGTACAACCAATAAACTCTAATGAAAATTCTTGCGGTTGTTTGCGGTTTCTGTGATGCCCAGTTATATACTTTAAACTGTTAGTAAGCTATCAATGAATTATTTATTATGTAAGAGAAACAGAGATGCAACATTCAACACCGCAACAACAAAACTTCATTAACTGTATTGTTTTGCTTTAGGGCCTAAATATATACTCGGCAGCGCTGCAACGCTGGAGTGGCAAAGGGCGATGTTTGTAACTCCAATCTCTTCTTTAATTATACCGATCTATACAGAATAATAATATATCTGAAATCGATTAACCATGTCTGTCCGTCTTGTGCTCAAGCTAAAAGTACTGTAACGAACCATTTTTAGAACCCCTCCCTATATAAAATTCTATTATAAAAAAGAGTTTATAAGGCAAGATATCTTAAATCTAAATATTTCTTGCAGAATTATTAATTAGCTTAATAATTGACCGTACCAAATTTGGATTCGATCGCTTCATTTTTAGAACCCCTTTCCATATAATGATATGAAACTTATATGGCAATGCCTCGCGTTTTTAACACAATTCAACTAAACGAAAGCACAATTTGTGAGACTAAGTGATGCAGGGTATTAAATGTCGGTCGGGCTTGACCACCTATAACATTCTCCTTGCAGCGCTGCACTAAATGTCTCTGCAGAGCATATGTTTGGGGCCCTTACACGTCCATTTGTATTCTATTCCTTGTAATAATATTAAGGTTGTATGTGTATGTAGAGGTTGTGACTTCTGTTTTAGTGGGTATTGAATTAATGGCATTAAAAATATTGTTGTAGATTCTCTTTATCAGTCAGCAATCAAAACTATTCATCACACTCAATTGGATAAAACACTCAATGGATTTCAAATTGTAATTGAAATGAATTGAATGCATACTCGAACCTTGCATATGCACTTGTAGCCTGAATTAACCGCAGTTAATTGTGAAACCTCGGAGGAGATCGATTAATTTACATATTTGTAAAGTAGTTGTAGAAAGTGCATAATATAGTAAAATAGATGGAAGGAGATTGGTTAGAATAAAATATCGAAAAAGACAGGAAAAAATTAAATTTGTCTTAGACCAAATGTTAAATTAAATCTTGCAAAGCCTACGAAGCCTCCTTTTAAGCGTTGCAAACGTTTCTACAAAGAGACATGTACCCCCATATAAAAGCATATGAAGATGGCTTTAAAAAGAGAAAAACTATTCTTTCTCTCTCTCTCTCTACCTTTCTCAGCCACTTAAAAGCCAATCTCAGCTTAACATAGAGAGAGGAAAAGAGAGAGAGAGAGAGAGAGAGAGAGAGATCTCATTCTGAAATAACTGTTATTATAGTAAACAAATGTTATGTTATTGTAATCATTGGGTGTGAAAAAAATTTATATTAGATGGATCAGTTAGAAAAACTCTGTGGTGTAAAGTGGATGTGCGCGTGACAAAGGGACGCACAAATTATCGTTGACAAAATATTACATTTATTATGATTTAATAAAATTGCTCACGTATTTTTATATATATATATATAACTAAAGAGATAGCGCTAAAATGAAAATTTAGTAATCAACTCTTGTATACTTTAAACGATTGTGTAAAGCAATAACTATAACAACAACAATAAATAATAGTATTTTTGTATTATACATACAAAGACTACATAATTTGTAGAAAAATAACAAACAAACTAACAAAATAAATGCAACAAATAAAACAACAATCTACATTAAGGAGACGTATGAAAATAAAACATAACCAGAGAAACAAGGTTTCAATTAAAGTCTTTTACACGGCTATCTATTAATAAAAACTAAAATAATGGTGATTTAAAAATTTAATTTTATTAAGCGGTATTTATTAATGTTTTTATTAGTGGTAATCTTCTCTGTAAATAAAAAAAAAAAATGCTTCTAAATAAGACACAAAACTAAAAAGCAATGAAATCATCAGCATTCTGAATTGGTCAACATCAAAAAAGAACAAAATGCAATATTAAAGTCAAAGGTAATACTCACTCACACGCATGCATATACATGCAAATGTTTATTTTTATTTTTATGTTTTTTCACGCTTTGCATTTGTTAAAAAATGAGAAATATTTGAAAAGTTGCACTTGCGCACTTGGAATTTAGTGAAATTTTTCACCAATAAATTGTAACAGTTAAGTTTATTTACTTTTACGTATATATATATATATATGTATGTTTTGGTACCAATAACCTGTTATTTACAAATGAGAAACCGCAATTGATTCTCTCAATTAAGAAAGAGAGAGTTTTGATAGTTCTCTGATAACTAATACTTTAAAATTTAAACAATGAATTAATAACTTAAATAACTTCAGCATTGATGGGGATAAACAGAAGAATGTTTTTATTAGTTACTTATAAGAAGAGCTGAAGGTCCAATTTTTGTTGCAGATTTATAAATTTTTGACAATAGGGGGCGTGGCTCTTGACCAATTTTCCTCTATTATTATACTCTACAGCACAAGATGGTACACGAGAAAGGAAACAATTACCTTCAATTATACAGATCGGTTTAAAATTAAAATTTAAAACTACGTCTGTCGGTCTTTCCATCGCCCCTCTCTTTAATACAATCAAGCTTACAATAAAATGTGGAACTAAATATTAGTGTAGTTTTAGCAAATCATTATGGAATTTTATTCATTTCTAAAGAGACCATAAAAAGCTGCCCATGAACAAATTACTTTATATGTTGAAATTTTGCTTAATATTTTGAACACGTACAAGTCGATAAATAATGCTAAATAAATATTAATATAACAACAACATAATATAGAAAAAAACGAAAATTATATAAAATAAGTGAAAATCAAGAAAGAATTTATTTGCATACAAAACAGTTAATGTAAAGAGTTTTTCAATAAACACCTAACAATTTTGAATTTTAATACAAAGACATACGTGTACTTTTTTCATGAACTGTCAATGTCAAAACGTTAGTCAAGACTAACATTTTCATCACGATGAAGTTCACAAACGAAAAATATTTGAAAAGTATTAAATATTACTACTCCAATACTCAGTCAGAAAGATTATCTATGAAGTTGAAATTTGCTACATAGATTTATATTGATCATTGATATGACAAAAATGAGCGGATTCTATTAACACGCCCACAATTTACAAGAAGCTCGTTTTTTTTTTTTCAAATCAAGTCAGCCTCACTTTTGATTTACCTTTACTGGATACTTTCCACCATCAACATAATACATGATTTATAAGGATTACTGAATAAATATTCAACAAATTTGGTAATATCTTTCAACACATATATTATGTTATAATATTTTGAAGTAATGTGATGAAGTGTAACAACTCTTCATTAATTATGGATTTGGTCGAGTGAAATGAGTCTTTAACTTCTAGTGCTGAGGGCCCTCTCACATACACATGAGTATTACACTCATAAGTCTGCTGACAATTTATTACCAATAATTTTTTGGGGCTATCGGACTGACGGACTGATGGACTGACTGACTGACTGGCTTTAACACTGCATTTGGTTTGAGTTTTAAGTAAAATCTAATATCAGCAAGCACACACACAAGCACATATACATGCAAATGTATGTAATGTGTTTGGGGAGATGTGCTGATGCAAAATATATGTCATTGCTTAATAACGATGTTATGATAGGATTTAATGACGACGAACTATGATGCATGCAAGCATCCTCTCTACATTTCTATACATGTACATACCTTGATAAATGTATAAACTCTTATCTTATGCTAAAAATTGTGTAAGGACACCAACAGCGAAACATCCCATATTGTTGCTGCTGCTGATGGCACATCAATAACATCAATTTTTGTGACTATTCTATAGAAACGCTACACATTCATACATGTAATATGCTTTGGGTATATACTATGTATGTAGTGTACTAAGTTATCATCATCATCATCATCATCACACACATCAGTCATGATCAAAAAAAATATAAATTACTTTGACCATGTGCATATATACGTGGTATAATACGTAATGAAAGTGTGTGCGTGTGTACGTGTTGGTAAAACAAATACGTATTTACAGTAGATAGTATGCATATGTATGTGTTTTAAATTACTATAAGGGGAAAATTACAATTTTCCTTTATCAGTGTATATGCTTTACTGCCATCTCGATCTCTATACAAAAATTTCACACCAACCAATAGTTCACATGAGTTTATTTATACACAAATAAATATATAAGCTGTGGCAAATTTGATTTAAATATTCCCCATAGTAACGTGTCATGTTCCAGTGACTATATATTGTTTGTGGGTATGTGTGTGGGTATGGTGTGTAACGCCAATCTACATGGTTTGTTGTTGTTTGGTTGAGTGAATATGTATATGTTTTGTTTACATCGAAACTTATGTAAGCAGCAGGTTGCCTTACAACCATCACTACCCCCTCTAACAAAAAAAAAAAAAAAAACAAAACAAAAATATTCACTGTAATGTCAAAGCATGACATAGCATAGCATGGCAGACCATAACTCCTGTCATGCTCATGCCCTTGCTAGTTAGTACTAAAGAGATGAGAACTGTTGTTGTGTTCGTTCTCTGCTTAGTTCTTAGAAAAGACTGGATGGCTAGGTAGCTAGCTGACTGGTTGGTTGACTCGTTGTCTGGGTGATGTTTTCATACTTTGGCATTTAACCGGAAAATTGAATTTTCATCTTGTAGTTTACACCCTTCAACCACGCACACTCACACCCATACGAGTTTATATATGAATAGATCGGTTTTGCTTTAACATGAAATCTCTGTTAGTTTCGTTTGCTAAAGATTTTAATCTATTGGTATTTGTTTGTCGTTATTGGTTTTTCATACAGAGAATGAGACGAAAACTTCCATATAAACAAATTTCATGAACGTAAAATAAGTCTACATCTTAGCACCACAAATTAGGCTTGCAATCAGTTTAGTTTAGGCTAGGAATTGCCATATAAATCTCTGCCTGACATGTCATTATATGGATAGGGGTTGTAAAAATGGTGCAATTGAGTCCAAACTTGACGCAGTTAATCATTAAGTTAATTAACTAGTTTATATTAATATACGAGTATAGACTTTTTTATTTCGAGAGGAGTTCTAAAAATGACCCAATTCGGCTAATTTTCAATAGAGTTGCTTTGAACAGCAATAAGTATCCTTGTACCAAATTAAATTGAAATATTTCAAAAAAGGTCGTATTTTTTAGCTTACGTACAAATTTACATAGACAGCCTGACGGACATATTTAAACCGATTCACATATTAATTATTTATAATTCAGTATAATTGAAGGTTGCTGCAATATTTGTCATTTAGGAGTTACAAACATTCGCACAAACTTAATATTCCCTTTGCCACATGTGGCCCTAGGTATAAACGTAATTAAAATTGAATAAAAATTTATTGTAACCTAAGGCAAGATGTTCAACAACAAACAAGGAAAATTTAATTATTACACCACCTGATATATAATCTAGGTAATGTTCTGCTATCTTTTTTTCATTTTTATTGGAAGCTTTTTCTAAAAATACTTAATTATGTCAATTAGAGAGTAGGTGTGGACAAATAGATACCGTCATTGGGATTCTATCGATTTAAATTAGTACATAATTTTATATTATGAAACATTTGATATTTATGGTAAAACCAAGAATAGTAATAAAATCATAATCAATGATTTTTTCATTTGAAAGTAAGAACGCTTACATTGTTATTTCATAGAATAGGTAACACAGAAAATATTAATCAGTATAAACTAAAACAATTTCTAATCAGTTTTCAGAAATTAATCAGTTTTCCCCCAAGTAATTATAATCAAAATAATCATCATATAATTATTAATCAGTTCAAAGTTTATATAAAATTAATTAGTCTATAAATCGGCTGAGCTTAGGTTAAATCTTAAATTCCATCCACATCTGCAATAACGAGCATGGCAAGTATATATAAATTTTGGACGCATCTGTTATCCGATCACGCCTTTTTTGGCAATGTTTATGGCAGATATATAAAATTTTTTAGATTGTGGGCGTGGATCTTGACCGATTTTGCCCATTTAAATAGGGATCTGGGCGCTTTTGCACTAAAAGTGCCTGTGCAAAATTTCACCACCAACAGACATACACACGGACGCACGGACATACATATTTCAACTCGCTGATCAAGAATATATATACTTTGAGGGCTCTCTGACGCCTGCTTCTAGGTGTTGCAAGCGAAATGACAAACTTAGTATACCTTATATGAAGGATATAACAAATTTCGCTTAGACCAAATGACAAAAGGGTATAAATATAATATGAAGCCAATAGAGAAGTTATAGAAATACTTTTGATAAAAATACTGTCGAAAAAATGCTAATTTTCGGTATATTTGTGAATGTTGTTTTTGTATTTATATATATTTATTTATTTTCAATATGATTTTCATATAAATTCAAGGAATATTTTAATAAATTATTCTATAAACGTTAAAATGTTTTTAAAACCATTGCTTCAATTAAAAGTTTCCATATTTTTATTATTGGCTATACGTAAATATCTAACTTCGACTCAGGTATACTTCAAATAACGATTAAAAAAAAGAAAGAAGACAAAGACAAAACATTAAAGTGGTAAATTTACTGTGTTATATAAAACTTTTACCGTTAAAAACCACAAATTATATGTTATCATATAACAAAGATGTTGTTACCAAGACGGCGTAAGAGTCGTGACAATAAAAGTAAAAGACAACTAAAAAATTGTAAAAGAGTACAATAAGATATAATACAAGTCAATGATATTCTATTTATAAAAATATATATGCACATATTTACATATACTTACATTAATATGAATTTATAACTATAACTGACTCTGCTCTTTAAGTCGCTCACAGGGGTTGAATGTACTTACGATTTATTATACTTTCCACATTAGATGAAAGGTACACTAACTTTGTCATTACATTTGGAACAAATTTCATCGAAATATCTTAAAAAATTCAACTTGTACCTAGCTTACAAATGCACATGGACAGACAGACGGACATATGAATTGAGTTTTATGTTTTTGCTGAAAGATTTCAGCTTTGACCATATGTACTGAGGGCAAATTTGCACAAGGTGGATTTGGCTCAACTGGTAAAGCTCCTGCTGAGAACTTGATGAGGACAAGTTCGAAACCGGTCCAGGTTTAATCCTCCTATTCGCGCCCTCCCTCCCAATACATCATACCCTCAGTACAGTCAAAGCGGAAATCTTTCAGCAAAAACATAATATTCACACATTTACATGTACAAATATACACAAAACCCTTCGAACGTAAGAATTGTTATATCGATAAAGATTTTGTTTCTGAATCGGTCGGCATAGGAGTTGCACAAACTTAATACACGCTTTGCCACAAGTGGTGCATAGTATAATAACGGACTGTCATAATAATGCAACATTAAATTGCTTTAAATTTATGACCATAACTGATAAAGATAACAAACGATAGCAACAGCATCTCAGTGTAGCTGGCAGAATACAATAATAATTCACATGATATGATAATGAGAGATGATGATGATGCTGGTAGTGATGCTGATAACTAGTGCATGAATCAAATTTTAATACACACATGTACGCCGATATAGGTATACTATATAAATAAAAGGTATAAATAATATATAGATGCAAATGTGACATTTGTTTATTTGTTTCGTAAGCAACCCAACACGAGAACACACATGCAAGAACTTAAAATACTCATCTATACATATATAAAAGTGTTTACATATACTATGAACAGTGTTAATAGAGATAAATACAATAACAACAAACAATACAGACAAATAAAAACAAACAATAAAATCAACCGTGTGGGAAAAAGTTATATCAATGATTGGATGATAAGCAAGCAGGCAGGCAAACAGACAGACGCACAAATCATACAATTGTTTTAAGGTATGTGAGTATAAATAAATTTTATAAGTGAAATCGATCTGCTCACATGAGCATCACTTCTCGTTTAAAAAAAGCATAAAAATATACTTTAAACGTTTTCGTTACAATCACCTGTACTTTTAGGTCGCGGGTATACTCTGTAACAGCGTTCATAACACTTAAAAGTCATCTTTGAAGCTACCTATATAAACATATATATTTGAATAGCATCAAATTCTAAATCGACTTAAAAACGTCTGTCTGTCTGTGTAATGGGGTGTGGTTCTTAATATATTAATTTTACCTTAAGCCGAATCTTAAATGGCCTCCACTTATATAACTAAACTGTGAGCGTGGCACGTAAATAATTTTTTCTCTCCTTTTCATGATCATTATACGTCATATTTTACCTCAATTTACCTTTTACGTCAAAAATGGTTGTTATATAAATTGTAGGCTTGTACCTGTTATACTAGCACGCTCACCGATCGTGTTAATTAAACATACCTTCGACTTTGCAGCTTTGGCATATTTGACTTATTTTGAATAGAAACCTTTACAATATATCAAATTGGACAGACAGACATAGCTAGATCAACTCGCATTGACAACAATTTTGTTTATTTATAGTTAGATACAAATTTCGTATGCTTCCATCACTAAGATGTTTTTTTAATAGTTTCTACTTTCATTACATGTCTGGCGATAATTAAAATGTTTTATACGTAAGCTGGTCTAATTCTAGTTCGTGTGCATTGTTTATTTAGTACATTTTATATCTGATATATCTACCTATACATATACTGGTTATTTATTTTCAACTTGTATGTAAAAATTTTTAAATATTCATGATTTTAATTTTTTTATTTCATTTTTGTGTAGAGAGTGTCATTAATGGCTGTATGAATATGTTGTGTTGCGTTGTGTTGTTATATTATTATTGTTGTTTATCAAAAGAAAGTGAAAGTGTTATGGGCTTAACTGTTTTTTCTTCTTATGTACACCTTCCAGTTTACACTACAATCTCTGCCTCTCGCTCTCTAAGTGTGCTTTACTATTTTTCTCTCTCTTTTTTGGTATTACATGTATATATAATTAATTCATTTTATAATCACCTTTAAGGTCGATGGTATAAATAGTTTGTCAGAACTTTTGTAACACTCAGCAGTAAGCATAAAAAATTCCACAGATAAAATTTAGATTATTTAAGTTTTTAATTATGTAGCTGCCGCGCCCCCTTTTTGTATGTCAGTGAGCAGTATATTTATGATTTGGTCCAAGTCAAATTCAATTGTTTTACTTGAATCAGACTAGTCACAAAACACTAAAAATTTTACCACCAAGAAAAGGGAAAATTGGAAAATGAGTGTATGAGCTTTTTAAAAATATTTCGTTCTTTTTTTGTTAAGAAAACAGGAAAACAAGTGTTCACTGCTTTGCATTAAAACCACACCTACAATTTATAAGCATTACTGTTAGCCCTAAAATGATGGCATCCAACAATTGATCTCAGCCAACTATATGTAAATTTTTTACCTATTCATACATACATTTAACTTTTAAAGAGTAAAAAAGAAGTAACTGTTGTAAATATAATGAGTTATAGGTAAATATAAAAAACCAGTTACAGTGTAAAAGTTATAAAGTAGACACTTAAAGTCTTTTCCGGCATAAAAGGTATGTATCAGGTTTTTGTCAAAAGTTGTTGTTATCATACATATAAACATATATACATATAGATAATATGCGTAGGCATGTTGTTAATTCATAAGCTTTATATACATTCAATATTGGTTATTAGGTTAAACAAGTAAAGAAACTAAATTTGGCTTAGGCCAAATCTTTAATACCCTCCACATCTAAAATAGTGGGCGTAGCATGGACGTGGTTACGCCCTCTAATGGTGTTTGTATTACGTAAAGGGCGTGGCTCTTGACCGATTTTGTACTAAAAGTGTCTGTAGCTTAATATTTCCGCCCGTGGTTATGCCAATAACAGACAGACACACGGATACACGGACGTACATGTCTAGATCGACTCAGTTTTTGATGCTGATTAAGAATATATATATATATATTACGCCTCTTTCTGGGTGTTGCAAATAACAATAACAAACTTAGTATACTGCCATCTTATGTGGAGGGTATAAAAAGTTATTAAAGATCGACTTAAAAAATTTGTTTTTTAATTTTCATTCCAGAGAAACGTAAATTTCATTTATATTTTTTTTTAATATTTTTTATCACAATTTCTACATAAATTATCTCTGAAATTCGTTGAATTTTTTTGGATTCATTTAGTATTGCTACACGCGTTATTTTATTATATTTTTTATACGATTTTAAACATAACAAAATCGTGTAAATTTTCCAGTTGAATACGTTGAACAATAAAATCTATGACCTTTGACATCATTTACTTTGTAATAGCAGATCGTTACTAATTTTTGATATATATATTTTTATATCAAAATGAACGAACTGTTATATACTAAAAAAATTATATACTTTGTAAATCAAATATAATCATTTTCTCTGATAATATGTACACTTTAAAAATTGAAAATGTCTGTACGTGTGTTTGAATGCATACTTTCATAAATTTTGAAATATTTTGTACAAAAATATCTAGTTTCTGTACGCAGGCCTCTATTAAAGTTAAATGAAATCGGTTAAATGCCACGCCCACATTCAACAAATATCTAATTATCAATGAGAAAAAGTATCTCCAACAATTATCTAAACATATATAAATTTATAATTAGTATAGAGATGCCAAAAATTGGGCGTGGCCGAATACCAGACAAACTTACAATGTACAAAAAAAATTATTTAACGCAAAATTTAACCTATTAGTTACTATATAATAAAGAAGAAGGAGAGCAATTTGGTCCCTGCCACACCTGTTTGGTCTTAGCTAAATATACCTTCTTTTAATGGTTTATTTTAGTCTTTGAAAAAAAAAAACACTAGTTTTATGTAAATGAAATTTCATTTCATTCAACAGCAAACTAATTTATACGTCAATTTTTTATTGATCTTGCATAATATCGTAAATATAAACTTTACGATATGTTGCAAATTGTGCATAATTTATATGATATGCATTTATGACACTTATTGTCCTTGACACCAAATATTGGCTATTAAATGTCTCTTAATATACAGACTTAGAGAAGCATATAAAATGCATGAGTCCAGCCTTACTTTCGATACATTTTTGTTTAACATTATTAAGTCACTAATCTGTTTATATATATATATATATGTGAGAGAGATAATTACATGGTTATGTGAGTATAAAAAAATCGGGTTAAAAGGCTTAATACATACGTACATTAGACCGGTCCTTATATATATGAAGAAAATAATTTTTTCGAATTTATATCACGGAAAGCACTAAAAACATTTCCTTTGGTGTCCAAAAACACAAAAAAAAAATTGAGCACGATTGGACAATTTTTAATCGTGTCTTGTTTTTACTATTAGAAATAAGGCTAAAAATAGAGTTTTTTATGTAAAATAATTTGAAAAATGAACCTTAAACTAAAATATTTTAATTAATTAAATATTAACATTAACTTAATTGAAAAATAAAGTCTTTTTATATATATACAATATATACATTATATATATCCCACTTTAATGCGCAAATTTATAATAGTTTTAATACAAAGCGATGGCAAACAAAAGACTTCGATCGGATAACGATACTTTGTTAATAGGATCAATTGATCATCAAATTACTGGTGCTAAATTACCATCAAGAAAACAAGTGCTACAAGTATTATTTTATAATTTATGATTAGTTGGATTAAATTTAAGAGAAAGTACTAGATTAGTTGCTACTGAGGTTAGCACATTTTAGCAGAAAGCACGAATTCCAACACACCACGAAAAATACTGCATTGACAAAGCGGAAAAATTACACAATGAATGAACGTCTATCATAAAGAATCACGGTCGGAAAACTGAAACTCAAAACAAGAAGGAGTTGATAAAAATACAAGAATACAGAGAGTTTTTATTAAAGCAGCGAGAAAAAGGAAGACCAGGTCGTATGATAGAAACAGATAAAATTCTTATTCGAAAAGTATTTGAAATTAGAGTTGCTATGACAGCCGCACCAGAAGTACTAATTTTTAATCGCTTTAGCAAACATTGGAATAATATTGATAAGAAAAATTACAAAAACTGCTTAGAAGATGAGCAAATTGTTAAAGGATTGACTGCTCAAGAACGTGACAGTAATTTAAGACTAAATTACTGTCTTAATAATTTAAAGCAAACTCATCGTAGGCACGATTACAAAGAATTTTTACAATTAATTAGCATTTTTCTTGGAGGTACGGTGCCCAATTTTGACACCTTTCGAATACCTGTTGCAACTTCTCATGCTACATA
Source organism: Crataerina pallida (assembly GCA_949710015.1). NCBI lineage: Eukaryota > Metazoa > Arthropoda > Insecta > Diptera > Hippoboscidae > Crataerina > Crataerina pallida. The sequence continues at coordinate 6,487,934 of OX453293.1, forward strand.
GATGGATGTCAAAAGCAATTTATACACTTAAAATGTATTTTTTCCGTGATCAATTCAATATGTCAAAACAAGAGCTGAGCGGCATACGTAGTGTCTGTATTTTCATAGTTCGTATCTATGTAAAAATCTGGTTTAGATGCACCAAAGCAATTAAAGTTCCAAATCAAGACCTAAAATTAATCAAAAATATAATTGCTTATCCTGAACGAGATATATCTTGTGCTTTGCTGCAAAAAGTTAGCAATCACTTATGGTATTTGTCTGAAGAAGTAGTCGGTCTATCATTCTTCGATCCTAATGTAAGTGTTGATGTTAAAAGAAAAATTGTTGAAGAAATTAATATCCTTGAAATATATTCACCAAAAGATTTGAGCGATTTTGTAAATTCCAAAGAATTTTTGCAAGTCGATCCATCGAATTGGAATGAAAGATTTGACTACGTTCAAGGTTCTCAAATTTGTCAATACTTATCTGTAGTGAACGATGCTGCTAAACGAGGTGACAAATTCATTACAGATTATAATAATAAATTAACACACAATGAAGAAGAGAAACAATTCCTTTTTCAAGTGATAAAAGAATATAATATGAATTATCCCACTTTTAAAAAGACTTCACTATTAAATTAAATTATTGCCAATATGTACTTAATTAAAATATTTTAGTTTAAGGTTCATTTTTCAAATAATTTTGAATAAAAAATAAACAAAACTCTATTTTTAGTTTTATTTCTAATAGTAAAAACAAGGGGTGGCTTGAGACACGGCTAAAAATTCTCCAATCGTGCTCAAATTTTATTTACGTTTTTTGGACACCAAATTAAATGTTTTTAGCGCTTTCCGTGATATAAATTCGAAAAAATTAAAATAAGGACCGGTCTATACATACGATGAAAATCTTTGCTACGTAAGTTTGAACAAGTCTTAATTAAACTTTTCGATTAGTATGGTATGCGGCAATATATTCTACACATAAAAAAGTTATTAACAATAAGTTTATAAATATTCATATTATTTTGTACACTTTTTCCATTATATTTTCCTACGATCACGCTTGGCCCAAAAAACATTCCTTGCCAAATTTTCACATTCATTTCATTTTCATTCAAACAGTTGCTATTTACACGTTGATTATATAAGAAATATATAAACGGACCGACAGACAAATTAACAGTAACATAGATTTTGTTTCTGAGTCGATCCGCTTAATTAAAAGTATTTACCATTTAGCCGTTACATATATTCCCGCAAACTACAACTATTTTTTTCACTTTATGGCGTAGAGTATAAAAGCAACACAACATTTCTGTTATCTGTGCCATAAACTGTATAAGAAGTGGTAGGGAAAAAATCAACAATAATAGGTCAAATAAGAGGAATATGTACCAGTACTATTTTGTAAGAAAGTTAAACAAATAATAGAATCACAGTAAAGACAGAAAAATAAATAAAAGCTCTAGTTATAGATTAAATTCAGGAATAGTGCATCACAAACAAAGCGGGTTGGATTGTTGAAACTGTAAATAAAACCTCTAGGAATACAATAAAATATAAACAAGATCACGAGATCAAATAAAGCCACGCCACCTTTAATACTTATCACGAGGTCGACCATAACATTTCAACCGAAGATAATATGGTTATAAGCCTTAAATATTTTACCCTGCACCACTTGTATGTGAGCAAAGAGTACATTTTTGATGAAGTATGTAACTCCTAAACGATAGATGCTACCCCGAATAGAATTAAAAATGAACGCCTTTCTTTCCTTTCTTATAAATTTATGCGCAGCACATAGTTTTTTTTAGTTCTGCTCAAATACAGTTTCTTAATAACACTTCAAAAAGACGATTTTTAACTTAGCCCTGAATATATATAAATATATAAAAATATATATTATTAGGACTCTATCTTTTGCACGATTGAAAATGTTACTGAACTCATTACAACCCTTTGGTCGTGTCTAGAAAAATAGATAACAAAACGTAAACTCAATTTAAAAAAGAAAATTAAGACATTATACAGAAAAAAAATATAACTATTGTTGAAAAGGTTTGTGGTCTTGTAGTTTTTAGTTGTAGTTACCTGGATAGTAGGTGATATAAAATCTCAGGTTTAACACGTCGGCCGAATCACTATAACTGCATCCGCTGCCAGTAAACAATATTCGAGATACAGTCGAGTTCCCGGTTACAAGGCAAGAGGCATTTTGGGCAATATTTATCAAAAAAACTGAAACAAAAATCCCAAACGGTGTGTATTTAGTGATTAACTACAAAATTTCAATGTTTTTATCAGTGTTTAGCGAAATATTAACTTCAATGCTCTTTATAATAAAATAATTTAAAAAATAAAATATTCATATTATGCTATTTAAAAAATAGAAAAAAATTATAATAAATATGTATAAGTTAAAAATATATTTTTAAAAAAATAAAGTTCATAAAGTATTTTTTTAATATTTAATTAAAAGTGAAAGAATACAAACGTGTGATATGCATAATCGATCATCATAAAAAATTTTAAAGAAGAAGTAAGGAAACTACATTTGGCTTTGGCCAAATTTCAAATACATTCCACATCTACATATAAACGGGACGTGGGAGTGGCAGGTACAATATTATGCTGTCTAATAATATATCAACTTGCAAGTCAAGTTATGCGCTAAGTTCATGTTTTTTTTTAATGTGTGCGTGTCTGTTATTTAACCATCCCCACACCCATTTTTGGCATATCTATGGATGGGATAATTATAAATATATGTACTAAATTTCAATTTCATAGTTCAACTTTTACAAATAGATTTTTTTCGATTGTGGGCGTGACTCTTGATGGATTTTGTCTTATTTAAATATCGATATGCATGCAGAAGAAGTTAGAAGCTAGAAGAAGTGTCTCTACAAAATTTCAGCTCAATATCTCAATATTTTCCGCGAGTATGCTAGACACATAGTCATACGGACGGACAAAAGGGCGTAATCAACTTTGCTATTGATACTGATGAAAAGTGTATATACGTTTTGGGGTGTAGGATAACTACGTCTGAGCATTGTAACGTTTGCACAAAAACAATATACCCCCCTGAGGGTGGCTATAATTACCCTGAACAATTTTTAATACGTTTTGTTAAAAAATCGTTAATCGCAACCAAATTTGATTATTATTTCCAATCATTCATTTCTAAAAATGTTATTTTACTGCTTAGCCGTGCATAACATGATAGTTAGATAAACGGAAATGGAAATGAAATGCTTTCAGATTACAGATTAGTTTAAAAGTAATTAAGTATTAAATAATAATTTTACATTATATTAATTCATAAAAAACACCAACAAACACAATTAAATGAAGATTCAATCTTGCACCAACAAGTACTTGTAACTGCAAATGAAATATATTAACTTTCCTTATATGTGTATAATTACAGCAAAAATAGACTAATAATAGACTAGCCCATTAATATATGTACGTACATAACTTCGTCTACAACTATCGGCTGAAATGTAGGCAATGCTATAACATGTAATAATATTTCTCAATCGAATCTTATTTAAGATCTTCAACACATTTAATGAATCCTTTTTATACCCTGCACCACATGTGGCACAGGTTTGTGCGGATGTTTGGGTGCAGGATATAAAAATTGAAACCCCAATGAATGTTGAACAGATTTGAATTGCCAACTAAATAAACAAACTTTAATGATATAGGAAACTTTTCACCTGGCCACTCATCCACATCCGTACACATTATACATCTATACAACAATTAACCGCCCAAAATTCAAAACTCATTTCGAAGTCAAATAAAAGCCATTAAAAGCACCCACAAAACAACGAAAAAAAAAATTAAATAAAATGAAAATTTATACAATGAAAGGAAATAGAAAAGAAAAGCATTTTATTCGTGCAACTACAACAATTCACAGAACGCTTGATTACTTGTGTCCATGTTGAGAGAGGGAAAGATTTTTTGCTGCTTCTCTAATTAAACTTTTGTAATTACTGTTGGTTGGTAATTTCGGTGTTTTCGCGTGGAGTTTACCAGCAAATATTTAATGATCCTTGTATTTGTTTTCTCATGTATTCTCTTGCATCGGTTTTATATTTATCTTTATTTATTATTCGTGGTATTTATTTTATTTATTTTTTTTTTTCATTTTCAGCAGTGTTGAGGTGTGTGGTGGGTAGAACACAAAAAAAAATACTATAAAAATAAACATTTCATGACTTTGTGGTTATTTGAAACGTGGTCATAACGGCTGTTTTAATACAATTGCTTTGGAGAACATCATGACGCCACGCAAGACCATCACACTATGGATGGTCCTTATCGGTGTAATCAGTTGGTGTAGTTTTGAAGCTAAAGGTAAGCGAAGCATTTTGAACTTGAACGGAAAAGATTCGAATAGTGGAAGAAAACGAATCGCACTAAAACAAATTTAGATGACTTCATGGAAGACTTTTTATTTTATTTCGTTTTAGCTTTACCCACCGTTAACTTTTTCAGACAACCAGCTAAAATCAATTGGACTCAAGGAGACGATTATTGGGACATATACTCAGTACCGCGCAGTATAACACCAGTTGTCAATCTAACCAAAACCCCCGATCGCACAAATCCCAATATTGGCGTTGATAATGAAGATGAATTCTTAGAACATTTAAGACGAATTAAGAATCAAACCAAAGGCTGGCCGCGTATGCTGTGGCAAGAGAAACCCAATTCGAATGGTTTGGTGAATAAGGCGCTGAAGCTGTTCAATCTGAAGCAAGTCTCATATGAAATCGAAAACAGTGTATTGTCGAAAGTGTCCTGCACTGCCTGCAAGGCCGGCGCTGGTCTCTTGTTGCACTACATCCGTAGTGGTCGTTCCGAACCCGAGATCATCAAGACCATCTTTCAATTTTGTGCCAATTTGAATATACAATCGCCGCGTGTGTGCGAGGGTGTTTCCACCTTATTCGGCAGTGAAGTGATTTATGTGTTACAACGAACCACCTTGGGAGCTGATGAAATTTGTAGTTTTGTTATTGGCGATGGTTGCGGTGATGTGTACAATCCCTATCACGAATGGGACGTAATATTCCCACCAGTCCCCAAACCTCCAGTTGTTGAGCCTACCATACCCAAAGAAGGTGCTCCCTTCTTTAAGGTCCTACACATCTCCGACACCCACTATGATCCCCACTATGTAGAAGGCTCCAATGCTGAATGTAATGAACCACTGTGCTGTCGCTTAAACAGTGGCCGTCCCGACAACCCAAATGCTGCCGCTGGAAAATGGGGTGATTATCGTAAATGTGACACACCCAAGCGTACCGTGGATAATATGTTAGCCCATATAGCCGATACCCACAATGATATTGATTATATTTTATGGACTGGCGATTTGCCGCCCCATGACGTATGGAATCAAACTAAAGCAGAAAATTTGGAAATCCTTAAAGAGACCGTAAGACAGATGACAGAGAAATTCCCCGGTGTTCCCATCTTCCCCGCTTTGGGTAATCATGAAAGCGCCCCCGTCAACAGTTTCCCACCACCATTCGTGAATCAAGACGACAACTCCATTTCTTGGTTGTATGATGAATTAGACGTTCAATGGCGCCGTTGGTTGCCAGCTAGTGTCTCTAATACAGTAAGACGTGGCGCTTTCTATTCGGTACTAGTGAGGCCTGGTTTCCGTATTATTTCCTTGAACATGAACTATTGTAATAATAAGAACTGGTGGGTGGAGAATGGTTCTATAATAAATGGTGATTTGATTTGTTTGATTTTATGACATTCCCCGCAGGTGGTTGCTTTTGAATTCTACCGATCCTGCCACCGAATTGCAATGGTTCATCTATGAGCTGCAAAGTGCTGAATTTTCAAATGAAAAGGTTCACGTTATCGGTCATATACCGCCCGGCCATTCTGATTGTTTGAAGGTGTGGTCTAGAAACTTCTACAAAATCATTTCACGCTATGAAAATACTATTGTAGCTCAATTTTATGGTCACACTCACTTTGATGAATTCGAAATGTTCTACGACATTCACGATTTGAGTGAGTTTCAAAAAGATTTTACATTTTTTTTTTAATATTCATATTTATTTATTATATGTTGTCTAGCTCGGCCCAACAATATCGCTTACATTGGACCTTCTGTTTCACCCTATTATGACTTGAATCCCGGCTATCGTATCTACTATGTGGATGGTGATCATGATCATACCACTCGTATGGTGGTAGATCATGAATCTTGGATAATGAATTTGAAAGAGGCCAACTTGTATGGTTACCCCATTTGGTATAAACTATACTCGGTACGTTCCGCTTATAATATGAAAGCTTTAAGACCCATCGATTGGCATAATTTCATTGAAGAAATGACCAACAATCCAGAATTGTTTGATTTGTACTACAAGTAAGTATGAGTCTTCCATACTAAGACAATCGATTCATTTTTGAAAGATGTCATAAAAAATTTATAGAAATTACTGGAAAAACTCTCATTTGAGACCAGTGTGCGATTCTGAATGCCGCAAACGTATTTTATGCGATGCCAAGAGCGGTCGCTCACATGGCCGTCGCGATTTTTGCCAATCCGTAGACTTACAAATCGACGATGATTCGGGTAAATCATGGAAATCATGGTTTTACCGAGGCCTTAGTAATTCGTATGTATACTTTTTTACATTAGAATAAGTGTCTGTCTTGTAACTGATGTTATTGGCTATTGCGGTGTTTTGTATTATTTGTTACATTTATTATGTGTTGTACATAATTTGCTTTTATACTGCTTTCAATTCTAAACATATTTTCATTTATATTTACATTTTTAACTATTTATATTTTTAGGATTGATGATCTTTTTAACATCGGTGCACACATTAAATTATTTTAAAAATTCTTTTACATACTTATGCTTTCTTCATATAAATACCCCCACCCACTATATTCATACCATACATTTGTACATAAACATTTATGCATAACTTCTTGTATAGATATATAAAAGGTTTTTCAATAAGGACATAACATAACACAAATTTCGGCGTTCAGTTCATGAGATCATTCGATTTTGTACAAATAAAAGCAAAGATTTTTATGCAAAATTCACTGTTAATATTGCGCCCATCAGTAAGTGTTAACCTTTACTGACATTTTGCCATTGACAGATTATAAAAAAGGTTCAAGGGTGCATTTGTATTAAAATACAAAATTGTTATGTCCCTATTGAAAATTTACTCAGTACTTAGTTAAGGAAATTTTTAATGACTTTTCTATACAGATCTGAGTGTGCAAGTATCGTATAATAAATATTATCATTATGAAGTAGATATTTAATATTAAGTATTGGTGTTGGTTTTGGTTTTGATAATTGGTGTTTGCTAGTTGTTGCTAAATTACAACTCTACTGACAATAAGATTTCTGTACTAATAACTTAACAGTGGCGTAATCTCCATATTGGCGGAGGCTTTGGATAGTGGTGCTGATGTAAATGCCTTAGAAGGAGACGAATCCAGTAACAATACTGAATGGCAAGCACCAGATGTGATTGTCACTTATGTCTAAGCTAATATTTACATAATATAATAAAAAAAATTTTTAACAAATTTGCGGTTGTGGTAAAAATGTTTATGTTGCTCTCATTCTCTTGAAAATAACTGAATAAAATAACAGGTGACAACTTAAAAGTAAAATTAATATAAAGGTTTTATCGTTTTCCCATTGCACCATATTCTCTCTATTTTATACCCTTTCTCCCACTCCCCGGCACCTTATTTTAGATACAGCATAATTACATCGATAGCTTACCTGCCCAAATATTTGTTGGGTTTTGGTTGAGACAACTGGTGCTAATGCCGTGTGAGACAATCTAGTACAACAAACAACATACAATGGTGTTACCGTTGATCCAGTCGTTTTGTTCAAAAATCTTGTTAATTAACATCAGGTCACTCAATTCTTTCATTATAGTTTATTATTTTGTTTTTAATTACAATAGTTATACTTTTGTTAGGTTATGTATAAAATAACTTGTGTGTGATAACTTTTTATTGTTTAGTATATATTTTTAAACTTTTTTAGTATAATGTTGCACTATTGTCAGATAAGGCCTCATCACACCCACTACAATTTATTGTTTTCGATAAATAGCTTCGCTCGCGTTTCTTTATTTGAATTAAAAATGTTTCTACTTTTATGGAAATATGCAGACAAAATGGCGAAGAGCTATTTTTTAACGAAAGCTTTAGCGTTTAGACATAAAATTTAATTGTGCAATAGCATTAAAGCATATTTAGGAGTAGAAAGAACAAAGTCATATCATTAGTTGTTATCGTTTTTATGTACATTCAAATGTAATTATATATTAGTTCATCGATCGAATTGTTAATCGTTTATCATTAATTAAATACCCAATTACACTCAGTTAGTATTTAACTTACACAAATGCTTTTACTTATATTTTCAAATAAATTTATTGTTTAAGGAGTAAATATGAAAAAAAAACTGTATTTCATTTATGTGAGCGTTGCCACAGTTGACTGACAAAACAGTGTTGCTACATACAAATTTTTACTCAGTCACATATTAATATAATTAAATAGAAATACAATAAAACTAACAATTGAAACGGAATCTATTTTCAATAAATTATATAATTATGAATAATAACAATCTTTACCACTTTATGGTGTTAATAAATTATTGGGGAAAACAACAACTTTTTTGATACGCCATAAGCAATAAATGTATCGTTCTCACCATATATAAATGATACAATATTACTTTGTCAAATCATTTTATTATTCGAAATTAATTCATTGCAATAAAAAATAATTATTTTAATTACCAACAGCGATCAAAAGATATTATTTGGTAAAAAAAAAATTATCTGGCAATTATAATTACAACCAGCTGTTGCTATAGAAATAGTTTACAACAACAACTAAAAAGAATATTTAAGGTCGCACCATGTAAACATTAAGAAATTCTCGAAGCGAAAAAGAAAAAATGCGGAAATAATGGCATTTGAAAAAATGTTGTACAAATTGGAAGATCCCCATGGACCGGGAGATGTACATTTCATATGGCAAAAAGGTTCAACAGGGTCATCGCTTTTAGCTACAACTGGTCGCGATGCTACGGTAGCAATATTCAATAGGCAAAGTGAACTGGTGACCAGAGTTATGCTGGCGGGGTAATTTAATAAAATCGAAATTAATAAAAAAAAAATACAAATCCTTTAATAAAATAAACCTGAATATTGCAGTATGTGCACGGGATTTGCTTGGGATAGTGAAGGCGATTTATTGGCTATTATTACGGACACAACACCAACTATTACCATTTGGGAAGCTGATACTCAACAAAAAATATCTATAGAATCTGGCTTAAAGGATGCATTGTCCTGTTTGATATGGTCTAAGCAAGAACAAATTTTGGCGGTGGGCACTACGCGGGGCAATTTGGCCATATATAATCATCGTAACGGCCGCCGAATACCCGTATTAGGAAAGCATTCCAAACGTATAACGTGTGGCGCTTGGTCTGGACAAAATTTGTTAGCTTTGGGTTCAGATGACAAGAGTTTTTCACTTAGCAATCAGGAAGGTGATTCAATGAAGATGGTACAACTAAGAGATGTACCTAGTGATATGTATTTCGCTGAAATGGCCAATGATGATAATATTAGTGGCGATAATGCCATTAGTATGATTATTGGTAAACGTACTTTGTATTTATACTACTTGCCCGCCCCCGAGTCACCCACCGAATTAGGCTTTCAAAGTCGCTACGGAGCTTTGCTACAACACAAATGGTTCGGTCAAGGTTATATACTATTAGGATTCTCTAATGGTCACGTTGTCGCCATTTCTACACATCCCAAAGATGTCGGCCAGGAATTGTGGCAGGTGAAAAATCACAAAGAATTATTAACCGGGTTGTCCTACTGTCCCACTCTAGAGATGGTGGCCTCTTGTGGAGATGATACGTAAGTTAACGAAATACGTTTAGCTGTTTGCGTAGTAATTTTAATTTTTATTTTTTATTTAATTTAGCATTAAAATTCATTCCATTACAAATTTGCATGAAACGGAAAAAATTATAACCGTACCCGATCACACGGGGGTACAATTAATTGATTGGTCTGGCGATGGTCAACTTTTGGCAGCAACTACTTCAAGCGGTTCCATTTTTATTTATGTTACCAAACTACCTACCTTATATGCGGTGTCAGCACCTCGCCTTGCCATACTCAGCAGTTTAACGGAGGTGTCCATTTATATGTACTCTCCCGAAAAGGTATTTTTCATATAAAAATGACCAAAAAATTTTAATAAACCGTTTGTTTAATTCTATTTAAAGCCCAAACCTTTGCCGTATCACTTGAGATTAGAAACTGAACCGCACGTTTTGGGTATAGGACCCTATTACTTAGCAGCTGCTGTAGGGAGTCATATATGGTTTTATGATATTGGTAAACACGTAGATGATGAGCCTCAATTTTTAAGTGAAAGAAATTTCCCACATCCTATAACTGATGTGCAATTGAATGCGGACTACTGTGCTGCCTTATGTCCAACCCAATTAATACTGCAGGCCATTGTGACCGATAGTGAAAATGTCAAGGATAAACTAATGCAAACTTTTCCAAATGCTTTGCCTACATTAAATGATGCCGTTATAAATTGTTTTGCTTTGACTTCAGAATTTCTGATATTTGCAACAGATGTGTGTAAATGTGTTGGTAAATAATATAATGTATACAATATAACAAAATATATTTTAATAGATTGGCCATTTGGTGTATTTCTCTTTGGAGAAATGGGAAGTATGTTGCACTTATCGTCACAATATGGGCATAAGCAAAATGTTTAGTGATAGCGAAGGCACCAAACTCATATTTATTGATGATCATGGTCAAGGCTATATATTTGTACCGGTAAGATGGAGAGGGCTTGGTGGATTTTTATTTAGCTCTTGTTAAATGTAATTCTTTTAAGGCTTTGGAGGAGATTGTTATTATAGCAGAGTTTCCCAAAAAATCTGACATCTGTTTATGGGATTTGGCCCAAACGAATCTTTTCATCAGCTACGATGGTAAGGTGGCTGTTACATATTTATTTATGCGTTTTTCTGTATTGGGGAAGCACACGTTAAAGGCGGGCGTAACCAAACTAAGTCCCGCCCATTTGCCTTTATTGTTGTGTAATGGTGAAATGGTTTTACATATCGACGGTGGACAATATAGTGTACAATCCCTGGCCACTCATATCATTCCACCCGGCGTGGGCCATCATGCTAATCTAAACAACCTCTTAACGCTAAGAAACTATAATGAAGCCTACAAAATATGTGAACAAGTCAATTTGAAAAGCAGTTGGTTGGAGTTCGGCAAACAAGCTTTATCTGATTTGGAGCCACAATTAGGTGAATTTATAAAAGTTGTCATGAAAAGAACTTTTTAAAATCGACAAAAATATAAATTATGTTTATAGCCTTGAAAGCCTATCGTAAAATTGGCGATGCTGCTGTGGTGAATGCTTTAGAGGATATACGTTATTTGGAGGATATACACATGTTGAGTGGCTTCTGTTGTTTGCTTTTGGAGAAATATGAAGAAGCCAAAGAGTACTTTCTGAAGGGTGCTTATACAAAAATTGCTTTAGATTTGTGTTGCGATCTACTGCAGTGGGAACAAGCTTTAATTTTGGCTCAGAAATATGAACCGGACGAAGTACCATTTATATCACGAGAATATGCTCAACAATTGGAATTCAAGTATATAAAGCAATCGTTTTCCTTAATCACTTGATCAAAAAATTTTAAATTTCATTTCATTGCATTTCAAGTGGCAACTATGCTGATGCTTTATATCACTATGAAAAAGGTTACAAGGAGGATCTCATCGATACTGATTTGGAATTGCAACAATTACTTAATACTTCACCGGAATATGAGGAACACGTACGATTATGTAAAATGGGCATAGCGAGAACATCCATACGGGCTGGAGACTTTCGTAGAGGGGTAATATCAATAACAATAAATGAAAAAACTCAATTTTCTTAATACCCTTCACATCTTCATAGAAACGGTGGGCGTGGCATGTATATGAAACCGCCTTCTAATAGTGTATATATTACGTATCTGCTGTCAAGTCGATTTTTACCCTAAGCAAGGTTTTTGTTAAATAGAGGGTGTTTCCGTTACTCGACCACACCCATTTTTGGCTTATTAATAAATAGGGTAATTATAAATATGTGTGCCAAATTTCAACTTCGTGGCTAAATTTTTATGGCACATATAAAGATGTTTGTCGATTGGGGGCGTGGCACTTGACCGATTTTGCCCATTTTAAATAGCGATATGCGTCCAGAACCAGAAGTATCTGTACAAAATTTCAGCACAATATCGTAAAATTTAACACCGTAAAAATGCCACAAACAGACAGAAATGCGGACATACAGACGCACATGCTTGCATCATCTCTGACGCTTCTTCCTGGGCAAATGACAAACTTAGCATAATCTCTTATTATGTAAAGGGTATATAAAGAGACAATAATACCGTTTTTTACAATTTTTACTTCAGATTCAATACGCTGTGGAATTAAATGATAAACAATTATTGTACGATTGTGCTGAACTTTTGGCTTTGGTGGGTCATTTAACAGAAGCGGCTGGTTTATATGAACGCGGTGAATTTTATGATGAAGCCTGCACTCTTTATATATCATTAAAAATATGGAATAAAGCGAATCAAATATTGCCCCATGTGAAGAGCTCCAAACTGCATGCAGCTTACGCTAAAGCTAAGGAATCGGATGGCCAGTATGAGGAAGCTATCAACAGTTACCGTATAGCTGGGGATCTTGACGCTTGTGTGCGCGTTCATTTAGAGCATTTGTGTGATCCCCACTCAGCTGCCGAAATTGTCCTGGAGTCACGATCTGTGGAAAGTGCAAAATTATTGGCGAAATTCTACCAAAAGATTGGCGATGTTGATCAGGCGTTGAACTTTTTAGTGTTGTGCGGCTGTGTAGAAGAGTCCTACGCTATAGCCCAACGTCACAACAAATTGAAATATCATGGGGAACTGTTGGAGCGTTATGAAAATGCCAAATCCAGTGATTACTTAGCTTTGGCTCAATATTTTGAGAACGAAAAGTACACTCTGTTGGCGGGCAAATATTATTTTCTGGCTCGCGAATTTACGAAAGCGTTAAGATTTCTATTGAAGGCCTCAGCCTTTAGCAATGAAGAATCGCACGCCTTGTCTGTGGCCATAGACTGTGTGGCCACCTCGAATAATGAACAGTTGGCCACACAACTCATTGACTTTCTGTTGGGCGAGGTGGATGGTGCTCCCAAAGATCCCCGCTATCTATTTAGACTGTATATGGCGCGAAAGCATTTTAAAGATGCTGCCAAAACTGCCATTATAATAGCCAATCAGGAACAGTTGACGGGGAATTATAAAATTGCTCACGATTTATTGTTTTCCATGTATCAGGAACTGAGACGCAATAATCTTGCCATAACAACCGAAATGCGTCACAACCTTATATTATTGCATCGCTACACACTGGTGCGCATACACATCAAATTGGGTAATCACTTATTGGCTGCCAAGTTATTGGTGCAAGTAGCCGAGAATGTATCACAATTTCCCGAACGTAAGTAGTTTGCAATTTGCATTGTGAGCAACATTTTGAAACAAACTCTATTGAAATAGATGTAATACCAATTTTAACGTCTACGGTAATCGAATGCAATCGCTCCGGTTTGAAGAAGACAGCTTTTATGTATGCCTCCCGTTTGATGCGGCCCGAATATCGAAATAATTTAGATGCAAGATATGCGAAAAAAATTGAATCCATTGTACGCAAAGCACCCAAGGGAATAAAACATATAAATGATGAACTCGATGATGAGGCCATGGAATGCCCTATATGTGATGTTAATCTGTCCAATATGGAGGTGACTTGTCATAGCTGTAAAACGACTCTACCTATTTGTATAGCTACAGGTCAGCATATTATAAAACAACATATGACGTCTTGTCCGTCCTGCGATTTTCCATGTTTTAGAGCGGAAATGGAAAAGTAAGTTTGGAAATACGTAACAAAAGTTATTTTTTAATATATGTTTTTTTTTCAGCATATTATCGGAGTTGAATGAGTGTCCAATGTGTTGCGAAAAAGTGGCTCCTGAACAGCTATTAGATGTGGAGGACATACGACCTTATATATTACCTTCATCATAATCAATTTCTTAACAATACATTTTAAGTATTTCATTAATTTATAAATATTCAAGTTAAAAGCTCTCTGTCTACACTTAGTAGCAGACATACCAAAAATTATTTGTAGTAAGTAGAACAATTTAGCTTTAAGCGTACAAAGCAATTTACACCAAATTTTAATTCATTTAAGTATAACGCGATACTCAATATTACTAATAATATAATCAAATTAACAAAATCCTTTTTTCATATCTCTTGTATATAATTTATTTATAAATAATATGCTGATGAAAAAAATTATTAACGAAACACATTATTTCTCTATTTCCATATGACATTGAGGTAACAATTTCTGCAATTCTGTTTTTACATGACCCATATTTTTTACATAAATCATATCCTTGATTTTCAATAATTCCAAATTTGATAATTTCCCAATCACCATTAATCCCTCATCAATAATATTATAACATCCCGACACTTGTAATACTTTTAATGTATTAGTCAAGATTACAATATCCTCCAAGCCATCCTCCTCTAGATATTTGCAATTATGAAAAATGACCGTATCAATGTATTTGCAATTCTTGAAATGTTGCAAACCAATTTTCATAACAGACGAATTACTGGCATCGACGACTTTTATGTGAAATTTTGTATTTTCAGGGGGTAAACTATTGTAATCACTTAGCAAATGATGAACGTCAACAGTGGTCCGTATACTACCACCATTTTTTAAAATCCATTCAGCACATAAACGATCCGGACCCACATTCTTTAAACGGTCCTCATCAACTTTATTAAAGGCTATAGCTATAAAGCCCCATAACTTACGTTCGCTACAACTTTTACTTAAATTATTGTAGGCTTTATATGTTTTTTCATAAATTTTACGAAATATAGTCATACCTGGGTTAAAACAAAGGAAAGTTTGTTTACATAAAATAAGAGCGGTTGTTTCTTAGGTTTTATAATATGTATCTTTTATATGTGGATGTATTTGATTTAAAGCAGACAACTTTTAGTGAATGACTTATGTTAAAAAGAACTTGAAGCAGCCATATTCAAAGGATATTTATTGTTCTAAATAATTTGTGTTTAGCGGCTTTTAACAAATCATATGGGAACGCAGCATTTATGAAATTTTGTCTATATAAATTTATGTTTGAAGAAATGAATAAAAGTGTTTGTGTGTTTCGAAATGAATATTGAAAAAATTCTCTAAGAATAAAAATATTTTCATAAAAAATTTAAACAAAGACGTTACGCTATTTTGTACAGATTTTATCATTTTCTAAGCCTAATTTTACCTTTTGCTTGTTATTCAAAATTTAAATAAATTTTTTATAAGTTTCACGCAACTAACTGAAATTAACTGAAAGAAGTCGTTTTTATTGGGCTGTTTGGCTCATATATGAAAGGAATTTTATTAGTTTCACTTTAAATTTGTAAAAATTATGTTTTCTTTTAACAAACTACACTTTTTTTAATAAACTATACTTTGCCTTTAATTGTTTGGTAATTTTTAAGGCATAATGTATACATTTTTGCATTATTATTTGATTTCAATGAATTTAAAATAATTTTCACACAGTAGACGACAAAAATAAGCGGAAACTATTGCTACTTCTCTTTAGCACAAAATAATCACAGAAAGTAATAGCGTAGTTCACAACATTGTATTTTAACAATTGTGAAATTTCTCTATTTTTAATTAATTATAATTTTATGTAACGAATATAACTTAAATATGTAATTATACTAAAATGCGTAATTATATATTGAACAACTACAATAATCGTTATTAATTAAATAAATAGTTTTATATATTTTATTCGTTGGCTGCATGTAACTTTTAACATTTTTATACTTTAGTATACTTAATACACCATATATTGATTTAATTCAAATTGCTTTTATTTATGTAATTTAAATTTCAATACACTTGAATTTATTTTTGTTTTTCTTCGAAAATCATTAACACACAGAACTTTATATAGGTTTAATAATTTATTTTGACAATTTTTATACAAATTTCATATTAATTGAAATTAAGTAATCTTCATACTTATAATAAACATTAAATAATTTATTTTCAATAATAATTCAGAATTTAATGCAAAAATGTTGCAGAAGAAAAGCGAAAATATATAAAAAAAACTAAATATGTATTAAAGTAAATAAAATGTAAACAAATATTTAGTAAGTATATACCAAGGTGTAAAAAAAATCGAAAAGTTGAGTCGAAAACAAGGGTAACAAAAGGATATTATTTAATTTTTATACTTGATAATTTTGTGCGATTATAATTTAAAGAAATAAAATTTTTTGCCGGTTATTAAAATTCACTGGAGGCAGAAGAAGCGGAACTGGAAGATGCTGTGGATGTTGTTGAGTTGGCGGAACGTGACCGGTGCGTTGCGTCGGACGGTGGTATCACCGCCGATAAGTTTGGTGAAGGTGGTATTATACACACATTGTCTGCACTATTTCGCGTATTTGTATTTGTTGGTGTAATTGATCTCTCAAAATTTGCTCCAATTTCCGAAATCGGTATTGCTGCGTTATTTAACTCTTCAGTAGCATTTACTTGTTCTTTAAATGATTGCGACATGGGAGGAACTACCAACAAATTCACTGACAATAGTAAAGGATGTGCCAGTTTAGTCTCCAATACCATTAAAGTGACTTCTTCATTCTTCTCCAAACATAAAGACATCACATCCGATTTTTGTGTGTGAATCGGTTGCCTTTGAGAATTGATAGATGTTACGGAAACCCTAAATTATATAAAACTCACATTAACTTAAATTTCGCATTTTTCATACGTGTAAGAGTTGTGTCTATTAACCTTATTAAAAAACGTCTCTTGGTTTGTAAACTTAATAATCGCTCATGTTCGTTACGGTGATGACGCCGTATACTTAGCACAATACCATCAACAATTAGTATAAGATCTAAACCAAAATGAAAGCCTGTCCAACGCCATTTGGAGTAGCCTGGCTCCAAGAGTATGCGACCACAACGCATGGCATTTTTGTAAAAAGTTTCTGCATCTACATTTTGAGGACTGAAATAAAAATATAAAACAAGTCAAAATCGATAAACTTTTATGAAGCTTACCCTTCTTCAGGCAAATGATCCACTTTTAATATATTGTTCCAATGGCACAGCAAATGTTTGTGTATCCACTCCCTTGGTATAATATTATCACTTAGTATAATTTTTAAATCCATGTGATGATTGGTCAGGTATTGTGTACGCAAAGCTTGAAATGGTTTCAAAAATTGCTGGCCGTCATTCCTATACAGAAAGCAACAATGGTGGATGTCGTTACTTTGGGTAAAATAACTGTTAATAACATCGGTTGTCGATGTTCCAGCACCATTAGTCTCCACATCGGCACTCACATTTTCAGACAGCTGTTGTGGTTGTAATTCATATGTTGTTTGGGGATCATAATTGGGATGTAACCGTAAATAAATCCACGTACGCAATAATGTGTATAATGAGAATTCCGTTTGCATAACATACAGATCGGGACTAGATATTAAATCAGTCATTAATTCAATACTGAGTTGTCTCAACAAATTGGGAAATTTGTTATAAATGCATAATAGATTTACTTCCAACCATACAAAGGTTTGTTTTTTCACATTCTGACACCCATACTGACAAGCCGCCTCATAATATTGTATGGCAGTTTCAGGATTTATGGTTTCAATCATCACCTCAATACACTTGTCGATAATGCCTTCTAAATGGAATAGAGTGGCAGTAGCTAGCACAGATACTACAGCTTTGGGATCAATTTCTATTTCATCCGAATACATAGAACCAAAGACAGCATCCAAGGCTATGTGATAATGAAAAAAAGAAATGGAGTTGTAACGATTTTCTATTTGTTTAATAAGTTTATTTAATAAGTACTACCTTCCAACGTGATGCGTTCATCTAATATTTTGATGTGTACAAAATCCTCGCATGACTCTCGCCAAGAACCATTAAACATACTGTAGAAATAGGGGCTTTGTGATAAATAGACTTTATGTAAATTCCATATTTTGCCCAAAGCTAAGATGGTGATATCGGAATTCTTTTGCTCTTTAAATAGAGCTTGATATATATACTGAGTAGTGGTTAGAAGTTTTTTCCTTTTGACACAAAAAAAAAAAACATTTAGATATTTGTAAAAATCAAAAAGGACAAATCTTACCTTTTGGGAGATTGAGATTCATTACAATTTGGATCACTGCTTGTTTCATTTACTTCGGAACGTTTGCGTTTTCGCCGGCCCCTTAATATATTTACAACACTACCGCCATAACTTTGTAAAGGTTGTGTCAATTTAACAACCATTTGCCCCATGTTTAAATCTGCTTAATAAAAAGTAATTGGTAGCAGGTTTAATATTTTTATTACAAAAAATCTACTTATGATGATATATCACGTATGATTTTCACGCTGCAGTGGGAGAATATTTGGAACGCTAAATGCAGAATGTAAATTTCAAACAAAAACACAGAATCAGGTGTGATAAATATGATTTTTTTATACGTAAATACAGTACTTTTCTGTTAAATGCATTCTTTTTAAACAATTAGAGAAAAAATATATGAAGAAAGTTTCTGTATTTATTGAAATACAACCCTGTTCTTAACATTTATGATGTGAAAATGAAATAACATGAGCAGATCTTCGTTATTTTCATACCGTTATTGGCGAAATATTTTATAATGCTCTCTTTAGTAATATTTTGACACAATATAACAATAAATAATTTTGTTATAAATTAGTACGTTCTTGCTTAGAAACCGCACTAATAATATATTAACGAATATACCTTTAACCACACTATAATATCACGTGCGGTTTTACTTTTGAATGTAATACTCTCCCATTCAATAGCCTAAAACATGATGTCATGAGATCACAAATAATATACTATATATATAAAGCACTTGTAAGTTGCCTAAAAAGGTATATACTATATGCTAATATAAATGCATATGTATATAATTGGAAGAGGGAGAGATAATTTTATTACACACTTTAATCTCTAACTTGAACTTTGCCGCCCACGACTATGTTTAATTATGTATATAAAATTAGGTCATGATACATAACATAAAGAAAACTCTATTGGCTTAAATTTTATAACGAAAAACGTAGTTTCTTTTATATCAACTAATAACGGGAAAAATTACCATTGAGATAGAACGTGGATAAAGGTATATGAATTAAGAAAGGAATAATAAAGTAAAAGTGTGGTAATTCAATTACTTCACTCTGTCTCTATGACGTCATATTATAACCAAAGTACACAAAAAGTATACACATTTGTATAAATAATTTATAACAAAAATTTATAACTCAATGAGTTTAGATCTATGACGACTATTGTATGTCACAAATCTTACAAAACTGAGTCAATCATTTATTGTTTTATTCTCACAGCTCTTTAATAGTGGTTTTGATAACAAGACTAATTTGTATCAAACTCTGATTAGAACAAAGAAATCTTGTACAATGAGCTGTTTGTTTTTTTTTTTACAACACTCTGCACACTTCGGGTATTGAACTCGAAATATTTTTGAACTATAACTAAGTACAAGCCAATCGTCTAAGCTAAACAAATGATCATGGGTAAAATACTAACAAAAGGTTAAACATAGACAAAATGAAAACAAATGGGCAGTTATTTTAAAGAAACATATAAATAGCATTGGCTTTTTTATATTAAGTCAATTTTCATTGAATATATAAGATATTTCATTGAACAGGTGAAAATCATGCATGCATCTCTATTTATTGCTTTTTAGAAGCGGTATATAAAATGTTTACATTGTCTTAAGGTTGTTAATTTCTTTTGTCAGAATAATGCACGTTACTCGTGTGAAAATAGAAAGAGAAATAAAGTAAAAATGCAGAAAAGCAAAAGAAAAGATGCATAATAACTTTAATTTATTGACTATTTCAAAACTATTTATATTTGCAAAAGGGAAAGGAAGTAACTGACATGGCATTAATATCAAAAGAAAAACATAATGTTGGCATATCGGAACATGAATGGTCACCAGAGGAGGAAATTCAATTGTTTTATGCTCTAACAGACTTAAAGCCGGTTGGTGTAAATCGTCACTTTTATATGGCGTGTATAACTGAACGTTTGTCGCGTGCACTTAATCGCGACATTACCGCCGAACATGTTTGGACTCATTTAAAATCCTTATATAATTTGGATAAATTAAATTTGCAAGAGCCGTTACCCTTTCCCAATGAAGAAAAGGAATTCTCGTTGCCTGAAGTGGAATTTTCAGCTTTGTTATCGAAAAAGCGTGCACTCCGTGAAGAAATACGTCAAAATTCATGTGATGGACCACCCTCCATTATAGCTGTAGTAACAGATAACACAAGTAGAGGTAATTATAAAAAAAATTATTCATACATGTTCCATTTTTAACATTTTCAATTACTACGTGATTGTTTTTAGAAAAAAGTCAATCCTACTCTTTTAATAAATTCTCAAATAAGGAGTTGGATAGAAAAATGTCAGTGAAATTGACGGATGTGCCAAAGAGAACACCTAAACGTACGCGTGGTTCCATGTCTTTGGAATCCAGCAGTCCATCGACAACCCCACCACCGATACAAAATAACAAAAGGCGTCGTATATAAATGAATTATATATGTTACTAAAATAATTAAAATTACTTAGGTTATATCATTAATACGCATAGCGTACTATATTGCATTGACATACTCCTTTTTACTTTGTTATGCGTAAAAATCAACAACAAAAACGTTACATTGTGATGATCGAATCTTTATTTTGGAATTTTTGGGAATTTGCCAGAACTACAGCTAAATTCATTTAAAGATTAGAATTCAAAGTTTTTGTTTTTGTGTAATGTTCCACCAAAACAAGTGTGTGTAAGTAGGATAAGTGTTGTAACCATTCTAGTATAGGGTATTTAAAATGGAATGCAAATTTTTTTTTTTTTGAATAAATGCAAACTTTAATTTGTAATGTATAAAGTTGTGTGTATGTATAGAAACAATAGAAATGTTTAGCATGTATTGGTGTTTTTCATTTATTATTAGACATACTCGGCTCCTTATTCTACCTTAAGCAATTCCACATCAAACGTAAGTGTAGCATTTGGTGGTATTACACCGGGATGACCACGTGAACCATAAGCATAATCGGGAGAACAAATTAATTTGGCTCGTTGCCCTACTGACAATTGCGCAACACCCTCATCCCAACCTTTTATAACTTCACCTTTACCAATAGTAAATTTAAAGGGCTTGTTGCGATCTCTAGATGAATCAAATTTGGTGCCGTCATTTAAAGTGCCCGTATAATGCACAGAAACAACTTGACCATTCTTAGGAAAAGTACTGCCTAAATTTTACCATGAAAAGAAAACGAGTCACAAATGGCATGTTCTTGAATTTTCTTCATACTCACCATCGCCGGGACTAATTGGTATAACTTGCACACCCATGTTTACTTAAATATATATATTTTTTTATGGTTTTTGTTTAATAGAAATTCAAGTCTTTTCCTTTTTAAGATTAACTATTATATATTCCCGATTCTAAGCCCACGTCGGAAAACTTTTCTAGAATTACGATTGTATTATAGAAACATGGTATAGAATTATAGTATACCCTGCGTAAAGATAGCAACGCAAGTAAACAATATTTAAAAATGTTTGTTTATATTGCGAGTTTAATAAGTATAAACGTAATTGTACTCCAACGACTGATATCTAAAAAAATTATTATTATGGTGTTATTAATTATTAAACAAAAAAGTATGAATTTTTGGGTGACATAAAAAATTTCTGTATTCATAACAATTTTATCTGTAAAAATATTACTGATTGTCTACTTAACCCTCTAAAATATTGGTTGGTAAGTGTTCATGTTAAATCGTATACAATTTAGAGTAATTCTTACTTGATAGCCCTGATTCTATTGAGAATGGCTACAGCAAAACTAGTTTAATTAGTTCTTATCATTCAACTAATTTGTACTTTCACGAAATACACATGTTTTCTTTATACAAAACGCAACAATGAAAACAGCTGATCCACGATTAAAAATTAATACATTCTTTAGGAGGGGTATTTAGTGTGGGCTGAAAAATAGAATTTATCAGAATTATAAAAACTTATTTAATAATTTAATGAAGATATATTGATGTGACATATATAAAAGCAAAACGTTTTTATTGCAAGCTTTGATTAAAATAACGGTACTTCGTTAGAAAGTGACGCGTCGTCTTTAGTTAAGTACAGAATGGCTACAGCGTAACTGTAAATAGTTTTTCATTGAAATTGAAAAATTTCAGTGGGATTAGAAGCGAACGTGGTAAGTTTAAAAGTTTTTATTAATTGAATAATTTATTAAACTTATTATCGTATATTGTTGTATAGTCGAGCAATAGTAATAAAAACAACAACGACCACAATAATATCACAATGAATGGTCAGGCGGCATGTAGTGGAGACAAGGATTTGTTATCAAATTCGAAGAAGGGGAGACATACGCGCGAAAAACCGACAACATCATTGGGACAATTGTCAAACGCATTGTCGCAACAAATGTTTTATCGCAACAGACCCATTTCACCGCCTACTACCACTACCACTAATGACAGTGCTATCATCAATAAGAAAATGAAGATAACGAAATCTTCAAATATGATACAACATGACCAACTAATATGTTCTATGTGTTTGGTACATGTCAAAAGTAACCTTTTAGATATGCGGCAAAACGATCAATTAAAGGATAATCTTGTGAAATATTGGTCTTTAAAGGTATAGAATATAATTTTCAAGAATATCATGCGGCAAAGCGAAACGAAGAGAGTAAGGATTGTTCCCTTAAATATAAATAAATGAGTGTACAAGTATTTGTTTGTGGCATATTTGTACTAATTAGTGATAAACCGTACTCTCTTCGATCTATTTATTTTAACATTTGTTTATATTTGTGTCTCATTTTTAATATATTTGTAGAAAAAAAGCGCCCAAGCTTGGTTGCGTGCTGTATGTAATCAATGCATATTCAAGATTAATGCTCGACATCAGTATAATGTTCTGGAAGCTGAACGTCTAAACAGATTAACGAAATCTGTCAATACAGCGCAAACGGTTAATGAACAAAATATGGTATCAAAGCTTCGGACGGAAATTGTTATAAATCCACCACCAACACCCGATACAACACCTACAAATTCACCGGGAGAACTATCTACCGAATTACCACACAGCCTATCTCCTCTTATGAACAATAACAACAACAATAACAATAATAATAATAATAATAATATAAATTGCCATCAGCATGCGCTATTAAAAGACTTAGAAAATCAAATATTATCTCCTATGCAGGATGCAAGTCTCAAATCAAAACAGCAACAACAACAACAGGAAAATTCCATGTTGGAAGCATACGATGAACGTAGCGTGCCTCCGCTGGCCACAGAGTCTGGTGGTGATAAATACAAGGGAAACTTGGAGTGCGCTCGATGTGGCAAAGTGTATCAGCGGAAACATTTCTATGAAAAGCACGTTCGTTCATGTAAATCACGAATACAATCGCTATATGAGGTGCGTACTATTAAACGGAATCAGGCTGACACCGAATTGATAAAAGAACCGATATTACGTAAAAGGGCGAAATCGGTATTCATACCTCTAAATGATACAGTGTCGCCAATGTCAAGCAAAAATAGAAATGAAATGAGTAAAAAATCATCACCGCCAAAATCGTCTCGTACGCGTAAACGAACACACTCTTGTGCCACAATGCCAGATGATGCAATATCATTGAAATCATTTAAAAATAAAACTACACCAAAAAATCTTCCTCCTCTTTATCAATGCAATTCATGTTCCATGATAACGGATACTATTAATAAGATGAACAAACACAAGCGAGTTCATCTGATCCTGTACAGTTGCGAAAAGTGTAGCCATCAGTGCGCGAATCTGAATGAGTTTGAATTTCATTGCATCATTTGCAGAGCAGCTAAAGGAGTCACATATGAAAAGGGAATAGAAACTGATACAGAAGTGTCATCACAGCGTATGACACGATCCCAAACAAAAGCTCTTTCTACGCCCCACACAAGATCTCTTTCCATGTCCTGCACCAGACCTTCTTCGCCAATCTCAGTCATTTCCAAGGCAGCCACAACAAAAGGTATGAGGCAGAGGACAGAAAAAATACACAAAATGCAAAAAATACACAAAATGCAAAAAATACACAAAATGCAAAAAATGCAAAAAATGTTTACAAACGACACACGAACAACGCGTAGCATGAAGCAGAAATGCGCTGGCGGAAACAACAATACCTTCAGTGTTGACGTGTCGCCACAATCAATTAAAAATAATAAACATTCTGACACGGCTGCACCGCCGTCAGGCGAATTGAAAAAGCAAAAAGTAATACCATCGATTGTAGAGGATGCTGCTGATGTTGTTGCTATTGTAAGGGATAATAATAATGCAATAAAATCTCGAGACGTGGACAGTTTTTGTGATAATAGTGGAAACGATGCTGAAAGTGATGATGTAAACTCGTTAGCGGACACATTATACGAGAGTCGTCAAACTTTTGTGGGTCAATGGGTAGAGCAAATTAGTCTACATGACGTCACCGAAGATGATGAGAATAGTTTGTTTAATTCCATTGATGAGTATGAGGGGCATTTGCAATTCCATACGGAGAAAGAATATGGTGAGAAATAGGAATAATAAAAAGAAAAAATATGTTTAGATGTAGGACGGTACTGTTGAATCCAAGAGTATTAAATGGTTGCATCTAAACGATTACGACATAATCACTTGTTCATCTTTTTATTTCGACAGATCTCTATTTATTGGATCGTTTAAGAGCAGAAGTACGTCGTGGCGTCATCACCTGCTATGAGCCGTTCTGCAATTACACTACAAACTCCCTACTAAGCATAATGTTACACGATTATCAATCGCATTTCAAATTGTTACGATTTCCTTGTAACAAATGCGGCGATTACTTCACCAGCAAGTAAGTATTTAATGCTGAAAGAAAGCGTTCTGTGAATCATTTCATCAAATGCTTTTCTTTATATATTCCAGAGTTTTTCTCGATTATCATTTAGATCGACAAAATAAAGGCTTCTTTTGGTGTTATAAATGTGGTAAAGATTTTAATTATCAAAATCAGTTGGATCGTCATTTCATACAGCACAACAAATATATCAATTATCGTTGTAATTATTGTAAATTTGAATTTCTCACCAAACACGAACTATTGGAGCACAGTGAACGATTACAGCACGATCCGAATGGTGAGAGATTATTGTTATGTCGTAATCTTACACCAACTATATCCAATCCCATACAAACTGAACGGCCGCAACGTCACATAAAAGGCCGTGCCGTACATATATTGGATGATGGAGATGGAAAAACACATTTATCAGGTATTCGACAGTCATATCAGCCTACATGGCAACGAAGACCGAAAATTGGTAAAATTGATTTTACTAATCAATATAACCCTAACTGTTGGGGTTGCATATAAAGTAGATTTTCACAAAAAAAAAAAATTATTTCTTTAAAAAAAAGAAATTTTTTATTAGTATTTTTTTTTTTTGTACATTCTTCATGTTTCAACACTCTTTTCTAAGTATGCCTTTAAGTGATGTGATTTTAGAAATCAATGTGGCGTAAAAATTTTACCGTTAACGAAATTTGATAAATTTAATATATTGAGACTTTCTACTCTAAGCAAACAATTACACCAGCTAAACGAGATTTGAGATTAGAGCTGGTAATCCGTTGGTACGTTAGTCTAAAATTGTGAGTTATCAATTTAAAAATAAAAAAATTATTACAAAGTTTGATACTAATGGAGGCCTTGACAGTGAACAGAGACTGAACCAGTTATGTTTCCAAAATAATTTTTAAGTTTTTTCTTCTTTTTCAACTTTGCTTTGTGTTGAGAGTGATTTTCATATACCTTGAACTGTAAAAAATACATACATACATATACAAAATAATATTGTTTAAATTCGATTAATTAGTAATATTTTTGTTTGTATGTTTGCTTTTGTTCCAATCAGAAAGGCAGGCACATTTTGATTTTATTTATGTATTTTCATCTAAAAAAAATTTCCACCATTAAATGTAAAAAACGAAAAATTATAATTAATATTGTAATAATATTACGTTACAAAATTAGTTCAATAATCAAAGTTTTTCTTTAATGGGAAAATTAATTCAAAATTTTTATAAATATAGTGAGAAATAAAATAAAAAAAAAAACACTAAATATGAAAGTTACGGAAGTTGCCAGAATGCGGTAAGTAACAGTACTTTATATGTAATATTGTATGAATTTCAGCAGCGAAACTTTGCGAATTTAGACAATTTCCTTATACAGTATATACAACTTTTTATATAAGATGGCCGTACACTAAGTTTGTTATTCTATTTGCAACACCCAGAATAAGGCGTCGGAGACTTTAGAAAGTATCAGCACCAGTAACCGAGTCGATCTAGACTTGTACATTGGATACATTGTATTATGGATTTTTCCAAAATATAACCCAGTTCATGTCCCTCAAATATCGTTAAAGCAAATCCATTATGACAGATACTCCAAACCTATTTTTTCACAATCTCTTAGATATGGGTCTCAAATAAGATGGTTTAAGATATACAATCCAATATGGCGGATATCACATAAAAGTCTTTGAGAAGAAGAATAAGATGAACTAAGTGAGTTTTTTAAAAAGAAGATTCGGACACAGCAAAAAAAATAAATAAAAATTTAATCCTGATAAAGAATGTATTTGCAATTTGTGAATATGTACCGTTGACCTTAAGGTGATGCCTATTAATTTGTGTTCATGTTCAAATTAAACTGTAATTTAAATAATTGATTTTTTATTGATTGATACAAAAAAATTACACCTAATATAAATTAAGCATATACATATGTAAATAAGATTCATTTAAATGTTATCCAAAAATACCAAAAAAAAAAAGTGGCAAAAGTTATAGTCGATCAAGCTTGACCACTTAATACCCTTACACCACTTAGTTCCACAAATTATGATGCAATTAGTTTAATTATATTAGAAAATGCGGCTCCAAAGACTTGCTTTACGAAAGGGAGGAGCTCTAAAAATAGTTCAATTCGATTGATTCTCAATAGAGTTCGTTTCTGGGTTAAGATATGTCCTTGTACCAAATTTCATCAAAATATTTTAAAAAGTGCTTGCTTACAAATTTATATCGACACACAGACGGACATGATTAAATCAATTGAGATTTTTCCTTTTGAAAGTGGGTGTGGCATTTGCCATTTAGAAGTTACAAACATATGGTGCAGGGCACAAATGGCCGTCTATTCAAATTTACAATCACAACAAATACATTACAATTAAAGTTAAATCTACTGAAAAATGCAGGATTACAAAAAAAAAAAAGTACACAATACAAGTACATAATAAGAATACATAAGTTATAAAATTTTGATTTTCGTTTTTATTTTACACACATAGAGAATAATTTATAATTTTAGGTATCCTGAGCGGAAACTTATTTAGTAAAGTTTTCAAATATTATTATTGTACAGATTATGCAAAAATTATTGTTAGGTTAGGTGAGGAAAACGTCAAGAACTAAGAAAATGCTAATTGGAATATGTTCATACACATTTTAACTTCAATCCAAACGCTCAAGGATACAGAGAATACAGATTTCACTTCCTGGAATCGGAAGCTTATTTCAGGTAATCGAACTATTTTAATTAACTCGCTCCACCAAGTGTTCGTCATTGTTTATATTATAGCATGATATTTTATATCAATCATTTTAATTTTTGGAACATATTTTAAACTATTTATTTTAAAACAAAATTACAACTAAATAACTAGAAAATTATTTTAATAAGTTTTTTAGACGATTTCAAATTTTTATATATTTATACAGATTATATAAAATAATAAGGCATTCAAAAGAGAGAAAGCATCTTATATAGTTAAATAATAAGGACATTGTTCCTATTGCAAAACCCCCAGCGTCTGTAATATAATAAAAAATATTAAGGTAAGACAATTTATGAATGACTTAATCTTACATCAATTGAATTAATTTATACTATTATTGTAATATAATGAAAACTAAGTAGTACTCTTACTACTCCTACTATTATTAGTTATAGTTGATGTCATTTTTCAAACTTTCAACGTTGCATAATCAAATCTAATCCTTATTTATTCTTTTAAGAACAAGGAAAAAACCCACATTCGGCTTAGGCCAAATCTTGAATACCCTCCACATTTATAGTCAAACGATGGGCGTGACAGGTACCTGATAACGCCTACTAAAAGTGTACTATGTATCAACTTGCAAGTCGAGTTTTACGCTAAGTATGTAATTTTTGTAAATCGTTGCTTCATCGGTTATACACACGATTACGGCCATTTTTGGCACATCAATTAATGGGGTAATTATACATATGTGCAGAAAAATAAATTTTCTTCGTTTGTGGGCGTGGCTCTTGACCTATTTTACTCAATTTAAATAGAAATCTTCGTGCAAAAACTGGAAATGCTTGAACAAAATTTCAATTTAAGATATCAAAGACATACACACGGGCACGGACATATTTGTAGATTGCTCCAGACTTATACGTCAAATATAAATTTGTGAAAAATTATTCTGAAAATAAAAATATGTTTTCGAATAACTGACTTAAAACCATAAATACAATTTAATGAGTACTCATTTTAAGTTATGCCTAAATTCATACAACGAGAATATGTGTCTACTGGTTTTTAAAGAAAAAATACTTCAAGCGCTGACTTGAAACTTAGGCAAGACCTGTACCTTACGGTTAAAGAAATATAAATAATGAGGTGTTTTGGAATTTTATATTGGAGAAGGTCTTAAGGCTTCGTTGTCTTTCAAAACTAGTAAGGAGTTCCACCAGTATGACACCGTAGGACCGCACTTTACCTTTTACAGAAACCGAATCTTCAGTCTTCCGCATTAAAAGCTGTTTTTCTAAAATTATTAATTGAAATATAATAATATTTTAATAAAGATGGACGCGGATCTACTACTCCCCGTATCAATTAACATAAAAAATGGTTCTTGTTTAGTTTCAGTCTTACGTTAAAATTAAAAAAAAAAAAAAAAATATTTCTAATTAAGTCCATAAATTTGTACAATAGGTTTCATAGGCCTTCTTTAAGAGGTAGTTTCGGTTTACATTCTTATTAGAAATGCTCTCCATAAGAAATAATTTTGTTAAAAATCTACGATATTTAATATTCTATCAATTACATTTTTTATCCATTTTCTAGTTATTATTTTTCTATTCTAATTATTAGTAGGAAATGTCAAATTGAAAACTTGTAAATGAATTGAAGCCTCTTGAGCTCAAGTTTTCGAGACTGTCGTTGCCATACAATCTTTTCAGTCTTTTCTTCAGGAATTTATACGAGTTGAGGCTCTCTTATCCATGTTGTTGCCCAAATATTTCTTACTACAATATATATATAAATACATAAAGAATTTATTCTAATTACAACTTCTACGTTTGACTACTAAATATTTTAGGCACTCAGTGACAGTTTATATGTACATATAAGGTGATACCAAGAGTAGAATAGAGACAAACATAGGGAGAGAGAGAGAGAGAGACGGAGATAATATTCTACAGCTAATTTAAAGACTAATTAATTGTCCCTTCAATGTCAAAAAATTCAAATTCAAACAAATATAAATTAAAAGTCGATTAAATAACATATCATAAAAAGAATAGAGAGCAAAAATATAACAGAAGAACATGTTTTTGTTGGCTATTGCACTAAAAATTCCCATTTGTTATGAACAGTACTGAAATTAGCTGCGTCGGTAGTGTGACGAACACTAATCAATGCTCTCTGCGAGCAGGAGGTTTGAGTGTAAATAGTGAAGGACGCTGTTCTTTATCGTCTGCAGAAGATTCACTTGATCTACGTCCCACCGATAGGTCTTCAACCTGATTGTCTCGATCCTCAACAGCAGCAGGTCTCTCCATGTTAAAGTCTGTTGGGCGTTCATAATTTTCATTGCGCTCTCTTTCATGACGTGCTCTCATTATTTGCTCTACTGCTCTTATATTCGCATATCTCGCTAAATTAATATTTACTGCATTGGGTGAAGGACCGCCAGTACCATTCGAACCCATTAAACCTTCAGTGCCGGTTATACGATTGGCCGCTGCATGCGCTACTGCAGCCAAGGCCATAGCTTGTAATGCTTCACTATTGCCATGAGTTTCTAAGGCTTGAGCGAACAGTGTGGGATCCAAAAGGGCTGCAGCTGCTGGATGTGGCATTGTTTGTGGCAAATATTGTTGTTGCTGTTGTTCATTAGAACGAACTTGTTCATTTTCCGTATTATTTTCATCTCTAGTTACCACATCTCTTAGAGTCAATGTGGCCGAGGGTTGACCGAAATTCTCTCTGGCCACCTCGCGTAAGGAAGGTTGTCCAAAACCTTGCGCATAAGGAAATGCAGCTGAACCTTCTATCCCACTGGGACTACGTCTCACGTGACGGTTCGTATTTCGTATTGTAGCAACTCCCAGCTTTTTAACTTTGTCATACAATGTACGCGAAGGAACTCCGTATTTTTTGGCAGCCTGCAGAGCACTCATTTCACCCGATTTTACACAGGCTATGGCACAACTAACATCCTCTCTCGTATATTGTTTATAGCGTCTCCATTCTTTGCCTGGCTGTTGCATATGACCATTAAATTGTCCATTGCAGATGCTAACTCTAGACCCTCCATTATTGTTGTTGTCCTCTTCAAATGAACGATCCGTAGAGGGCGAATGAGAATGCTCATCGTGATTAGTCTAAAACAGTACTTAAAGTTAATTTAATAACTTACTAAGCAATTGGACAAACCCTCCACCTCCCACTTTATGAAGTTTTAATACTTACCCTATCACTAGTATATTCGGTACAATTTATGGTGGGACTGCTGTGAGGGCCAATTCCTTCCGGAGAACTCTGATCGAAATTTGTAGCAGTTGAAGGGCTATTATCTGAAACGGCCGGTACGTTGGAGGCACTGGCTAATGCCAAGGGCATAGACGAGGAGGGATGATCACTTGTACCTGGATTGGATGTATGAGCTAACATACTATGTAATATGGGTGTATCTTGAATTAGCATGCTAGTAACGGATGATAGTTTTTTGCGTTTTAACGGATTCATATCGGGAACAGATTCATATACTGAGCTTAACATGGCTGCGGCCATTGCTGACGGTGACAAAGGCCATTTATTTGTGGAAGGCTCACGTTGTGTTGAGGAGGAACTGGGACTGGGTGATATTTCATTAGGTATCAACTGTGAATCGGGTAGTGATGTGGGATTACTGTTGGACAGATTATGATTTTTAGGGGAATTTGTTAAGAAGCTAGGATAAACGGTTTTATAACTTGTACGGGGCGGTGAACTGCTACTTGAGGGCACATTGGGAGGTGAAATGTTGGAGGTTGAGATGACAGAAGATGAATTCGGTCCATTCGTTCCATTACTATTATCTATCTCTTTATACCACTTATCAAAGCAGGCTGCCGTAGTGGAGGGATAAACGGGCAATGGGACGCTATCACTCTTACAATCCACTTTAGCGGGTTTTTCTTCCATTGGCTCTCCTTGTTCCATATATTTCTCTCCCAAACCTTTTACATCAAACAGACCTTTAACACCCAGCTCCTTAGCAACATCCATTACTTTTTGTATCTGTTGGTGCGTTACACTAACCTCTCCCGTATACATGTAATCGAGTAAGGCTAGCATTTCCAAAGGTTCCACGCCCGGTAATATTAGATAACAATGACCTTCAGGCACATCTTGTAGGATATTGTGAAAATAAGGTGAACTAGCAGCGAGTACAACACGGTGAGCCTCGAATCGTATCTGCCCTTCACATACAATCGTACAATCCACGAAGCTATGAGCTCTTAGAAGATTGCTCATGATTTGCACTAAATTACTCTGATGCGTATTCCAGCGGAGGCATAAATGTTGCTTTTCCATGTAGGACTCCCCACCCATTAGGGGTGGCGGCGGTAAGGGTGGTGGTGGTGGTGGCGGTGGCAGTGGCAGTGACGTATCCATGGCTGGTGGTAAATCGCCAGCCATAATTCTTTAAAATATCCAATAAATCTCCTTCACTGATCCAAAAAATTATTATCTTGCTAAATAGTTTGGCGCGCAACAGTTTTTAATTTTCTGCAATTAAAAAATAATTTTTCGAATTGTATTTAAACTGATTCCATTCAGTGAAAGACACTATTATTGAATGATAAATTTTTCTTTCTCTTGAAAAAAAATTGTTCCTAATAATCAAAATGTTTGCAAATATTTTCAATGTTATGTATGCTGCTTTTAGAAATTTTTCATTTGAAACAAGTGCGAAAAACTCTTTAGACAGAATTTTTAAGTTGAACAAATCAACAGAAAAGGTTTGAACGATGTAGAATGAGAAAGCACTATACAGAGGAAAGCGATTGAAGGCGTTATGTGGGAACAGGATTAAAGCTAATACTCTGGGCACTATTAAAACTTTCTATATGACCTTTAAAATGGGGATGCAGCTGTATTCCTTCTTCTGTGTGAAATATTCATTATAAAATTAACTGCTGCCAACTCTCTATTACATAAACGCATATCCTTGTAATGATTCCAATATTTATATATATATATACTTATCTATATAAGTACATATAAATGCTTGTTTATAACATTACAAATGTCTTGAGACCATATGTTAAATGAATTCCTTTTTTTCTACCACCTTGGACATATGTGTGAGTCAAATGGCAAAATATATAAATTTTCTGAGATAACCTCTTGAAAATGTAGCGTGAGTGAGAAAATGTGACGCTTAGCACTGACAAAATATGTGAAAAAGTAAACCGAAGTATCATAAAAATGCAAAATTTACAAAAGAAATTAAACAGAATTCAGCATCTTAAGATTTCTTTTTTTTTTTTGTAATCTGAACTGTGTTAACGTTAAAAGAGGTTGTTTGAAGAGGTATGTATATATGATGAACATAAGAGGACAATATTTTTATTCTAAACCTTTAGGAATCTCTTTAGGAATATTTTTCAAAGCAAGTGGAACTGTCTTATGATTCTAACGGTTTTTTATATTTATATATGTTTATTATACTAAAGGCAACATGCAAAGGAAGGTGTTAGGTAAATATATATCTTGATTAGCATCAAAATTTAAACCGATCTACTCGTGTCCGTTCGTTAATACAAGTTGGATATGGTCATTGTCGAATATTTTGATATTTTAAGCTGAAACTTTGATGTCTAAATGTTTGTTTGGTATTTAATTGATTTAAAGCCACGCCCACAATCGATACAAATCTATCTATCAGCCACAAAAGTGCAACTATGACAATGAAAATTTGATATACACAGCACGCCCGCAATTTACAAGAACTGTTTTGCGCTTTTAAATTTTTATACTTCAAGCTGAAACTTTGACTTCAATACGTTTGCTTGTTAATTGATTGGATAAAATCGGTTTAGAGTCACGCCCACAATTGGATAAAATATATTTATCAGCCACAAATATTAAGCTATGACATTGAAATTTGTTTTATAGTTATGGATATACCATATAATTCTTCTTGTACTACTTCTACACTAGTAGCTACACCTTCTTATCGTATGTTTGTCTGTCTAATTACCTTTCTAGATATCTTCGCTAGTCCTACTTTTTTAAACATGTTTCGTTGAAATTTGGTATTCGTATTTTGTCTGTTTTCTGTGTGATTAATATTTAATCAACTCTTATTTAATTTAATAAAAAAATTTATGGTAAACGGTGACGAAAATTACATTTCATTTTATTTAATATCGTATGTGAGGAAAGGTTTGAAAATCATTGTAATACGCAAAATATCACCTTACGCTACTTTCTTTGATGCAATAACAACAATTATAACAACAACAACAAAACAACAACAAATGTCATTTAGTGTAAAATTGTTCCCAGAACAATTGAACGATAATTTCCACTTAATAGGAAAGTAGAGGCATCCAATATACGGTAGAACCTTGTACTACAATGATAAGCACCCAAAATAGATATTTTTATCAAAAGCTAAAATATGAATATAGTTTTGTACAAATATGGACTCAGATTATAGTCTAAAAAATATATTATTGCTTAATAGTTTGAAGTTTTGTCTTTTGCTCATCATCCGATGTCATTCGATACAATGATTTCCAAAATATTTTTGTACAGTTACCTAAGAGGGAGAGTTTACTTTATTATTTTTTTATATGAAATTTTATGCTGGTATGCGTTACTACGTATATTTATTGAAAATTTGTAGGGTGTGGAACCATTATAAATGCGTACATTATATACATTCTAAACGTTTTTATATCCTCCACATTGAATGATGAGGGTATACTAAGTTTGTCATTCCATTTGCAATACTCAGAAGATGTATACGTCCGTGTGTCCGTTTATTGTGCGCACTCTCACAGTCGTAATTTTTAAGATATCAAGGTGAAATTATGTACTGCATGCAGATTTCTATTTAAATTGAGCAAAATTGATCAAGAGCCACGCCCTTAATCGACAAAAATGTCCCTACCTTTCACAAAAATTGAGTAGTGAAGTTGACATTTGTGGCACATATTTATAGCTTTCACATTCGTTGAGGTGCTAAAAAGGGGCGTGTTCGGATAATAGAGGCGCCCACAATTTACACATCCTTATTCTAATTAATTCATAATATAGAACGCAGTCATGTACATAATACGCCTACTATCGAGGAGATGGTGGAGGGTATTTCAGGTTTGATTTAAGCCACATTTAATTATTTTATTTGTTGTGCATAATAAAACGTGCACGCATTGTGTTTATTCTGCAAAGTACAATAATAATAAAAAAATATTTTTTGACAAGGATGCTACCATAAGTTGTATAAGATAAAATGTATGAGAAAAAATTGCGCAATTTTTCTTCTTTCACCCGCTATTATATACGTAAAGTACAAAAAAAAAATAAAAACAAAAGAAAGAAAAGTAAACAACAAAAATGAAATGCAATAAAATTTATATGAAAGTGAAAAACAATAATAACAACAAAAATAGTAAAGTAAAAATATGACGACGCTAAAACAATAATTCACTTTGAAAACAAGAAAAAAAAACAAAAAAAGGATCCTATCTCGAGTTTTTGAAATTGTTGAAGAGAAGAGACAGGTTGTGCAACCGAATGATTTGTAGAGAGATCCGAGCCGGCAACAAATATTAAATTGTTTTTTATGACCATGATCACATTAGATAAGCTATGAAGAGAAAGACGACACACTTAC
Organism: Crataerina pallida; assembly: GCA_949710015.1. Taxonomy (NCBI): domain Eukaryota; kingdom Metazoa; phylum Arthropoda; class Insecta; order Diptera; family Hippoboscidae; genus Crataerina; species Crataerina pallida. Next base: position 6,523,621 of record OX453293.1, read on the forward strand.
ATCGACACCTACAGATGCATGCATGTGTTGGGTAAGCGTGCGAATAGTTAAGGTAACAATAACTATAATGAAATGTTTGTTTCATGTGTAAGAAGTCAGTTTTCAAATACGATTAACTTCTGTGTATGCATGTGCGTGGATGTGTCTGTAAAGGTGAGTCTGTAAGCGTACATCAAAAGTATTTATAATAATCCCTACCTGATGACATATTTATACTTATTTAGAATATATTTATGATGCATTGTAAACATGTTCATCTGTAACCCTTTATTGATACTATAGAAAACATCTATACATGTCTTCTAAATAGACCTGATTTATGTTATTAAGGTGAAAATGTATTTGATGTTTCTGCTTTCTGCAGAAACCACAATTTAAATTAGCCAAGATTGATTGAGAGCAAAAATTAAACTACAAAGTCAAAATAGGGTACATGTATTAATATATAACCCAAAGTTTTCGTAAAAATAGGGCCCGATCAGAAAAAATACATGCCTACAGTATTAAAAAAACTATATTTCGCCCAACTTTCAACTATGTATGTTATGATATATATATACACTATTAGAGGGCGTAAATATACAGGTACACGCCATTCCCACTATTCCATGCCACTACTATCATCAAAAACGTAACTACTTTTCCCATGTAATGTTGCCCTACATGTTAACAAAATAAATTGTAATAAGAAAAATAGTGAGAGAGAGATAGTTGTAAATGATATGATAACAGAGTAAATCTATGTTATTACCAGAGGTCTCTGTTATTACTAAAGCTCATTTCTGTAAGAGAAATTCAAACTCTTTCTAGAAAAGCTTTCTTGTAACACATATTCAAATGTAGTGACATACTTTTTATGCCCACAAGTTTCTGGTACAAGTATAATTTCTATATATTGTTGAGTAAAAGCATGTGATGGGGTGAGTGTATAATGTAGTGGCTGTTATTAATGTGTTTTTTTGTTTTGTATAATAGAGTAGAAAAGAAAATATTGAAATGTTTGCATTCAACTTGTGCACACACAATCACACCAATCAACAATAAAAAAAAATATGTAATGGCGAAATTAGTATCTATCAAAATGGTGCTCTCTTATATTAATGTGATCAAGGTGTTGTTGTAATAGAAAACAATTTAATTTCATTAATTAAGAAGCATGTGTTTTTCGACTTTGTTTTTTCTTCTACCTATTGACCCATATTGTTGTTGTTGTTCTTTATTTTTCTTTATAAAGCATCTTGTTCGTGGTTTTTCAAACACTTCACTATTTTATGGTAAGAAGACCCACAAGGGGTCTTGAGGTCAAATTTTGTATAAAAATGTATAGTTTTTACGCGAATTCGTTTATGTGCCACGCCCACAATCAAGACACAGTCACAAAATGAGCTCCCAAATTTTGAAATTTGATATACCCCTGCAACGGTGTGTCTAGTCATATAACAAACACGCCTACAATTTACAAAAAAACTATACTCTACTTACAAGCTGATACATTATACGTACACTATTAGAGGATGTAATCAAGTAGCTGCCACATCCACTGTTTTTATGCAGGTATGGAGAGTATTTAAGATTTAGCTTATATTTTTTTTTTTTTTTTACTTGTTTAGTTTATACAAAAAAGTATAAAAAGAAAGCAAAAAAAATTAAAAGTTATATATTTACCGGTAGTCCGGGGGCAGAATTTAATAACAGACCCGCCCAGAGTCCACGGAAACTTTATTCGATCTTTTATTAGTAGGTGTATACTAATGTACTTACCACGCCCACATTTTATGTATTGATGCGGAACATAATTTAGTTTTGGTTTAAGCAATATGTAGGGTTTTTACTTGTTTTTGTTGTTATTTATTTATTATATTTTCGTTTTTGAACTCACCCTTGCTTGTTTTAGATTTTTTTGAATTTGAATTTTTTGTATTTATTTTTTATTCATTAATTAGTTTTTTAGAAATACATGTATTTTTTACAGTTTTCTTTTTCTTCCTCTACTTCGTTGTTATCTGAAATTATTTTAATTAATGCTAATATTTAATTATCGGGAGCGATAGTTTACTATACACAAAACATGTGCTTTTGTTTACTCTCCTGCTTGAACTCATTTATTTATTTTCATATAAAAAATAGTGTTTCAAAAAAATTGCACTAAATTATTATTTATATGTTTATGCACTAAATTATTTTTTATTTATAATTTGAAAAAAAAAAGATTTTTTTTTGTTTTTTCCAAAAACACTTCCAAAAAGCACTATTTTTTTTTTCGTTTTTTTTTCAATATTTTTAGTCTGAAAAAGTTTCTGTTTTTTTCAAGTGTATTTATGCTATTTTTTATTGGTGGTTCTTTTTTTTTGTTATTAAATAAAACTGCGACAAAAACGTGTTGTTGCAGATTCGACAGCTCCGAGTTGAATAAATGTTGTTTGCCAGTGCATGCAGAAAGTCATTTAAAAATATTTTCCCTTTGAAACCATATGAAGGCAAAAAAAATAAACGGAAAAAATTACACTCCTTATTAGAGTGTGTGTTGTGAAAAGAAAACTGTACACGCACAAACTCACCAACAGGGCAGAGTCATAGCGTAGCTGTTGGATGAAGCACACATAGGGAGAGAAAAACTTCACACACAAGTGTTTTTGCTTTATTTTGCTTTGCTAAACAGGGGAAGATTTCGTTTGTAATAGACGTCTGTTCACATATTCATATATATAGGACGTACTTGCATGAAGCAGTATATTGCACGCATGCCCTTGGGCTTGCATATTTAGGAAACGCTATGTTGGAGAGCTCTTATGGTTTTATGTCACACTATCTCTCTTAAAATCATATATTCCGTGAAAACTGTTATATTGTTAAACCTTTACGCAGATATAACAGTTTATTGAAGACCTTGTCTTGCGTTCTCTTTCTTTCTTTAAAGGCTAAGGAAACTGCATATTGATACACAACAAGTATGTGGAGTATGTGTGGGGTATGTTTAGTATATTATACAATATATTGCGTTTGCATTCTAACCAGTTGCTTGTTGAGCGAACGAACGACAAGCGCACCGCTAAAGTGGGAGCGAATATGCTTCAGTTGATTTGCTTATGAATGCAATTTTAGTTACAACAAAAACCAGTTCCCTCCTAACTGTGTGTGTTGTTTGTGCATTGTGCTTGTGCCTTATATATTGCCTGCTGGGTTTTACAATAAATAGGTATAGAAAGAGAGAAAACATGTCAAGCTATTTATGTTATATGACATAGGGTTCATCAAAAGAAATGTTTAGTTTTTTGCTTTCGCGTTTGCATTTGTGTATATCGTTAATATATGAATTCGGCGGAGCCATCCGCTGAAAATGCGTGCATGCATTTTTAATTCTCTCCAAATTGTAATGAAATGTAAAAATTTTTCGATAATATTTTTGTACAGTCACGTACTTGTCTTTATACTCATACATACATACGTTCCGGTTTACTTTTGTGTCTTCAGTTCACGACCTTTCATAAAAAATCCAAATATTTTCATATAAAGTGGTGAAACATTTCTTTTTATATATATTTTTATATCCTCCACATAAGATGGGCGGTATACTAAGTTTGTCATTGCATTTTCAATACCCAAAGGAGGCAGTTGAGACCCCACAAGGTTGTTGGACTTTCACGAGCGTAGATTTTGAGATATTGAGCCGAAATGTTGTGCAGTCACTTGTAGTCTCTGCACGCTATTTAAATTGGGTAAAGTCGCTAAAGAACCACGCCCATAATTGACAAAAATATATTTGGCTGCTACAAAAATTAAGTCATGAAACTAAAATTTGGTAAATAATTACTTCGTCCATCTATGTGCAAAAAATGGGCGTGGTCACCTAACAGGCACGCCCACAATCGACAAAGCTTTATATATCTGTTACAAAAATTGAGCTATGAAGGTTAGATTGGGTATACATAGTTATAATTGGTCCATCCACTGATAAGTCAAATATGGGTGCGATCGGATAACAGAGAGATCTAATATTAACAAACAACCGCACTCAGCATAAAACTGGACTTGCATGCCATGAAAGTACATATGGGGGATATTTCAGATTTCATTTTCCTCTTTTTACTCGTTAGTTCTATTTTAATGATTGTTGGAGACTTTCCCAAATATAAGCGTATATATCAAACGATTTCGTTGCAACGAGGAAACTATTTACATAAACTAAGTACAATCTAATCCATATTTCAGCGTAATATCTTAATTTTTGCTATCCAGAGAATTTCAATAGGAGAAGGACACACGGACAGTTATGTAGTATTGCATTTACGATGCTTCACTACCTGCTTATAGTCTCTAATCCTGTGGTTTGTATTTAATCTCTTAATAATCATCTTTTATTTCAATATTGCCAATAAAAACAATAGTTGTTAGTGGTGGCAACAATCATTAGAGATCTTAACATTAGTACAATTATTTGTATAGATATTGTCTGGCATGCGAATTGTTTATTTATTTTGTGGTAAATTATGATGATTAAGGAATGGCTTTAGTTGAGTATTTTAAGCAACATTTTCTTTGGTCACTGTAGGTGTAGAAAAGTCATAAAGTGAATCGTATGTTGAATACATACAAGCGGGTGTTTGCAAATTGGTAGAGCATCCAAACTTTGTCATCTATTGAGAGATTTATTAAAAAAAAGAAAAGAAAATACTCAATTTTTAAAATTTTGTAAAATCTTAATCAAACAGTGAAAAATCTTTGTTTAATTAGTTTTAAATGTAAAACAATTAAGCGGAAAATGATTTGTGAATTTTGCTACCTGCACTTTACCACCAAATCTTTTCCTTTATATGCTCAGCTGTAAAGGATGTAAACTCAGCGTGAGCGATAATTCTGTGTATTCAAGAATGGTTTTACTATTTCGGAAAATATAGCAAAGGGTTATATAGGGCAGCAGAATTTTGCACTCGCCGAACAATCGCGCGAAAAAACCTCATTTTGCATGCCTTATAAAATAAATTGTAGCTCATAAATCTTTTTCGTATACGAAGTGGGAGAGTGTATTGAGTTTGTTGTAACATTTGCAAATGCTACGCCCACAAACGCCAAAAATCTATCTTTTTGTCACAAAAATTAAAATTAAAATATTACAATTTATTACACACATTTACTATTAGCCCATCGATTAATTGCCACGACTACAATCCACAAAAATCTATCTGTAGTCCATAAAAATTGAGCCATGATTTTGAAATTTATAAATGTATATGTTACGTATCAGTTAGCAAATCCAATTTTTCGTGAGGTACGTTTTTCTGTAAATTGTTGGCAGGTCTGTTTATCAATCACGCCCACTTTTGGCAGATCGATGAATAGGATAACTATAGACGTGCTTACCGAATCAAGTTCATAAGTCAATTTTTGTGGCAGATAAATAGATTTTTTCCAATTGTGGGCGTGTTATGTTATGTCTCATGTGGAGGGTATAATTATAAGCCAAGTCCATCCATATTTTTGCTATGACACAAAAAACTTGATCTGAAATTTTGGTAACTTATAAGAATTATGAAATAATTTTGAAAAAAAAAACTAACAACAGCAGGTAATGGAAATACTGTGTTGGAATAAGGATTTCCCTTCTTCATGTAAAAATTTATTTGTGTAAATATTTCAGTTTATCTATACTTTACTTTTATACGTAATGTGCACGTTTAATTTGTTTTGCATTTCTATTTGTATTGTGAATGCATTTACGGTGTGTGTGTTCCTGCAGAAATGCATGTAAATTAAATAAAAAATTTTGTAAACATTCGTTTACTTTCTTTCAGCTTGTATTATAACCTGCTGGCCATTAAATCCTTTAGCTAAGAACATTTTTCCAATCTTTATCCCTTTTTCTCTCTCTTGGTCAAATTCGGAGGTTTCTTAAGGTTTTGTTAGTTTAGGTAATTTGTGATTGTATAAAGAAATTTTTATGACACCTTGATTATATAGGTGGATACTACGTATATACGTAGACACACAGACCGAAATTTTTTTAAAAAATCGCTTCTTAAGGAAACATTTGCAGGATGTTTGAGTTTTTGGCAAAAATTCTACACAAAAATATTTTCATCACATACACTTAAGTTTTATAAACAATCGGATACGCTTCATACTCATGAAGAGAGTAAGGTGATGGATGAAGAAAATAGATAATATTTATGCAGCAATTTAATACAGGCGGGCTCAATTGTGGCACGCTTGCAAAGGCGTTAGGCAGAAAGCAACCTTTCAGTCATTATTAGTTAGCTCATTAGTTAATAAAGAACATTTTTTCTAAGTCCAAATTTAGAGATGTCAACTCCAAATTTAGGGCTTGTCTGTTATTTGACCATGCCCATTTATGTCTATATCGACTCAGTTTTAGATTCTGGGCCTTTAACGCCTCCTTCTGGGTGTGTTATGTGAAGGGTATAAAAACATTATTTGTCTTAATATGTTGTTTAGAAATGTCCAGTTATAATTGCATAATTTAAAAAACTCATTAAAAAAATCCCCTAATATACTTCATAAGGATATTATTATTTTTGAAAGAACTTTTTAAAGAATTTATGCAGACTTGAGAGGTCATGTTAAACGCGGCTAACCTTTGACAATTACCCTTCAAAAATATATTATATTTCACATATTTTTAAAGAACTTGTGCCGGTAGTGACGTCTTAATAAATAATGATCACGCGCTAATTATTAAAACAATTGCTTAAAATGACGCACAGCCATTATTGCAAATAAAGAAACTTGTATAATTTTTTGATATATGGTTCTTTTGTTTTATTTGTTTATTAATTTCGTTCATTGTTGAGAGATTTTTACCTTTTTTTATAACTCATTTAATCATACCCATCATAAGTTTAAAGTTAAAACGCAAAAAAAAAACTGGAGTTTTTTTTGGTTCAGTCCGCTTGCTATTTCTTCACCACAACGCAAAAAGCACGCTACTAAAAGGTAAAAAAAAAAATACTCTCAATAAAAAGTTCTCTGCTGGGTTGTAAAGCAGCGGCGTAAGTCACAGTAAGCAGCGTAAAAAATTGCCATGATCGCAAAACCAAAAATAAAGCCAACAAAAAAAGATTTTTTTTTCACTTCTTTACAAAGTATAGAAAAGAATGTAATGAACAAATAAAAAACGAAATTTAGCTTAAGCCGAATCTTAAATACACTCCAACTTAATATGATACTTAGGGGCGTGACAGGTACCTAATAATGTATTACGTATCGGTCGGGTGTTACTCGAGTATTGTGCGAGCGTGTGTTATACGACCACGCCTAATTTTAGCACATCGATGAATGGGATAACTGTAAATACGTTTACAAATTCCAACATACATTTGTGGCACATAATTATATTTTTGTGGATTATGGGCGTGGCTCCTAACCGATTTTGCTCAATTTAAATAGCGATTTTCTTATAGTAAATAGCAATTCATGTACAAAATTTCAACTCAATATATGAAAATTTGCACATGGACGGACATGTCTAAATCGACATCATTTTTGACGCTGATCAACAAAATTTATACTTCAAGGTTTCTTTCTGGATGTTTCGAACGGAATAGCAAATTAAGTATACAATCAGGTTGAAGCTTTTATTTTTCATTCAAGTGGGATGTTTGTGTTTGTAATGTAATGTTTAGATGTGTGTGTATGTCTATATATTCTAGTTACACATTCTTACCTAAGAGTATACACACTCATCTTTTACTTACAGGCGTGCGTAAACTTACAAATTTTAGTTATATGGTTAAAAAGAACCTTACACACGTTACACATATAAACAACTGATGTTTACATATTACAGATATAATTTTGTGATTGGATGTACATATATAGATAAACATATATATGTTGCCCAGTTGTATATATATATATATTTTTTGATTTTGTAGAATTGTAATAAGTATGCGAAGCTTAGGACAATGACCTTTTATTTTGGTGAGCAACACCAAGTGTAAAAATCGGTCAGAAACAATAACAACAACAACTACAGAGCATTACAAAAGGCCTTTAAAAATGTACATAGATTTTGTTTGTTGGCTTGAGCCCTGAGGCCTCATTCGTTGTTTTTGCAAAATGTCTTCTTTTTCCTGTTTATACGCTTTATTTTATTCCTTTACAAATTGGGAGGGCATAATAGATTTATTAATTCACTTGCAACTTCTAGAAAAAATCTTCAGCACTAAAATCTGAGTTGATCTACTCATCACCGTCAGTACCTCTACATTTAAGACATAAATTTTGAATTGACTTTTGCTACAAACAATCTTAGTTTTAGTTTGAGTAGTTTATAAAATAGTAGCCACGCCCAAAATTAATAAAACAATTTAGCTACAAATATATATATTAAAAATTCAAACTGGGTTACTTTTAGATTCAAGTGCTTAACATGGCATGTTTTTATGCAACAATTCCAAAATTTAAATGAATTTTTTGAATACTTGGTTTATAAAAATAGTTTTGGCGTTTTTGGGTAACAGCCACGCCTTATAGTCAGAAAATTAAGTAAAAAAAATGTTTATTTTGAACTTTATTCAGATGAAAGTGTTTAAAAATAATACAAGACACGCCCACAATATATAAAAAAAAATTTTGTCTGCTACAGAATTTGGTTTTTTGACATAAAATGTAACTTTGTAACGCCTCTTTTCAACATTTAAAAAAATGGGTAAAGGGTAGACTACCTCTTTTGATATGAGATTCATTACAGTTTATATCTATATGTAGAGGGAATCTAAAGTTTAATCTACGCTAAGCTCTTTTACCAGTTACCTGTTTTTTTTTTAGCGTTGTAAACTATTTACATATTTTACACAAATGTATATCAACTTACAACATTTTCTTTATATTCTTACAAAAAGCAGTTTGATTTTTAGTCATCTAAGAATAATGTGATTATTGGATATTTTCTAAAAAAAATGTTTTCTTTGGATTTTTAATTAATTATGAAACTTGTGCACCACGTGGTTTATTTTTATATATATATATATATATATTAAATAAATTGAATGAAAATAAGAATAATTATTTAAATTTTCTATTGCCTACCTTGGCCTTGAACAATGTTTTACATTGAAATTGAAATTGAAATTTAGAGCATGTACTGTTTTTTTGAATACCCTTACCTCACTATTTACTTACAGTAAAAAACTAAATTTGAATTACATATGGGTTAGGCCAAGTCTTAAGTACTCTCCATATCTACAATGGTATGTACTTACATATAACAAATTTATTTACAATGAATTTTTTCGTTATGTATAATATATAATGTAATAAAGAATATAAGAACTTTACACAAACAATAAACAATCGTCATATTTTATGTCCCTCAACTTGAACTTGAAACATTAACTAAAACATTAGAAGAAAAAAAATAAAACATTTTAATAGAACACATCCGCTTATAGGTACGGCTAGAATAAAACTGCATATGGACGTACAGACCAACAACTTTATTAAATAATGTAAATCTTTATAATATTCTCATCTTCATGCAACAGTTATGTAAATTTTTAATAAAAATTCTCTTTTTATATTGCTAACCTACCGTTACCTACGAAACGATATAATTGGATTTGTGAGAACCGATTGTGTGCGCGATTGTTAACTTTTACACTTAATGCAAAGTTTTGATTTGTTCAATAGTTTCGCGAAATTATACGAAAATCAGACGATTTTTATGTTAGCACCAATCAGGTGAATATTTAGCAGAAAAACAAAAACCCGAAGTTAAAAGTTAAGAGACAGTATTTTGCACATATACACACTTAACTTAATGCTGCTGCTGCTACAGGCTCTCTTTAGGGTCTTTATGCCATGCTCATTCGATTTCCCTATTTCCCCTATGCTTTTGCAAAAACAAAAAGCTTACGCTTCATATATATACATATATGTGCTGTATACATGTGTGCGTATGCGTAGGCAAACAGCATATGGTTTCTGGTATAGTATCTAGTTTGCCACAATGTCATTTTAGTTTCTGCCAATAAATAAGTATAGTACGCATTTGTACATATACACAAGTTTTCATATGTGTTTATATCAACGAATATGTTTATATACAATAACAAGATAATCAGTGTCTTTATTGGCGCCATTTTTACGCAATACTCAAACATCTCATATTTGCGTGTTTCACTCTATTTGTGCTTAGGGCGTTAAAGAATATTTCTACAAAATATTTATATAAAAATGAGTAAGTTTGCCAAGTTTTATAATATTCTTCATTATATAGATTTTACTTTGATTCGTTTGTTTAATTATTTCATCTCTTGGGCCTATACTGTAAGAGATTCTATTTCCAATAAAATTTTAGTTAATATTTGGATTATTTTAAAAGTATATGAATCGAAAAGAATTGAACTTTACATAATTGCACATTAATAAGGTAGCCTTCACCTAACTAAACTAAGAAAAAAACTAACTAAGAAAAAAAACGCCATTCTTTGATACTTTTGATGGTTGTCTTAGTTTGATTTTTATTTGTAATGGACATACAGACAAAAAATTACCACTTGTCTGTACTGTCATTAAAAAAATATCTTTTGTGTATACGTCAAAAACTTACTATGTGTCCATGTGATGAAAAAAAAACTATTTGTCTGTACGTCCAATTTGTTTCGAAATTCACTATTGGGTGATTAAAAATTATTATTTATCTTAATAAATCCCAATTTAAAATTGAAAAAGCCTTTATTGGTTTTAAAAAAAAAAATTATTTGAAAAAATCTTACTATGGATGGAAAAATATAATTAAAAACTGAATGATCGGGTTTGCTCGACTATAACATTTTCACTTGTTTCATAACAATAAGAGATTAAAAGCACTCATATAACTAAATACACAAAAATTCTTTTGATATTGATATTGTGTTAGGGATACATTGATATCACTTATGAACCTGTCCCTAAAATATTAAACAACAATAAATTCATATTCATATAATAGAATATCAAATCCAGACAAAAAGAAAATGATGCAAGGTGAATGTAAAACCCCAAAGGAAAATGTAAAAGTCATGGGAAAAAATCTTCATTTCGGAGCAATCGAAAGCAACAGTTGCTTACTCTCATAAATTTTTCCCATATTCCCCCTCATCTCTATCAATCTATTGCATTAACCATCACGCAATTTAAACATTTAATCAGCTGTTTGATTTCTATGCCACTCTTTGAAAAAAAAAATTAAAGGAAGAAAAACATAAAAAGGTAGAAAATATTGAAAAGTAAAAAGAAAGAGTCATTAAGGTCCCCCTTCTTCTCTCGACGTATCATGTAAGCGTAAGGTGTACGTACTGGTGGATATTTATTAGTTTTGTTTCTTTTCGCTTTTCTCGCAATTGCTGCATTATTGTTTATTGCATACACGGCGTTATCATACATTTTCACCGCTGATTTTTTCATTTTTATTGTAACTACGCCATCGCATCTCAATTCTATAGAATTATTTTCACTTTATACATCGTGTGACTTTTTGGTTTTTTGATAATGAAAAACAAAAAAACAAAAGAGAAAAGCCAGTAACAATAAAAATAATGTAACGTTTTGTTTCTGCTTTCACGATTATGAGTTTCCCACATATCCTTTTTGCTATTCCTTTTCTTCTTTTGCTTATAAAAATCTTGTTCTAGTCGTTGTTGTATGTTGTATGTTTAGCTACGCAAACTCGAGGGCAATTTGATCGCGTATGCGTGTCGCACGCATGCCTGGCATAACCAAATAGTTGAATTTACTGTGCCGCGCACGTTTGCCAACATCTCCAGCTCCACTCTTTAACGCACTACACGCAAGTGTATGTGTATGAGTGTCCTTTTTTCTTTTTCTTCAAATTTCGGTAAATTTGTTGTTTTTTTATTGTATTTTTTTTCCATTTTTTTATTTGTCCATTGTAAACTATACGTGTTCTCGCTTATATGCTCGCAAAAGGTGTTGCAAGTTGTTTTTGTTGAATAAGAAAAAAAAATCCATTTCACTGATTTAAGATTTTGATTAGAAGTTTTCCTTTTTTACTTTTAGGGGTTGATTTGCTGATGACTGTAGCAGGTTGTTATTTTTATACAATTTGGCATAAGAAAGAAAATACTTAAAGAAAACAGAGAAAACACAACAAGTGACAATTTCTATATGATGATACATAATAGAATAAAATTGGTAAATAAAATTCTCCAGAGGCTTAAGATGACTAATATTGAAAATGATATTTAAGCAAATAATCTTATTAAAATATCAGATTACCTGCGGGGTAATCTGGGAAGGTAAGGGATTGCCGTATAGTGAAAGTCTTGACTCTTATAGCTCACACACGTATTTTCATTTCATGTGCGGTAATTCTCGGTTGGTTTATACGTTTATAAAGTCATCTGTTAAAATGTACCTCAAAGGTAGAAATTTACATTACGTAACTTTTCTTAAAATGTGGACGTCTTTCAATTATTATTAGGGCATTAATTGAAGTAATTGAAGCCGAATACTATATTGCTTATACAATAGCAAATATAATCTTTATATTTAAATATTTTGTATAATACAATGTATTTGTCCGTACGTCCATCAATGAAACATTTACGTTTAGATCTCAAATATGAGGCCAATAAATATAACGTCACTTGTCTCCATTTTGTATCATATGTCTAATGCTAAGGTCAAAGTTCACTCATTACAGCCTTTGCCTTGACGGGTTATTTGCAACACCTCCAATTATAAAAATATGATATTTTTCTATGGGATGTGTAAAGAATATTTGAAATTCATATCTACATGAAATAATTTGATGGATTTGAAAGAGTTTATTCATAAATGTATTGATTATAGTTCAAATAATTTGAATTGAATTTATTTTTGAATATTTCTACAACATTATTATTGTTCTGTGCCTTGTTTTGACATAAGAGTATTTCTCGCCTCTTCAAATGATACCTTTTCATATATGTACAGACATGACACTTACTAACAATGTGGTTTTTAAATAGAAGATCAATTGTGTTTTTTTTTCAATTTAAAAAAAAAAAAAGAAAAATTTTTGCTTACTGTTCTAAGTACTATAAAGTAGCACCTATTGTTTATTTGATTCATTTGTACATAATAATAAATAATACATATTGTTCACAAAAAAAAAAAAAAAAGGGAAAAATCCTTTAAATAAGACCATTGTACACCTAGTACAAACATAGGCTGCGAATGAGTGTCCATTTGTTTTTTGCTTTTGATGACAATTGGATTTACGGTTCTGCACAATGGGATATTAATTACTTTACATCATTTGAATGCATGTTTAAGGTAACTTGTATATTGTATGTACGTAATAATAATAAAATTTCTCATTATTTATGGATGGTAATGAAACCTCTTAAGTTTCTTACGTGTTGGGATTAATGAGTTATACATAAAAGATTTAAGGACCATCAGTCCTTTATAAGTCTCATCAATTTATTGTAAAATTGGCGAATCTTTATAAAAAACAAAAAACAAGTAAGAACATACCCAAATTCATTAGACTATTTCTCAGGAACTTCTCATCAAACTAGGGTCTCAGTGGTCTCAAATGAAAGCTATTTACTGTCACGCCTACTTGTATATTTTCGTCCACTTTATATAAATTTATAACCTGAGATGGCCTAAATAAAACTAGAAGTTACAACCTTTTACATGACACCACTTTGAGGTAAATCGTTCCAGCCGTTCTCGAGTTGTAGGGTTTTAAAGAAAACGTAGTCACAAAATTTTCTTTCTTACAAAGCTGGGCGCCTGGTATTGTGTTTGATTTTTTACATGTTGAAGGAAAATTTTCAACAAAAATATTAAAAACCGATAAATCAGCCAAAATACCAGGCGCCCAGCTTTTTAATAAAAAAAATTTTGTGAGTACGATTTCTTTAAAATGCAATAACTCGAGAACGCCTACAGCGATTTAGCTCAAAGTAGTGTCATATGAAAGGGTAAAGATTCTAGTTTTATCTTTTCGCCCCTTCAGCTTACGTTTCTTAGCGGTATATATTAAAAATTGAATAACTGAAAAAACTCAGAAGATTTAGATAAAATTGGACTGCCATGAAAGAGCTGGAATAGTACTTAATATATATATAGATATGTTAATAAGATCTATAAAAGTGCTCTAATTTTAGAAATACTCAACCGATTTAACTAAAATTGATGGCATATGAAAGAGAATTTAGTTTTAACAAATAAGAAATCTAAATTTGACTTTAGGCCAAACTTTAAGTAACCTCCACATGTACTTACAAACGAAGGCAGGTATATGATTCCTCTTTTTAATAGTGTATGTATTATGCATAAGTTTGCAGGTTGAGTCTTACGTTGGGTGGGGTTTACATAAACAAATTTTTGCCGACTATGGGCGTGTCTCTTCACCACTTTTTCCCTAGAAATGTCTGTAATGTCAGCTCAATATCTCAAAATTTACGACCGGTAGAGTGCCAACAAAAGACTGACATGCGGACATACAAGTCTAGGTTGACTTTGTACTTCGTTCTGGGTTTTGCAAATGGAATGCCAAAACTTATTATGCCGTAGATCTTATATGAAGGCTCTAAAAACTTTTTCTCAATATTATGCAAATTTAAATACTTTCTCACGATGGCAAGATACAGCAAAAAAAAAATATTCTCCCATCGTAAAATCTTGATAAAACTACAACATGTGGGTCATCAATATGCTAAAAATTCTTGTCACAAAAAATATTCGAACTGCAACGCTACGATTATCATTAATTTATTTTTCTTCTTTGGAATGAGAATGATGTGTGTGTGAAGAGGAATTCCCAAAGTGTCCTACATTGGCGAAAGGAAATGCTTTTTCTATATATGCATAAATTCTTTCATGTGCTAAATATAAACTGATTTACATAAATTTTCTTTAAGCAAAAACAATTAAAGGGTTAAAGAAAATGAGAAATCACGTAGTATACACAAACACACTTAAGCATGTTTGTAGTAATTTGCATAAACAGAAAACATCAGTAGAGAGAACGAACTAAGGATAATAGAAGAAAATTTACATATTCTCAACGAAAATATCGAAAGAGTGTGAAAGTAAATTGAGGAAGAAAGGATGTGAAAATATCTAAATGGCTAAGCAAGCATACGCACACACCTAAACAAACATTGCTAAGCATTGCATATGATCACTTTTGCGAATATTAATGATATACACACATATCCAAGCACACACACGCTTGTATAATATGTTTCACTTGGTTCATGTCATTACAAGATGATACTTAAAACTGTGAGAATCACAATCTCTACAGGGGTTAATTTACTTAATCACCTCAACACATAACACAACACAACACAACAACTCACCTGAAATAATAAACAATACATGGCGCTATGGTATCCATAGGGGAGCGGTGTCCTAAAATTGAAGAACTGTCTTCAATAACGGTCACCCTGCTGTGGGTTATAATAATGTGTTCAAGGATGTAAATGTGTGCATGTGCGCGCGCGTGTGTGTGCCTATCTAAAGCAAGGGTTAAGGTTTCTAAACATTTGCATAAGTTCTTGCTTCGATTAAAATGATCTAAAAATTGAAATTTGCATACTCTACGGTTGGTTGGTTGACAGATCTCTCCCTATCTCTCTCTCTTTCTCTCTCTCTACTATATTCTATTCAAGTATGTAAATTAAAATAATTTCCTTCAACAATCAAGTTTTCTTATTTTATAAACTTTTCCTTTTCGATGTTCTCACGCTTTTAACACATTAGCATTTTTTTTTACCAGCTAACATAGAGCTGGCAGTTTCTCTTTTGTGAAAATATTTAAATCAGTTTTAATCGATTTTATTAGAAATTCTATTGATTTGTGGATTTGTTTGTGGTGGCTCCGAAGGGCATAGGTAAGAAAAACATTCTCTAAAAGAATTCTTAAATAAGCACGAAGGAGATTGATTTATTTAAGTATATGTTGATAGTACAACACCCTGGGAATCGAATCATTTTAAGAGTAATCAAATACACCATTTGTGGCAAAGGGTACATTAAGTTTGTAAGGGCCACCTTCAGTTATAACGATCACGATCACGTCAGAATCAAAATCTGAACTGATATAACCATGTCCGTCTGTCCGTATAATTATATTTGAGGCTATAATGCCAAGTTTGAGTGAAATCGGTTGATTTTTCTTCAACAATTCAAACAATTATTAACAAGGCAAACTCCACTTAGGTTTTTATAGCTAGATCGTTATATTTTATTATTCTTAAATAAACGTTACGTTTGCAAGCTTCCATTCATCTGTAATATAATGTATGTCAGTCACAAACACACTTTCTTTTTTCTCATTCCCAATTACTTACAATTCCTTACAAAAATTTACCTACTTAAGCTTATCCCATATTAATCAAAATGATTTTTTTTTCATTTTCCCCCTTCAGCATTCAGGATTCTGAAAAAAAAAAGAATTGTGAAAAAAAAATTATGCAAAATTTGAAAAAACAAGTTTAACCTTATTCCTTAATAGAAATGAATAGAAGGAATATATTGTATGTACCGAAGAATAACCGTTATCAAAATCAATGTATTGTATGGTATAAAATGTCTTTTACTAAAGCACACACTTAAGCATACAATATATATATATATATATATAGGAGGTGAAGTGAAATCATGTCAAAGCTAAAAGAAAATTTCTTTTTGGGAAAACTGACAGCAACCAAAAACAACAAATAGCACAAACTTACCCCAAGAAGCCACAAAAATCGAACACATGTAGCATGTGCTACAAGTATGTATAAGCTTCTCCCTACTTTCTACTTTCTACACAAACGTATTCTTATATGTATGCACACACATGAATGCTTGCATGAGTAAACATATTAACATTTTAGCTACTTTTCATATTTTCCATTTTTTTTTTTTTTTGGCATTTCCACCCCGATTGCTACATAGTTTGCTTTTCCTTTATCTGTATGTACATGTAAGCTTATATAAGTAATTTGCATTTTTTGCTTTGTATGACAAAATTACTTACTGTGTGTGCTTCCATAGGTTATATTCGTATGTATGTAAAAAGTCTCTTCTTGTATAAGTGGGCTCTGCGTATGGTGGCTGATATGTAAACAAGGGTGGAATTTTGCTGGCTTATATTCAACCCCTGTGCAGTTTTTGTGCAGATTTTTTCCGCATCAATTCAATATATTTACAAGATACAGGGGTAGAGGGAAAAATCGGATTTTCTCAGAAACAATGCCAAATGAAAAATTGTACACAAATGAGGTACCGTTCAAAAAGCCACCCATTCTACAAATGTAAGCTACAAATGCCAACAGCTATAGGAAACTGCGTATCAGTATTTGTTACAGGCAGAAGCAACTTATTTGTGCAAAATGTTTTACGTATATACCTATCGTACGGGTATTTATGCTTTCTTTAAAGAAAACTCTCCCAGCAAGGTAATAGTAAGGAAAGGAAATACATGCAGACAGACGGATGGATGGATTTCCTTCTTATTAAAACAGTACGTTGAAAGCAGCAAGAACACACAGACAGACAGACACACAGGCAACTATATATAGAATATTTAGCCAATTGGCGATTTTTGCATGTATAACACATCCATTCACGTTCGATAACTGCATATGTGTAAAAAGTATCGATTACCTGAAATGCATTGCATTTTAAAGCACGAGGGTTGGCCTTGTATTATATGCGGCTTTATATTTATTAGGGTTGTTTTAGGAGGAGTTTTTAATAAGAACCGTTAGCCAGAGTGATTTATTGTTGAATTGAATAAATAAATGGTCAAAGTTTTTACACTTAAAATGGCGAAAATAGAATAGAATTTAGAAACCAAGAGTTTTGAAAGTAAATTATTATTTTTACAAGTGAAAATATTAGCAGTTACTAACGTTACTTACAATAATCCATGTGATACAATTTATGCTATAATTTATTATATTTATACCATTTTCCAGGATCACTCTTAATAAAGGTTTTGTAAAAAGGCAAATTTTAGTTAAGTTGAATTTTTAAGATAGATTTGCAGAGAGCACTTTTGAGCTTCATCGGACCACTGAGGCAGGTTCTGTGGTGATTTTAGTCTAGGCTTGTAGCAAAAAGCAGCACCCGGTACGCACAAATTACTTTTTTATAATTAAAATTTACAATTCTCAATAATTTTCAATGAAACTTGACACAATTAATCTACTTGCTATAATATTCAATTGAGACAAGTTTCAGTTCAAACGGACTTTGTTTACTATTTTGTCATTTTTCGATTTTGGACTTATTTTTATAAACATTTGGAAATTCCTGTAGCTTTTTGGCGATCTTTAATTAATGGGCGTGGCTCTAACAAGAAGTTTCTGAAAACTTCTTAACTAATAACTTCTAACTAATTGCCACGCCCATACTTTGTGCTTTGTTTAAAAGCTGAATTAATTTACAAGTTTTCACAAAAAGTTTGAAAGAAACGGTTCCGCCATTTCTAAGTTATGTGACTCAGTTTTTGATGTTGATCTAGATTCTTTACTTTGTAGAGGTTTTGACGCATCTTTCTGAGTTGCAAATGGTATGACAAACTTAGTGTACCCCCCGTCTTATGTGGAGGATGTGAAAATTATCTAATTTCTTAAACAATTTACCAACTGTTACTCCATCTGTCATTGGTTTTGCTATTCTTGAAATTAAGGCGTGTTTAAATATACAATTATATATATGTATATATATATAAATACATTTTCAAAAATGCACATCATGCGAATGCATTAGAATACGCGTACATATTACAATAGAATGGAAAATTATTTTCACCCTCTTACTTAGTGTTAGTTTAGCTGCGTGTTTTCGTTTTATTCTATTTTTAGTTTTTTCCGTTTTCATATTATAACATACAAACATATGTATGTACTAGCGAACGTATGTTGTGTATGCACATTTTATTTATTATTTTACAAAATGTTTATAAAATGCAGAATTCATTTGTTATCGATATGGTGACGATGTTGACGACGCTGGCGAGGGCATTGCCTTTGCTCTAATTTGCTTGAGGGTTTCCTTCTAATTTCTATTTATATTGATAGTTTCTAAAATGTTGCATACATATATAAATACATATTTATGTAGTCAAACATAAAAGGTTACGTTAAGTAAAATAATGTTTATGGGAATAAAATTTAAGCACACTTGAACTCGAATCATGTTTTTCAGTGTATATTAATTAACTAAGGGGTCAATTCGAAAATTTCTTAATTTTAAATCGGACAAAAAACTCCAACCGAGAAGTCCGAAATTCCGCTTAGATCCCACAGTTAAACCTTCTAAAAGAAATTCATAATTTCTTGAAAAAATCTTCAACAAGATTTTGCAGTAACGCAGCTTTCTCCTGAATCTTAGATTTAATAAAAAGCAAGGAAGGAAACTAAAATTGGTTTAGGCCAAATCTTAAACACCATCCTTATCTGCAATAGTTCGTGTGGCAGGTATATGATTACGCCCTCTAATAGAATATGTATTACGTAACAGTTTGCAAGTCGAATTTTACATAGAGTATCGTTTTTTGTAAATTATGAGCACATCTGTTATTTCAGCATGCCCAAACATACGGACATACATATCTAGATTGACGTAGTTTTTGATGCTGATCAAGAATTGTAGATTTTCTAACGCCTCCTAAAACGTAAACGAAATGACAAACTTAGTATACTTCCCATCTCATGTGGAGGATATAAAAAAACTGAATTGTGATCTTTTTTCTTCCAACATAATATTTATGTGAAATTTACCAAGAAATTGGAAAAAAGAATCATGTATTAACAATAACTGCGTTCATGTGAAAACTCAAACGCTTATGCATTAAGGTTACGCAAAGTAAGAGTGGTACAACACATACACATGTTACAACATATTGAAAGCGTTATACTGTTATACAGTTGAAGAAGGGGAAATAATTAGACAGCCATTGACACTTTTTACTCGCTCGCTCTCTCTCTCTTTATTTGCTTTTCACATTTATCAGCCTACACGCAAACAGTTCTGTGCATTTTTTTCTGATTTGAAGTTTTTTTTTTATACAAAATGATCATTTTGTTTATGACCTCTATTTATGCATATGCACACATACTTAGATAAATTAATTTTGCTTCTTCTTATATCTTTCATGGAGAAAATATATTAAAGGCTCAGAGACGCAGGGACAAAAGTGTATTTTTGATCACCATCAAAATTACAATTGCTTAAGCTATGTATGTCCGTGCGTCAGTTCTGTTTTTAGCAGTGCAAAAACAAATCGCGATGACGATGTGATATGTTATACAAACTTACAGTTTCCATACACGCGTATATATTTATTCAAATTTGTCGGTATCGTCCACAATTTGCACAGATTTTCCTACAAACCTAAAAAAAGATACAAAATTAAATTTGATAGGTAGCTCATTTAATAATAATAATAATAATAATAATAATGATTATTTCAAAAAATCCATATTGATTAAATTCAAGAAAGGCAATCGGCATTGTTTAGCCAACCGTCTGCCGAATGGCTTGTCAGCCTTATGGCTAAGATCAAAGTGTAGTGTCTGTTCTTATCAGTATAACATCTGATAGATTTAATGAAGAGCCAAACATCCACTTCGGTCATATAACAGACACGCCCACAATCGATTAAAATCTAAAATCTTTTACGATCTCAAAATTTATTAATAGTTCCAAAACAAAAAGGGCGAGTAGGATTACAGTCACACTTTTAGTTTATAAAAATCTCTTACAGTTACCAAAAAAGTATAGAGAATAAGTTTTATGAGAAGTTCACTTAATGAAGTAACAGAAAAGAGGGCGCGATTGTATAATAAACACGCCCATATTGGAAAAAATATCTCTTTAGGAGGATTGGAGTATCTTTGATTATTTTCGTCTTTATTTTACTCTGATCTTTACTTGTGCAGGTTTTCGTGCGGTGTCTTTTTTTGTACGCAGTAATCTTTCATAAACACTTATGTAAGTATAAATGCATGTATTCATGACATTACTTATGCATATGCATATGTTTGAGTATTTGTATAAATATGTTTGTTACTGCACAACAGTGATAACACTGTAAAGATATATATATATATGTGTGTGTGTTTGTGTGTATAAGGAAGGGCAGCTTTATATTTAGCGTTTTGTAACCGCAATTCATGCATACATGTACATTTGACTTTGTCTTTATGTTTTGATACCCTACTCTTAAAAGAAAATATACCAAGTTTGTCAGTAGAGTTGCAACACCCACAAGAAAGAGTGAATATGAATATGGCTTGTTTTTGTTGGAAGCGGCTTAAGTTCCTTTTCCAAAAACACATTAATATATGATATATTTTCTCATTTTAAAGATCAGCCCTCAGGAGATGCCCTATAGATATATGTCACCGTGCCCTGAGGTGTAGAAATTACTCCCCAGGAAAGAAAAACATTCCATCACCCAATACACGAGTTCGACTGTTATAGATATTGAACCCGTGACCGTCCCCATTAGGGCTACGCGCCTATCGCAGGCATAATACGTTTAAGGTAAGATACTTTCAATTCTACTTAAAGCCATTATTTCGTAATTAGCTTTCTTCTCTATATCATACAGACTTTCGAAAAATTTCCAGATTAGTTAATGAATCGCCATTTTGAAATTTCATATAAAAAATATACTGTGGCATTGTAACAAATGCAGCAACAACACCAACTCTATACGCAACAACTAGCAACTATGGTGCATGTGTGCAATGCATAAAAATAAAGGAAAAGAGAAAGATTTTTGGGGAAAAGTCATTGAACTTTGTATAGTTCACATATCACACTTACCATATATTTATATGTGTAGTGTATGTGTGGGATATTTCATGATAGTTGTTAAACTTGTTCTACTTTCTACGACATTGTATTGTATTTACCGAAAATATTTGAAGCCCATGCGTATATGCGAGTGTGAGTGTGTGTAATTTTATGTATCTTGTGCAATGCATTATATGCACAAGTTTCTGCTCTTCTCAATTGGCTTTCAGGCAGATATAGAAAGTGGACATTATAAAGTCGTTCGGTTTCTGTTTCCAGATATTTAGGAGTTTGCATTGGAATAAATTAAAACATAATTTTTACATTGTTTAACATTTCAATTTAGGATTTTATTAATCTTTACATATATTATATTTTTGTGAAACTCTTATGAAAGTATACATATCTCAAATGGAACAAGTAAAATCATACCCAAATTTATTAGACTATTCCTCAGGGACGGATCATTGAAATAGGGTTTCAGTAGTCTCAAACGAAAGCTGTTTAACTGGAGCATATCAGCTTGCAATTTTTCAAGTTTTACGATAGGGACTTTTATATATCTTGGGCGGGTCTATTATCTGATCGCGCTCATTTTTGACACTTCGATGAAAGCGTTATTTATTAATATAAATAAATATAAAGCCCTTATAATGAATGGAAGTGTTTTTTTTTCAATTACATTTCGAAAAATAATTTCCCTGCCTTGTGTTTAATTCAATATAATATTACCATAACGATATGTTTTATCCTGTATTTTATTCAATCTCTTTGCTAATAGTGCATATGAACAGTGCAGTGTGCGAATATTTATATTAAGGGAAAGCTTTTTCGGAAAATCTGCGGGTTAAAGGTTTTCTCTCATCAATAACAATCAATAAACATAATTTGTGTTCCCTCTTAATCGACACCATTTCACCACCACTGTTAGACTGAATGAATCGATCATACTGGTAGTCGTAGGTATCTAATTATTATTTGTTGAAATCATAACATTTTTGACACAGCGTGTGATACTAAATATTTTATTTGATAGAAGAAGCAATTTGTTGTTGTTGTTATTGTTTTTTTTAAAGCAATAATAAATATTCATAACAAGTGGTATAAATATAACATAACTACATAGTTCATATACTTTTTAGTTGTTCTACGTTAACTCTCTTCATTTTAAAAAACTAAAACACTTGCTTTCTAACTTGTTTAAGAGCCGCACCAATAAAATGTGCTTTCTTTAGATAAGTTACAAAATTGAATGAATCAACTATGAAGTTGCTACTTAAAGCTGTGAAGAGGCGGACTTTTGGTGCAATCATAGTTAGTAATGTATTACAATAAATCGTATTTTATGTCCGGTCGTCCGATTTCTCTTAAACCTTAAATATCATTATATAGAAAAAAGCCACAGTTCTTGATATTATCCAATGAAACTTGACATATTAATTTCATGTATTATAAGGTTTAAATATGCTGAGTTTGAATAAATTCGATTGATATTTGATAGCAATTTTTTTGCAAAAACTATAAGAAAGGCAAAAATGGGTAAATTTTTTAAAAAAATTTCATACAAAAGTTGTGATACGATATAATCGTTGATGATCATAGGAATTGAATGTGTACTTGATATTCTTACTGTAACAGTTTCTCTAATGGATTGAATACGAGTATATCTAATGCATCATATATAAGAAAGCTTTTCTAAATAAATGTGTAGAAATGTGTCCCATTTCGACTCAATCATTTTGTATTCATATAAATTTTCATAGTTTTATTCATCATTCTTTGTCGACTCCAATTTTTAGAATCTTATTATTTGAAAAAAGAATCTAGTGCCGACCAACTCCTTCTCTTAATATATCCATCGAAGCTCTAGACCAACAAAAAAAACCTGTTCCATATCTTTTCAATTAACAAGAAACAAAAAGGAACATTTTTACGAATAGTTAGCTGGCTAAGAGAAAACAAAAATCTCTAACAGGTAATAGATGAAAGAAATCATTGACCTTTTGCATTAAGAAACGTATTCATGCAGAAACAAAAATAGGAGAAACAAACGAAATGTTAACATTAATGCATTTAATTGAGGATTATGTGATGATCATCAAACCATAAGAAAGAATAGAAAAAAAAAAAAACAAAAGAGGTGGCAAACAAAATTGGCTCCAATTCGAAAATTTGTTTTAACCTTTTGCCTTTTCTTTTTCCGTGTTTCTTGTGAAAACAATAGGAAAAGATATAAAAGAAAAAGAAAAAAAAATTGTGAATTAGTAGCAATTTCTTATAACAATAATATTATATAATTTTTAACTATTTCAAAAATATTTTTTTGATTATTTATTATAATTTAATTATAAAAATGAATATTAATTTATTTTCTAGAAAAATTATATAGAAATTAAAAACAATTAATAATATAATTTAAAAACAAGTATGAAAACTCAATTTAGCTTAGGGGCTAAACCTTAAATAGACTCGACGTAGTTTCAGATGCTTTGTAGGTTTTATAACGCCTCCTTCTGGGTGTTGCAAACAGAATGGTAAACTTAGTATACCCCCATCTCATGTGTAGGGTATAATTAATATTTGAAGAAGAAAAAAAATTAACAAATATTTATATATAATGTAGACTGTATAATTTCCCTTCCAAGAGACTCAAAATAATTTATTTTCATTTTGCAAAATGATGGCTCACAATGATTGCGTGTTTTTTTCTTTTGAGTGCACAAATTTTTTATTTTTTATTTTTGAAAAAGTTTGACTGATGATGTTCAAAATATTGTGTATTGTAGTTAGTTTTTTCCTCAATATTGTGGCGTCTCACACTGTTGTTATTGTTGAATGCAACCTGTAGAATATTTATTATTAAGTACCTAATAGTTGTAGAGTTCTGTTTAACATCATTAGATTTTCGTAAATTGATAACGAATTTGATAAAGGTTTGACATCTGATAACTATGCCCATATAATAAAACTATTTATGCACCATATGAAAGAAGAGAAAATATAGTAAAAATATTACTTAAGGGCGTCTCAATCTAATAACTTTTTATAAAAAGGCAAGAAGTCAAATAGTGTGCGTTTGCTAAAGAAGAAATTTAATAGAATTTCTAGACCTGACAACTCTTACCAGGTTCCCCAGATTCCCAAAAAATTGTATATTTGAACTAACAAGCTTTGTATTTATTATAAAACTTGATATCTAACGTCCTTGGCTATTTTATATTTTCTTTTGTTCAATTCATTTCAAGAAATTATTCTTAATTTGAAAAGTTGATTGACCTTTCATTTCAAATAATCGAATCCCCTTACATTTAGTTACATTTCGATTAATTAAAGAAATTGTATAATCGCGAATACGATTGTTTGCCGTTTGATAGATGCGAACCAACGATTAACTCATATAACCCGCATACTTTTAATAGATGAATAAAGAGAGAATTATTTTCCCCAATTAAGAATTTATGTGAAGGTCGTAATAGTTATTAAAATGGATAAAAATATTGCACAATATATAAACTATGCCAACACAAAACAAAAACGAAATGTTATCGGACATAAAAAGGGAGAAAGTTTATTATTAGAAATCGTTTAATATTGTAAGAAAATGATTTATCTTCTCTCCAAAAAAAAAAAAAAGGCAACAGCAGTCCGCTAGAACCACATCACAGACCAGTAGCAAATAAAAAGGTTCATCAAATCTTGCAGGTGCCCAGTTTTTTAGTAAAGAAAATTTTGTGACTACGATTTCTTTAAAATGCTATAACTCAAGAACGCCTACATCGATGTACCTCAAAGTAGTGTCATATGAAAGGATAGAGATTCTAGTTTTATCTCTACCTCATCTTATGCTCATTAACGGTATATATTACAAATTGAATAACTAAAAATACTCAGCAGATTTAGATAAAATTGACGTCACATGAAAGAGCTGGAGAAGTACTTAATAAATAAATGTTAATTAATGCCACGCCCACAAGTTATTATTACGAATAAAGTGTTCTTACTTTAGAAATATTGAACCGATTTGGCTAAAATTGGTTTCATATGGAAAAAAATGTAGTTTTAAAAAAATTCTGAAAAATGACACGCCCATTAATGATTATGAAAACATAAATTGCCCTAATTTTGGAAGTGTTCAACTGATTTAACTAAATTAGATGTCAAATTAAGGGGTTATAGATCTAGTTTGAAAAATGTATTAATGTCACGCCCACAATTAATAGTTATCAAATCTAAATAAAATGCTCCAATCTCGGAAATACTACTAAACCGATTTAGTTGAAATTAATTTCATGTGAAAAGGCTGAAATTCTACAACATTTTCAGTTTAAAGTGATCAAGTGCAAATTTAAAATGAAAAAATTCAAAATTAACATGAAAAATAATAAATAATATGAACACAAACAAAACTTTTATACATTTTTTAAGGCATTATTTTTGAAAATATTGGGGCTTACCTTGATGAACTTAGTGTACCCTTATCATTTATGAGGAGGGTACAAGTACATCAGGTGTTAAATGAACAGTTTAAATTTAATATATTTCCAATAGTAAGGTTTTATATAATTAGCACCTGCCAGTTGATTCATTGTGTCCATTAATGATCTGACATTCTTTAGCTAAACAACTGCCCATGATTAAGATATTGTCTAATGAATGTCCAAACATATTGCCTTATGCCTACATATCATATGTGTGGGAATATATTTAAATATCGTTAATTAGTTAATGCGCCAATTAGTTAGAAAATAGTAGAGTAAATACGTTGTTAATGCCTGTTCACGTAGTTCTTATAAATGTTATATATTATATAATTATATGGTAAGAATACTATTTAATTTTTAAACCTTTTATATAATTTTCCAATATATCATAATAAACGATGGACAATATAAAAATTTTACAAAATTTTCTAATGTTGCGATCTGATGAGCAAATCTTTAGTAAACTACTCTTGACGTACTATTATTATTGTTGTAGGATCTTTCTTTATGTTATTACATGCAAGTGCTCGTTTTGTTCACATATCATTTACAATCTACGCTACTTGTATTATATTAAATAATAATTGTAATTCAAAATTTTTATCATTCATATATGTCGGGACTGCAATCGTAAGCACAGGTTAATTCATAAGATTGCATGTCAAAGTAGTTGAGTTAAGATTAGATAGACCTTCGATGGAAGTGCTTGCCCGACAGACTATAAAATATTATTCCTGATGCCTTAAGACCGGTTTACGTTAAGGCTGAATAAATGTCGTTTTGGGATAAACCAAAGACATGCATTTTATGCATACATATACGATTTCAGGCCACTTGCAAAATGTCTTTTGCGGTTTTCAAAGCCATGCCCTCGTCATCATGCCCTCATCATCATTCCCATTCATCTGAGACAATTCTTTGAAGAAATCTTAAAGAAAAAGATAACAAAGGAAATCAATTGTATGATGTATGATTTTTTTAGCTGTTTTGATTGTTATTCGCATCCCAGTTGTATATGGGGAAGGCGGAAATACAATAAAAATGCAAATTATTATTATTGAAATAAAAAGAAAAGGGTTTTTCATTTTATTTGTAAAGGATCATCAGGTAAGCTACCGCTGCAATTCATTTTCAACAAATTTTAAAATAATCTAAACCTATCGATCTCAAGCTCAAACTTGCCAATTTTTCTATTATTCGAGTAGAAAAATTGTTAAACTAATAAAATAAATCTTTGATTAGTTTCATACATATAAAACATAAATTTAAAAAAAATAAAAAACAAATATTCCATAACATTTCTTACGGTGTACAATTAAACACATAGCATATGTGTATGCGTGTATTTTTCATAAAAAAAGAAAACTACATTAGAAAATTTCTAACATTTGATAAGATTCACATTGCAACAATCAAGCCCCACCACATGTTTATATACAAGCAACTGTACTTTGAATTTTTTGTTTTTGTTTTTGTGTTTTTACAATTTTATGCAACGGTCATCCTCATCGTCGCCAGCAGGTAGAAAGTATTGTGTTGACTGCATGTTTATACTTGAAAAAAAAAACAAAGAAGAAAAAAAAAAGAGATACGTGTACATACAATACTTATGAAAGTATAGTTTTTTAACGCATTTCCACAATTTATCGTCAGCAGAAATTTTCAATTTGTTTTATATATATTTTAAGTGCTTAGTTTTGTAAGGGGTTGTTTTTATTTTTTTTACTTTCTTCATTTTTTTACATAAAAATTTGATCAATCTTATATGTAAAGTCACAATTCTATAACTACTTGTTTAAATACCAAAAAGCCGTTTTAAGTTATTTTTAGAATATTAATTAAGTAATTTTGTATAATTCGCATTTATACACTTTACTACGACATAAATTAATTTTTTCTCTCTCTGCAAAACACTTTTTTAATTTGCTTGAACAAAACGCTGGTATTACCACTTATCACGAATTAAAACCAGCGCTGGCAATATTTATTCAATCAATACATATTGCAATTAAAATTTATTGCCTAGTTTTGGGTGTTGTAAAAATTTTACAATTTTTTTATTCTTCCTCCACCATAGTGATGATGGCATATTAACTTCGTTGGTCCGTTTAGAATGTGATTTCGGAAGCCCTACACAGATCAGAATCAGACTAGAATCTCCACCCTTTCATGTGACACCACTTTGAGATAAATCGCTGTAGGTGCTCTCGAGTTATAGCATTTTAAAGAAATTTTTGTACAAAATTTTCTTTCTTACAGAGCTGGGCGCCTGCTTTTTTGGCTGATTTTTCCGTTCTTCATATTTTTGTTCAATTTTATATAAAGGTTTAACAGCAGTAAACAATATATTTTATATTAAAACTGGTTGCTGTTTTACAACTTGAAAATTTTCCTTCAACATGTAAAAAATCAAACATAATACCAGGCGCCCAGCTTTGTAAGAAAGAAAATTTTGTCATTACGTTTTCTTTAAAACGCTATAACTCAAGAACGACTGATGTTCTAGTTTTATGTTATATACATTTACGCTCTCTTAAGTTACGCCCAGTACATAATATTTACTAATTTAAATAAACTAGATGAAAGTACACAAATAGGCGCGACTATTGTCGATTATGGGCATGGCCTTGCTTTATTTTAACCATTTTAAATAACGATCTGCATGCAAAAAGTAAAATTTCAGCTCAATATTTTAAAATTTACGATCAGATATACGGACACACGGACATACATGCCTGGATCGACTTTGTGCGGTCGCTGTAGTTTCTTTCTGGTAATTGCAAATAGAATGATTATGTGGAGGGTATAATGAATTGTGTTGAATTGAACGACATTAGTTTGTTTTTCTTAAAATATAATTAATTTTATTTTCATACATATATAATAAAAAATTCATATTAAATTTAATTCTAAAGATCTTCTTTTACGACATTACTAACGCGGAATGATTCTAAAATATTAATTTTTATAGATAACTCCGACTTTTTACTGTCCGATATTTTACCAGCCTTTAAACGATTTAAACGTTTCGTTTCCTCTTCCACAAATCCGTAACCATTACTTTGTATCTTTTCCATATAGATTTTATAAATATTGGCATTTTTCTTATCTTTTTCTTTATTCAAAGCTTCCATTAATTTTCCAGCTTGAGTAAGGCGTTTAGTTTGTCCATCACTATTTAAATTGGCATAATTTTTGACCAAATCGTTAAACTCCTTTAAGCAGCCCTCACAGCCAATATACAAATCGGTATTGGAGGTGACAAAACTTTTCAGATTATCCAAGGTTACATCGAGATAATCAGGTAATTGTATGTAATCTTCGACACCGTGACGGAATAATAATATTGCCGGATAGTTATCACTTTTAATATGAAAACGTTCACTCAATTTTCTATTCTCATAATTGCCATAATCTTTAATGCCGACAGTGGCAATTAGAAGATCATCTGTAACGGCATGAGCTGCTTCCGAAAATGCTGTATACACTTCGTGCTTTTCGCCGTACGGATAAGCAACATCGAACTTGACAAGAGCATAGGGAAAGCGCTTAACCGTTTTGTCGAAACTAATATCATCCAAATCGACACAACCGGGACACATGCAAGCTTTGCTGTTCACATATAATAATGCCAACAAAGCAATAACAAAAAATGTGTTCCGCAAATTATTCATGTTTGCTTTTGTATTATGTGCACTTTGTTTTACGCTTTATGACCGACCACTCACAACACGTACGTTTTACCTCTTACAGCCGGTAAATTAATACTGAGCTTTCGTTGAAAACTTTGCAATAATTTAAAGTTTGAGTTTGTTCTCTGCAATGGATGAGCCAACTGACTCTCTTGTGAAACAACAAACACGCATCATTACTTAAGTAATGAATAATTTATTAAAATTTTTGGTAACGATCCACCATTCTCTTGGTGAAAAGGTGTACCTAAGCTCGATAATACGTATTTAGTAACATTATATCAGAGTAACATAAGTACAAAAATAGTATCTTTTTTTTATAAAGAGAATGATTTTTTCCAATAACTCTCTCTGTATCTCTATATTCAGTGCATAAGTGTTGACAATAAGTGATGTCAGTGTAAGCAATTGAAAAAATCGCCAGTTAGTCACCTAATACTAAAAAAAACTAAATAACTTACCCATAGAGGGCCAAATTAAATCAAGGCAGCTTTATAACGCGTTTTTTAATAAAGACATTACAATTTAGACATTACAAGTCAGTCAAGGTTACCATTTTTATAATGCAATGTTTCAAAATGAGTGTTTACTCCAATTTTCAGTCGTAATAGTCGTCCTACCAGACTGTGTACGCTGTAGTGGAATAAATTTAAGTCAAATAATTCACTATTATATGTTCCTGTGTCAATTAGACAATGCACAGTTGAAATATCGAATACATTGCTGCAGTAAGGGCTTCAGTTCTATATAAGCCAAATTAGGAAATAACATGTTCTTTTTCAACTAAATCCGTTCAGCCGTTTCCAAGTTATAAGACTTTAAAAATTATATTAAATCGCCCGTTGCTTACTGAGCAATTCTGAGCGCCTGGTATTTTTCTCACATTTTGATGTTTGGGTTGATTTTTAAAATTACGACACACACACACATACAAGAATGAATGTGAATTTGTTTGGCTTTTAACTGGAAAACTACTGCTCCGATTTTGCTTAAATTTTTTGCAAACATTGGGAAATTTCTCTACCTTTTCGGGGATCCTTAGTTATTGGGCGTGGCACCGCCCATTTTCTTAGAAATATACTTTTTTACTAATACAAGTTATAAGACTTTAAAAATATGCTTAATGAAGATTGACTTACTGATCAATCCTGGACACCTGGTGTTTTTCATATATTTTGATGATTTGTGTGATTCACAACTCCAATGAAGTGTTTTTTAAACTGTTTGCCATTTAAAATACCAACGTGTACGTTAAATTCTGTAGAAGCCACATAAACGTTATATTTTACAAACGACCAAAAATTGCCAACAATTGCTATGTATGTGTATATGACCATAAAAATTAAATGAAAATCATAAAACTAAAGCCCATTGTAACGAATACAAGTGTTTTATAAAATTGTGGTTTTTGTTTTTGCCGCCCAAAAACCAATTTTCCAATATCGTGCGTTTTTACAACCAAATAACAAGTGGTTTCTTCAACTGTTATTGTTATTGCCTATTACTCTATCTAATGGGATATGTGCAGTTATGATTCAGATTCAATACGAATTACTTCGTATCATAATCATTTTAGTGGCAAGTGAAGAAAGAAAAAAAGTGAAAAGAAACTAAAACTAGCTTGGGTCGAATCTTAAATACCCTACAAATCTACATACAAGCGGTGGGAGTAGCACATGATTACGCCCTCTATTAGTACATGTATCACGTATCAAGTTAGAATTTCAATGAGTACGATATTTTGTCGATGGTGGACGTATCCTATATGCGACTAAGCCCAATTTTGACTCCATTAGCCCAGTTTATATAGGTAGCTGCGTGCAGACACTAATCAGCTCAATATCTGAAAATTTACAACCACTAGGCAGACACACTAACGTATGGACAGACATGTCCGAATCCTTTTAATTTTCAATGCTGCTCAAGAATATCGTAGGATCTCTGAGGTCTCCATTTGGAAGTATACCCACCCATTTTATATGGAGAGTATAAAGAAAGGGACCCTTTAGAAAAGTCAGTTTATTCGAGTACATTTATTGTATACACCAATTGTGGTAGGTAGTAAGACTCTGGTTGTAACATCTTAATGGCTCAAGGGGGGATACACACGCTTTTCTTATACCAATCAATTCAGAATAATCCATTCAAGTATATTTGTATTTAAATATGCTTCATATTACATACAAACCATAATTACTTCAACACATACCAAACAAAGGCCACATTTCCAAGAATTGTCTGCAAATAAATGAAATTCTATGCATTTTAAAACACATGAGCAATCAAGTTAAAAAATCGCACAAAATTACTTAATGGAACATTGTGGTGCTTACTACCACCCACCACCACTCACACTATTTTGTTTATTTGCATGACCATGTCCATCGCAAAATACACTTCACCTGTCGCGTCACTGTCTCAAGCCCAGTAATTGTAATTAGATTTGCGCTTAGATAGCAAATACGCCTCATGTCTATCCGTCCTCAACACAGCCCCCCCCCACCGCTTTAATACTGTTACTATAATAATGTTATTGTTGTTGATTTTGTTTTGGTTTTTAGTTTTTTGCGCAACTACATGTCCGGACATAATTGCACGTCGAGCTGTAGAATAATTTTTCATGACCTTTGCCTTTACAGCAGAACATGCTTTAAAGGGTACGGCTACTAAACTCTCACTCTCTCACTCTATGCCAGAATATGAAATATTGCTAATGTTTGTATATATGAGGAGAAGGAGATTTTTTATTGCGGTTTATTATTATGGCTGCCCCTTTAACAAAATTTTACCCGCTTATGTTTATTCTATATTCTTCTAATGTTCTTTTAAGTACTTTTTGATAATGCTTTATTTGCCCGCATATATTGTACAAGCAATTGGGCGAACAAGTAAAAGAGCAATAAGTTGGTTTTTAGTTATATTTTGAATACCATTTAATTGTTTGTTAAGGTGGGCGTGGTATTTTTTGTAAATTTTGGGCATGGCTCTTAACCAATTTCATCGAAAATGAAAAATGTCTGTACAAAATTTCAGCCCAACGTCTAATAATTTACGGTCGTAAAATCATACATAAATTCATTAGACTATTTTTCATGAACTGCTCATCCAAATAGGGTCTCAATGGTCTGAATCGAAAGCTTTTAACTAGAGCATTATATGATGTAAACTTTTGCAACCTACTGCCACGACTACTTGTATATTTTCATCTCGTTTATTTAAATTTATAAATATTATGTACTGGGCATAACCTAAGAGAGTGTAAATGTATATAAAATAAAACTAGAACTTATACCCTTTCATATGACATACCTTTCATATACCTTTCATATGATTTAAGGTAAATCGCTCCAGTCGTTCTTGAGTTATAGCGTTTTTAAGAAATCATTGAAGGAAAATTTTCAAGTTGTAAAACAGCAACCAGCTTTAATATAAGATATTTTTCACTGCTGTTAAACGTTTTATTTAACGAATATGTAAACTTTATTGAAAATTAAAATGGCTGGTGGTACACATATAATAAAATGTTACGCTACACAAAATCTTTATTCAGATGACATTTATGTAACAGCTCAAAATTTTTTCGATTATTAGGAATAATAGCCATTTTTTATATCATAAGTATAAATAAAATATTTTGTAGTTATATATGTATAGCATTTAAGTAAAGTTTATATTATTGCGTAATAATTAAACTTTATTAACTCAAGATTGAGAGCACTTAACAAACATTTGAATTTTTTTTATATACCTAATGTACTAAATTTTTTAAAACGTAACACATACACACACTGTATAATTAGTTGATGATAAATAAACTAAACATGGAGCCTTCTTAAAAAGTAATGTGAAATGAAATAAAATATATATATATATACGTCTTCTTTTAACACGAATTCAATCTAACACGAATGAAATTTTTTATTCTTCTTCTTCTTCATACAATTTCAAAATCATACCTGTTATACCCTATGCACGAATTTCTTTTTGAACCGTTTAATTTTAAGATAGAGGATTATCTATACTTTTTGGGTATCAAATAAAGAGCTCAGTGGCAAAGTTGCTCTAAATCCTTTATCATTTACACGGTAACAATTTAGATTTGTTCTTCATAAAGAAAAAATGAATTGATAGTTATGACAACTACGTTTTAATTTGTATTTCCTTTTTAAAAATGACGTCAAACCTCGCAACATTTGGGTAACGAAAGAATCGGGCTAAAACACTCAACCAATCTGGGTTTAAGATGGCAACACTCAATGGTTGAAGTTACAGTGCCATCTGGTAGGAGATAGGGTCATTGTCATATGCCTTCTTGAATCTTGTGTAAGTAGATAACGCTATTCATTCACATATTAAACTTTTAATCAACGGTAACTCATTAAAGGTACCGTTTTTTACCCTAAATGTTTGACCAACCTCCGTAACTTATGTGTGGATGTCAAATATAAAACTTTATAAATATTCTCTTTTTGTATATAAAATACAACAAATATCTGAGCTACGTCATGAATGTTCAAAATTTCTATAAGGTACATGAATTTCCTAACAATGGCAGTGGGAGTAACAATCGTCATCACATATATATGAGAAGAAATCATTATTTGACTGTAGATGATATGAATTTTCCTTTGAAAAAATATTATTACATGAATATAGATAAAAAAGTTTCACAACAAAACAAAACAAAAACATTTTTAAAAATTTCAAATTTTCAAAATATCGTTTTTATACCCTCCACAAAAGATCGGGGCGAGTATACTAAGTTTGTCATTCCATTTGCAACACCCTGAAGAAGACTTCAGAGACTCTACAAAGTATATATATTCTTGATCAGCATCAAAAACTGAGTCAATCTAGATCGCTATTTAAAATACATAATTTACAAAAAACCCCATAAAGCTCGACTTGCAAGTTAGGATGACATAATAATCACCACTTCTACCGTTTGTATATAGATGTGGAAAGTATTTAAGATTTGGACTAAGCCAAATTTAGTTTTCTTACTTATTTTTTAATATCCTTATAATTTTATTTATAATTAATATAAGCCAATAAATATATTGTATACATACATATGTTTTGTTGTTGTTCTTTTACTTTTTGTATTATAATAATAAAGTATTACAATACAAATAATACAGAATAGAAAATATTATAAATAAAAATAATATATGGTCATAATAAAAAAAAAAAATATTTAAAAATAATTACAAAGCACAACATTAAAAAACATTATTTTTAGATAGTTTATACATATATAAAAAGTATTACATTTATATATAATTTGTAGGTATAAGAAAAGAAGCATCACTTCCTTTCTTCATTTTTCTCTTTTAATCAATTTTAAAAGTGTAAAAAAAACTTTGGGCACTTTCAATGCATACTTAATAAGCTGGATTATAATAATAATAATTACATATACATATACACTTTAATAATATATATGTGAAAAAAAGTTATTAGATTGATTGATGATATTTCCCAAAAAAAAATATTCTTCTATATATCTATGGTAGAGATAGCCTGTCATATATTTGCATAAAATTTCATAATTCGATAATTGGTAGTATTCGTAAAAACTAACATGTATTAAGAGCATAAGTCTGGCATCTGTTCGAAGCATACATACATATATGTTTTTTCTATATAGATTCGGTGCTTTATTAAAGTGGTCGTGCTTTTTGCGATTCGGCAATAACTCCATTAAAATAGATATCAATTCGGAAAAAATCTATTTATTGAGTTTGCTGTTGTATTTCGATTTTTTCAACTGTCATATCGGGATTCATAGCTGTTGCCTCCTATTACAAAATACAAAATAGTTAATAAATTAATAAAAAAGAGAGACAAATTATTCCCTATTAATTACCTGTATTGCTTCAGCTAGAGCTCTGTCATGATCGATTGGATCACCATCAGATTGTATGGTAATCTTTTGTTCCACACGAGTCTCAACTATACCATCCCGTTCCGTTTTATACTGAAAATAATTCAATTCAATTAAATATATGTTGTCGTAAGTAAAAAGTAACGGAAAACTTACGGTGATTGTCTCGACAGTGCGTGTTTTGCTGCTAACCGTTTGTGTGGAAACAATTTCGCCTTGTCCACTATAGCCTGGCGTTTGCTCATCTATAACAACACGAGCCTGTTCCACATGTGGTCCAGTTGTTGTTGTAGTACCACCAGAAATTTTAGACGCCTGATAGGTTGGTGGTTGCTGCAAAATATAAAATTTACTTTTATTACAAATTCAATGAAGCAAAAACATTACTCAAGGTTAGAAAAGCATTTCATTCCAGTGATAAATTAATTTTGTAACAATTAGAAGAATTATTTATTTATTATTTATGTAGAAACAAATATAACTTAAAACAATAATTAATGAATAAATTGTTAATTCGAATCGCAATGCAAATCTGTCTGTCTTTTGTTAAAACAAAAGGTTGAAAGGTTGAGAGCCTCTGTACTGAAATTCTTAGTCTGTAGATATCTATTTT
Organism: Crataerina pallida; assembly: GCA_949710015.1. NCBI lineage: Eukaryota > Metazoa > Arthropoda > Insecta > Diptera > Hippoboscidae > Crataerina > Crataerina pallida. Next base: position 6,560,056 of record OX453293.1, read on the forward strand.
ACGGGTTAATAACACTTAAGAGCCATGCCTATAACTGATGGTAATGTTGTTTTTTTACTCAATTTATAAAAATCTTTACCAGCTTAAAACTTAAAAAATATTAAGATAAATATTTAACACACACTGTAATAGTCTCTACAAAGAAGAGCAATTGTATATAGGCCACGCCCACATTTATACTATAACATACCTAATCTGGGTATAAAATTTAGATTTGGCCAAAGCCATTTAAAATATACGTATAACACATTTCAGTTATTTCCAACGAACCTTGTCGATGCTGGCAGTTGTGAACGTTACTGCCTTTGCCTCATCATACGGCCCATCGATGGGTGTACCTGAATCACCCGAACTGGTCGACGACATACTATCTCGCCTTTGATACTATCCCATATACATACATTTGACATACACATACATACGCACATATATATATGTTATGGCATGCAGTCAAGTGTAAATATGTAATGGCATGAATGCAAACGAAAGTTATAATGATTACAGTTAAACAAAACAAAACAAAACAAAAAAACAAGATTAATTAAATTAATAAATTTAACACATGCTTTAACTCATGCTCACATGCTGATCTCCACTAGTAACAGTTGCTGTTGTCTTCACTTCTTGTGTTACGACCCGTTGCTCTTGTTTGCTAGGATCATGGGTACGTGTAGTTGCTACAGTCTTCTCTTCCAATTGTTCCCTTTTAGCCTTTTTACCCAAATCTTCATGTGTGGTGGCAGTGCGTGTTGTTACTGCAGTAGCAGTGACATAAGCACCGCCATTCTTATCAATACCTGGCGGCTCAGCCTATATAGTTGGTGGCAGAGGAGTAAGTGGGCAAACGATCATTATAGTAATAAATAAATAAAAAACAAAGCAAGCCATACAAAACAAAAAAAACACTCGTACATAAAATATTTATATCTATAAAAAAAATCTACGACATACACTCATACGAACAGAAGCTAGAAAACATTTGGTTACGTAAATTAAATTTTATATACGTAACCAAAATATTTAAATCATTTGAATTGTGAAACCTAATAAGAATTATTTTTATAACCTCTGATAACAGACACGCCTACCGTTTACAAAAAACCTTGGAGCAGAATTCAACTTGTTTTACCCACTAAAAATAATCTATAGTTTAAGGTTCCCAGGTTCCCAACCCTAGTGTTTGAGGCTTTTAATATAGCCAACCAACGTTTTAATGGTTCAGAATCCCTCTTTTTTGGAAGACCTGTAAATTGATATGTAATTATATTTTTAAAAGCATCATCATATGTCAGCCACACTTACACTTTTATTAAAAATGCAACTAGTTTTTTACTTATTTCTTTATGGATTATAGCGCAACTGCTTACCTTGTGTTCTTGGGTAGAAAATGTAACTTCTCCCGTTCCCAGATTACGTACTTCTTCCTCAACATTATGGGTGACGCCGTCATCATTTCTAGTTAACACTTGTTTGGTCGTTGTCTTGACGACGGTGGGTGGACTGACGTATTTACCCAAATGTTTGGGACTACCCTTAATAACTTCTTTCACTTTTTCCGTTTCATATTCATGTGTCATATCATCTTCCGAACTGGCCTCAGAATCACGTCTCAAAGCATTTTTACCCATATGCTTAACACCCTCAAAGAATTGTTGTCGTGTAATTGGTACAGTTTCAGTGGTAGTGCTCACCTGAGCCTGCTTACCAAAATGAGATGGATCGATCTGGGCGTAGTTGAGTATTAATTTACCAGTAACTGGATCACGTATGGCTGTAGCCGGATCAATATCACCCGTTGTTGGATCAATATCACCATATTCACTTTTAATGCGGCCAGTAACTGGATCAATTTCCCCGGTCAACGTCATGGTGTGGGTTACCGTTGTACGAGCGCCCGCAAAACGTGGATCATTCGGATCGACCTGTACAATTTCACCAGTAATAGGATCAATCGTATTATAAACATAAACAGTTTTATTAAAGAATTTTAAAACGCGTCCGGAGACGGGATCTATTTCGCAAGTTTCGGGATCTAGCTCTTCGGGGCGGCCACGTTCATCTACTTTAGAGATAAGCAAAATGCGTATGATGATAAGTTTGCCTGTTTTAGGATCGATGCGAGCTAACTTGCTGTACACCTCACCAGACTCGGGATCGACTTGGGTGGTGGCATAAATGGGGTCACCGGTAGCTGCGTCTACATCACCGGTAGCTGTGTAAATTTTACCCGATGATGGTTCGATTTTAAAAAGATTTGGATCAAGTTTGGTTTGTTTTTTAATTTCATTGGTTTTTGGATTCAAATAGCCGTAAATGGTAATTACATAGCCTGTCTTGGGATCTACACTACTCGAGATGTATTGTGGTTCCTTTGTGTTGATGTCAATTGCACCCGTAGGTGTCCATATTTGATTGGATTTCGGATCGATAATTATATCTTTGTCCTTAGTGGTGCTAACTTGGGTAATGGGTGCTTTCGTTTTGGGATCGAGACGTTGCTGTACAATACGTAACGATATTATGCGAGCATAATCTTTATCGGGCTTATTGGTTTTCGGATTGATTTGATTCTTGAGTACAATTTGTCCGGATGTAGGATCAATTTTAATATCACGTGTTACAGATTTACCCGACTTTGGATCGGTAAATGTTATAGTATGCTTAACCAAATCGATTTGACCATATTTAGTATCCACCTTACCAGCTTTGGGATCGAATTGACCACCCGATGTTTGTACATGAGCAGTTTTCGGATCAATAAGATTCTTTTTCGCATCATATTTTCCCACCAAAGAAGTAACCTCTACAATAGGATCGATTTGTTGGCCCACTTCAAGGATGCGACCTGTCGTGGGATCTAGTTTACCAGTTTTAGAATCAATAATACCCAAAATGGAAATTTGTCCAGTTGCCGGATCTACTTTTACATTTTTTGCAACAATAATTTTTCCACTTTTGGGATCAATGGCTTTCAGTTCACCGGCTCGCGTATTGATTTCACCATATTTCGTATCCAATAGACCAGATTCAACATTTAATACACCCAAAGAACGTTCAACGTCTCCATTAATAATGTCCACTTTACCGGTCGTTGGATCTATACGACCAGTTATAACAGTTAGTTCTACCACGGGATCATCTTGTGGTGTTATGCACACAATTTTACCCAAGGAATCGTCTATACGACCAGTATTGGGATCACTGACACCCTTCACCAAGTGAATATTACCCGTTTTGGGATCTACATCACCTTCATAGGTTTCATTTTTACCTGTTTTTGTATTTAAAGCCGTTAAAGTTCCCTTTGCTGGGTTAATTACCCCATATTTTGTATCAATTAAACCGGTGGAAGGATCTAAAATGCCGGTCGAATGTTCGACAATACCATTTTCAGCATCTATATATTTAGTGTTGGGATCATATTTTGAAACGATCACCATAATTTTGACACGCTTCTTTTTAGGTTTAACAACAGCTGGGGCAGCTGTTGACAAGCCCGCCATTGTAGGTGCTGTGGGTGTCTTGAAACCGGCTGGTAAAGATTCCTTGCTAACAGGTGTAGTAGTAGGCAGTTTGCTTGGCTTTTCAACGGAACTAATTGCTCGGGGCTCTTTTTCATATCTCTCCGATTCTAACAAAGCTATAGTAGGATCTACCAGAGGTTTATAACTACCTGGAGCACCTGATACATAGCCCATTGCTTGAGGCTTAGTAGGTGAATAAGCTCTTTTCTGACCATCGCGCAAAGGTTGAGCTGCAGCATCTACAGCACTGCCCGCTTGCAATTTAGCTTTCGTTTTGGGTGACAAATTGCCATCCTTTAATAATTTCTCTCTTGTTTTTGGAGATAACTGTCCTTTATCTATTTTATCCCTGGTACCAGGCGACAATTGACCAGATTTCATTTTTTCAGCGATTTTTTTCACATCTTCCTCATTACCGGGAGCATAATTAAAAGCCAAGCCGATCTTTTTCTGTGGTGAAGTTGGTACTTTTGAAGTTACATATGGATCTTGGAGTGCTATGGGTTTACCCAATTCATCTTCACCATAACGAAGTTTGTCTGATCGTACTTTCCTGTCCAACTCGCCAGCTTCGTAATCATATTCGTATGGTTTGACATGACTTGGCGTTGTGGGAACAGCGACTTTCTCGCGAATTGGCTCAGCCACACTAATAGCCACCACTTCCGGCTTCTGTTCACCCCATTTATCTTTAACCTTGGCTGCCTTTTCTTTAATCGTTTTATCGAGATCTTTCTCTTTTAAAGGCGAACCACTCTTGCTACGACGTCCCGACGAGAACAGGCCACCACCCTTCCGTATCCCAAATTGTATTTTATTCAAATCATTGTCATTGTTTACCAGAATCACATGCAGTAGTAGTGGTGTTGATGGTGGGGTGTAGTGTAATGTTGTATAGCCATAAAAAAAATCATAAAATGGGAGAAACAGAAACGAAAGAAGATAGTAAAACAAACGAAAGAACAAATTATAAAAGGTTCAATATACATCTACTTAAACTATAAAATATGATATCAAATTGAAGAATAATATATATTTTGTACATCTATAAGGAAGGATAATAAATCTTGAGAAAAAACCAATCTATTAAATTAAAAAAAAAAAAATAAGTAATAAAGGGTCATAAATTGTGTAAAATTTATATTCTTACTTGCCCTTAACTATTGTATAATTTGACACATGACATTTAATACTTACGCGTTGTTTTTCCGACTTGGGAGACTTCTGCGAATCATCTAAATTGTCCGTACCATTCATGCCCTGTTTGAACGACCTTTCAGCCTTTTCTTTGGCGGCCTTCTCTTTCGCCTCTCTCTCTTTTCTTTCCTTTTCTTTGCGCTCCTTTTCTTTGCGTTCCTTTTCCTCTTTCTCTTTTTGTTTCTTTTCCCTTAATTTCGCTTCTTTTTCAGTCTCCTTAAAATAATTTTACATAAAATTTTCAAATTTTGTTATTTAATAATCTTCCAAGTTTCAAAAAGTGATCGAATTTAATTTCAGTATTAAAGAAAAAAGCGTTCAAAGCATGCGTTTATAATACAATAAGTTTTTAAAATGCAAGTCTTTGCTTATAACTCTGTAGGGTGTATGTTGTCTAGGCATTTGACGAATATGAGTTTGAAGAGACATGACAAATTGGCAAAGGCTGCTACTGAGTTTAAATAAAATAAATTCGTAAAAGTTTTTGACCACAATTTATTGGGGAAACCCAGGCGGACATACATTTCAAGATCATCTTAGATTTTGAGACTGATTAAGAATATATATAATTGGTAGGGTGTTGCAAATGGAATGACAAACTTAGTGTAGCCCCATTTTATGTGTGTATAAAAACTGGAAATTGTAGGTATACCTTCCATGGGTTGGACAATTTCGGAGAAAATGTTCACCTGTATCACTATCTATCAATCTATATTATACTATTCTCCTACTATTACAACTACGACGATTACCACTACTACATCAACTATTAACACAATCTACTATTGAATGGACCACATCTGACTTGGTTTGGTAAATGCAAATAAGAAACTGTAAGCTAAAAAAATAGGAAAAATTACAGAAAAGTAAACTGAAAACAAGACAACAGACAATTAATAAGTATGGTGGCGGCAAAAAACACAGCAAAATATATTTCAATTATTATGGAGTAAGAAGAGAAATACACTATAACGAGATATATTGTATGAGTATTAGTTTAGTGCAAAATAACCTGATCATCAGCCAGTAGAGTGGCAACTTCGGCCGCAGCACCGGCTTCAATATCATAATCTCCTTCAAGGGAACTTTCCGAAGCAGCACCAATACTTGATTCTCGTATTAACTGATCCATTTTACATAAAGTACAAATTGAATGCATGAATGAAGGAAGGAAGGAGGGAATTAAACCAAAGGATCAAACAGACATAATTAGTTATTTAAGAACAATAAGTCTTGGCAGTCTGTGATCTCTCCAAGCTTACCAACAACCAAGTGGTGGATTAAAATAAGAATCGTAAATCGTTATATTTGGAAGAATTTTAATATTTATGAGAAGATAAAAGTTGCTGAGAGATCAAATTAAGGACATACTCCTTAATACTCAATATAATATCAAACAATAAATGAAAATATTTTAAAAGTATAAATGTGTTAAACAATGTTTAGATTCGTTCTCAGCCGAATATCATTTCCTTTTACAAACCTGTTAGTTTGTTAGTTTGTTCATGAAAACAAAAATTTAAAAAAAAACTCATGCTTGTGGTTAGATCGTATCTAAAATTGAATCTTTTATACTTTACAATATATTAATAATAATTAAAATCTAGTTCAATTAATTAATGTATGTTATTTATCTATGAGCGTGTGTACTATGGATAAATGTGCGAATTGTTATTGTAAGGATTCAAATACTCCAAACAAACGTATAAACAAACAATGAAAGATAAACAATGCACACGTTTCTAGGTCATTTTTTTTTTATGAAATAACTTTTCAGACTTAATTTAAATAAAGAAAAATTTTGCAAACTTACTAACCTTGTCCCGTTTATCGCGTTTAATTGGGCTACGACTACGTGGTGATTCCAATTCAGGTATATGATCTGGTGGATGAGCCATTGTATGACGTTTCTGAGCTGCATCTTTCTCCTTGGCAGCCAAAGCCAAAGCTAGAAATTAGAAAAAATTTCTTAAAAATTTTAAGAAAACATTATATTTCCGTACCATCCATACTGCGGGATGTTAAACGTCTGCCCGACAAACTTCTATCAAATTTCGGCTCTTCACGATCAACTGGATTCTTTTTACTCTCATACATGGTACGACCCGAGTAGCGATAACGTGAACCAAATCGTGGAAACAATGATGTTTTATTGGGTGGTTCTGGTGTCATTAGTCGAAAGAATGTATGATGTTCTACACATGATTTCCATAATTTCTTGGCAGCACGATGATTTGCTAATTTAAAACCAATGGTAACTTCGTGCTGTTCAAATTCGCCGGGACGTATTTTGATATAGTAATGATGACGCTTATAAGAGATCTTTAAAATTTTTGGCCAAGCAAAACGATTGATGCGCAATCTAAAACGAGTTATTTTGGAACACATTTCAAATATATTAATTTAACTGAATTTATGCTCTACACAAATTAAAGCAAGTGGAAATGAACGGACATGGTTAAATCAAAGAACATTTTTATGGAATGAATGGATCGGTACAATTGAAGGTGGGTGTGGCATTTGCCATTTAGACCTTAAATGTCTTTTACCACGAGTGGGGCAAGATATAAAAGTTCAGAATCTCAGTACTTACACTACACTTAAGTTTGATGAAATTCCAGTGAACAAGAAATAGTTAAACGAAAAATGTTAGGCAAGGTTTTATTTTATATTGAATTGAGGGCGTGTTCGTTACCTAATTGTATATAATTATTCGAATCATGATGTATCTATTTTTAAAGTAGGCGTAACTATTAACGTTAAATTTTAACTGAATTGCTCATATTTTGTTATACTGAGAATTTCAAAAACAGACAGACGTACGGACTTTTTTAGGGACATTGTTTACCTATTCTTAATTTAAATCAATTGATTTATAATAAATCTCTCCACAAATTATATTTAATATGCACTCTTTTAAAGAGGAAATATATAAAAAAGAAACCCCACTTACTTATCTCTGTAGACCAATAAACCAGAGGCACATACGCCCAACATAATATCCACACCCTCAGAGTCCTTGGCTGGATGCAAATCAACGCCATACATGGCCAATTTTTTTGCATTCTCTAGATAATGTAATTCAGCTTGGGCTGGAGTTAGACCTCTAAAACAAGCGAAATAAATGAATAATCGAAATACAAAACATTTGCTTGAAACAGCATACCCCCGCTTCTTATGTAATTCCATAACTTTCTCCTCCAATTCGGGCGTTTGATTTGGTGCAATACGAAAATCTTTCAAATAACTACGATCTGGCATTTCCATAGGATCATAATCACCCATTTCCGATTGTACCAAATACGAGCCCAACAAGGCATGCGTTTCGAATGTGCAGGGTAAACGGCCCTCCAAAATGTCATTACGCACCTGCAGACACAATTGATAGCGCGTTATGTCCTCTTGCAGCTGCGATGGTTCGGGTGGATAAAATTTCACCGCAAATTGCATTAGCCAAGGATCGGAACGGAATGCTTTTGCCGCCGGCTTTTCCAAATCCAACCATACTCTTGGATCACCTGGCGTTTCATAGGTTAAACCAAAATAATCCTTTTCCAAAATATTGAGACCAGCACATATGGTATTTAATAGATCGCGACCTTTGACTTTACGCTATTTTGAACGTATAAATGAATGATTTATAAAGGAGCAAAGTATAAGCATAAACTCACATCAATTGTTACATCCAAAATGGAACCATCCAATAACGTGACCCGAGCCAAGGCGGCCTTGGATGAATTCGTACTAGATTTTTTACCCTTAGTAGGACTCTCCAATTCAGGGGCAGCAGCTGCCGTCGACTTGGTTTCTGCTGCTGCTGGCATTTTTCTTTAAATACTGTCACTGACGCTGCCTTTAGAATTATTAGAAAACGAAATGATTTCATTAAAAATTTTATAAATTCCATAAAAATGATAAGACTTCTACAAAAAAAAAAAAGAATTATTATTACGAGTATTTATTCATTATCACATTATAACTTGTGGTGATGATGATTTGATTCATCTTAAATTTAATCCGTTTAATTTATAATTTAATTTTATTTAATTTAATCTGTGGACAATGGCATGCTACAGTAGTATTTGATTCAATGCTCCCCAGCCTATATGAGTGTCTGATTACACATTATCATTATCATGAACATCTTCATTATCACCATCATCATCATCATCATCTCACATGTCAATTTAATGCAGTCTCTTTCATTTTTCATGTCATTTACTGCCTGCAATGACAATGCAACAATTAAGTGTCTTTCCACTTATGTGTTGGCTGAACAACTTGAAGATTTCTGTACAATTTTGAGGAAAGATATTAAAGTAGACAATTACAATTACTAAAGCAAGTTCTTTATATAGCATATATATGTACATGTTTATAAAAATAATGAATGCTAAAAGTGAACCAGTAATAACTTTATAAAGGACATTCATTTGAATACTTTACTGGAAAACGGACAGACATACGGACATAGAGGCATAAATGTTCAGATCGACTCAATTTTTGATCTTTTTTGATTTTTGAATAATATATATACTTTGTAAGGTCTCTGACGCCTCTTTCTGGGTGTTTCAAATGGAATAACAAACTTAGTATACCGCCCACCTTATTTGAAGGGTGTAAATATTAGAGAATAATTTAAAGATGCCTTGCCTATGGTCACATACATTAGATGCTGACTGTATTTAATTACAAATATAGTTGTAAAAAGAATGGAATAGTAAATGAAGACGTGATTAAATTGTTAAATAGACTTACTACTGCACTTTCTTTGGAAAGCAGCCTTTAGGTGTGCTATTCATAACGAGTCGCGTTTCTCTAATGCAGTAGACTCCAAAAAAAAAAAAAAAAACGTTTCACCACAGTGGTCCGATCAAGTTCAAACTTGCACCATTAAATTTGTGCGGTTAATTACCAGCAATTATAAGAATAGTTTGTGCCTTCAAAAAATTTCTTCTTTCAAATGCAATTCAAAAAAATTTATAAAAATTTAAGTGATATTCAATTGCAACAGTATAAGACATAATTATATTTTATATAATCAGTTAATTGCTTTAAATATTATTGCCTTACATGCACTTTATTAATAGTCACCTCAACCTTTTAATAAAAGCAATTTTCAAAAGTCAATTTCAATACAGCTTGTGTTGGGGCAGACATTTTCCATACAAGTACAAATATATACTTATAAACATCACATGAATATGCAAGTACGTCACTTGGTATGCAAGTACGAAAGAAAATATATGTATAGAAAATGTATGAACATTTTTCCTTACGTTAAAGTAAACATAAAATGTTGCCACAATTGATTAATGTTACGTTTTTTTTAAACTCAAATAACGACCGTTAGTTGGTATCATTTACTTATAATAAAACTGAAGCAACTTAAAAGTAGATACTAATGTAATGTTAAAAATGGTCTATCATAATCATCGATACCGTTGTAAGATGAGCAAAAGACCAATATTGATCAACTCAAGGTTGATCAATGGTGATGCAAAACATCTGATTCACAAAAACCATGCCCAGCAGGTTGGATGCTAGCATTTCGATGGGCGCTACCCCATCATCATCAGCAACCAGTGCATGCTAAAACTTGAGCATCCGACCACACGTATGCCTATATTAATACAATTCATACAAGCATAATGTAGCCAAACACAAAAGCAATAGCATGCCTACAAGCATGATCTTTCTGAATCAGACGATGTTTTTGCATTGCTTATGGCATTCTGTTTGGAATGATCACATAAGCGTTTTTTGTTAGAAAGGATTCCTTAATAACACCTGCTGGCTCACAGAAAAACATATTAATGTAATGTTAAAAATGGCCTATTATAATCATCTCTCCCTTCCCTATGAGTTGATCAATATTGGTCTTTTGCTCATTAGTATCGAGCTTAAAAGTAGTCCTTGCATTTTTACAGAGTATTGTAGGTACTCGTAAAAATATTATAATCAAATCTAATGAACAGTAACCCAGTTGCAGTCAACAATAATCAACTGGTTATCAAATGATGTAATGCAGACAACATCAAAACTTTCATTTGGCGCCATTATTATATGGAACACACCGAACCGCATGTAAATATATGAAGCTACAACCATTAAGCACGCAAAACAATTGGGTGGGTATATACCTACCACTTGCCTGAGAATCCTGGTAAGGAATCAAACACTCAAACACTGATATTGTATTAAGTAAATATACGGCAGTACGGACAGTATGGTTAGTATGTATGTATGTATTATTGAAAATTGTCCTGTATAGATTGCATGCCTTCAACACATATCAGGTAGATGAGTACAAAATATTCGTAAATACACGTATAAGCGGAGTTATACTTTTTGTTTCATGTATACGTAGAATGACGTAATTTTTAATGGGACTTTCTTTCTGTGCAATATATGCAAAATACCCTTCTTTCAGTTACTGCCATTGTAGTGGTGTTTTTTTTTTAAACAAAATTTTTTTACTACCGTACATAAAATGTTTTTGTCGTCGTGGCGTCAAAGTATTGAAAAATTAACAAATTAAACTTAAACCACCACCACCACCACCACCACTATTACTTACTAATGAAACAACATAAAAACAATATACATTTGGCGACCAGAGAAGGACTGTAGTTTTTATATACGATACTTTAGAGAGCATTTATCTAGATTAAGTCCTGTTGTAAAAATACTATAAACCATAAGGGAGAATAATGAAATATTGCAATTTTAAACGATCTAATCCTTTCATTTTCATATTCATATCAAATGTATTGCAAAGAACTTGGTAGTACGTCATTTTGATTATTTTACAATATAACTCAATACTACTAAAATTCAGGGTAATTGGGCATAGAATTTCTGGGAAAAATTATTATCTAAATTATTGAGTTAAATGAAGAGCTTAGCTTAACCATCCCAACTTAACCGCCACATAGTACACTTAGTATCACAAAGCATCGCAATGCAACGTCATTAACTTTAGCCCAGCTTATTAAAATGTCATTAACATCTCTATACTGTATGTAAAAAGTCTCTATGAAATCTTTTGCTCTACCTTTAAACAGCATCTTCAAGTAATACGTTATTAAGTCTAATAAAAGGATTCTTAAGTTAAGAAAGAGGTAATAAAATAAAACTTCACAAATTGCTTTTATGCATTAAGTAAAAACTTATTTTATATAAAAGCATGTAACACAAAAATGAGGAAGTTTACGGCGCCAAAATTCTAAAACAATTACGCAATTATTGTTGTCGTCGCCCTATTGTTGTGTGCAACAGTAAAACATTTTGACATCACTTGTTGTGGTGCCTTTATACCCTTTGACAGCCATACAATTGAAGGCATTTACTAAAAAAAATTATTTAACATTGATTTAATTAAAGTAAAAAACAATGCCGATAAATAGTCTACTTATGAGATCATTGGTTGTACATTATAACACTCGCTTCAATATGATTTTTTCCTTTTTTTCAAAAAAAATTTAAATACCCACCACATTGGCGTAGCAGATAAATAATTATGACCTCTAATATTAACTTGCAGGTCAAGTTTTAAGCTGAGTACGTTTTTTTATAAAATATGGGCAGGTCTGCTATCCAGCCACACCCATTTTTTGTACATTATGTACCAAATTTCAACTTTGTAGGTCAATTTTTGTGGCAGATAAATCGATTTTTGTTAATTCTCAAGAATATATATACCTTGTTCCGTACAGAGAAAACGACACAAAACAATTGGAGTTGGAGTCTAGGGTCACTAGCGGATGCTAAAATTTTCGACCTCAAACAATTTATAGCCGCCTCCGGGTGGCTAAACTGAACTCTGTGTTATGTTTCATCGGGTATCACAATGGGCGTACTTACTAAGTGAAGCGCTTTTTTTTTATAAGCGCACACCCGACCAACCTAACCTAACCGTAGGATGTCTAAAGCTTCCTTTTAAGGATGTTGCAAATGGAACGACGCTTATAGCGCTTATCTTATGTGTAGGGTATAATTACTTTCATAATATTCATTAGTGTGCTAAAATATACGTCTAATGTTATGAAGGTTTATATGAAATGAAGCACAGTTGTAAATTAAAATTCTAGCGAATTATTAGGGCGTACATATACATATATAAACTAGCTGTTATAATAAAAGTATCATTTAATTTCATTCAATGTTGCCAGCTATCAAAGTAGTACCTACACATTACTTGTGGCAAAGAGTAAGTTTATGGGTTTATGATTGTAATGCCTAAACTAAAAATAGCGCAGCCATTTTGCATTATAAGAATCGATGCAGATAATTTTCTGAATTGACTAAAGTATAAATTGTGCATCAAAGGAATGTAAGGTATAACATGATCGAATATAATCAACTGTATTATTTGGAAATGTTTTAATTATTTAGAAGTAAACGAAAGTGACCTCTTTTTAGAATAAATTGTTGGACTGCACTTGTTCGTACATATTATCATTGTATGTGTATTGTATGTAATAGAGGAAAGTAGAACGAGTAGTAAGTTAATTTATATTTCATATATATTATTAAAAAAAAAGTTCATATTAGAAAAAACAGAGCAGCGCAAGTCATAATCACACAGAAGAAGAAAAAAAGTAACACAACTGATGATGGCATAAATTGTAAATGCAATGACTCATGCAACGGGCATGTCTATAATTGTATTTATATATTATATGTATTGTATTAATTTTTTATAAAGTAACGGTTTTTTTGAATAATTTATTCCCATTTGCTTTTTTTTTTCAATTCTATTAATTACACAAAACAATAAATTTATTGTGTTTTCTGTTGCTAGCAATTTAAAAAAGGAAAAAATGATTAAAACGTGCTCATGTGAACACTTGAAAATGATTATTTTCTGTTCTCGCTAGAGTAGCTTTTATTAACCTTGAAATGGAAAAATTGTATAAAAAATGTATAATGATCTAAATAATAATGTTTTTGGTTTATATAACAACAACAAAAATAAGTGAAGTAAATGGAAAATTTAAGAAATTTTTATACCCTCCCCATAACATAGGGGGTATACTAAGTTTGTCATTTCGTTTGCAACATCCGGAAGGTGGAGGCGTCAGAGGTCCTACAAAAATATATAATCTTGATTAGCTTCAAAAACTGAGTCTATCTAGACAAGTGTGTCTGTTTGTCCGTCTGTTGTTGGCACGGCCTAGGAATAAATTTTAGATACTGAGATGAAAATGTGTACGGACTTTTTATTATACTTTCAAATCGCTATTTAAAATGCGCAAAATCCGTCAAGAGTCACTTTCACAATCAACAAAAATCTATTTCTTTACCACAAAAATCTACCTATAACCTTGAACTTGGTATGCATATTTATAAGTTATCCCATCCATCGTTGTACCCAAAATGATCGTGATCGGAACACAGACACGCCCACAATGTACAAAAAACGTAATTACTGTAAAACTCGACTTACAAGCTGATATGTGATACGTACACTATAAGGGGTATAATCATATAGCTGCCACGCCTACCGTTGTAGATTTGGAGGATATTTAAGATTTAACCGAAGCCAAATTTTAAAACTAGATTTAGACCATTTACAGCCTTTACATAAAGAACCAGATAGAGGGACATGGTTAAATTAATATAGAAAATGATTTTGGATGGATTGATATAACAGAAAGTTGGATCTTTTTAGAGGTTTCTTTTTTCTTTGTGGTTAAAGTCCTACAATTTATTTAAGCGACAACATTATTCCAAAGATGTACTTAACGCTTCATTTCCTGCAATTATTATCAATAAAATTCCAAGTCAATTAAGTTTCGATATGTTTTTTTATCATATGTATGCAACAATTGCTGATTTAATTTAATGATTAAACCAGTTGTGCTGGACCATGGTTAAGTTAAGTTAAGGTGGCACAGTTTATCACTTGCAATTGTAACGTACAAATAATCGCTTAAAGATAAATGACTACAAATTTACCAGATACATATGTATAGAGATACAAGAGAGTAGAATCTGTCAGACAATTATCTTGAAGACTTTTTTCCTGAAGTTTTTTATTAAAAAGGAAATTAGTTTTCAATGTCGTGCTACACACATGTGTGTACGTGCTGTTATATATCCATACAAGAATACACAATACACAACACATATGTAGTTCAGTCATTTGGCACTGAATGATGCAAACATTTCTGTGACGTTTTATTTTTTTGTCTTTTTGTTTTTCTATTCATCTGAAAATAAACACTCTTTCATATGAATATCAGCAGCATGCAATTACAAACACAAAATTGCATACAAGCAAACATATGATTATA
Organism: Crataerina pallida; assembly: GCA_949710015.1. Classification (NCBI taxonomy): domain Eukaryota; kingdom Metazoa; phylum Arthropoda; class Insecta; order Diptera; family Hippoboscidae; genus Crataerina; species Crataerina pallida. The sequence continues at coordinate 6,575,078 of OX453293.1, forward strand.
TAGCAATTTTGTGTTTGCGAAACAAAGAGTATGATTACAATTGGAACGGAACTCTAACTTTGGCGCGTTGTTATCACAACGTGTCGCGTCTAGTTCATAGCATTCTCTCTACTGCTATACAAACCATATATGCTTCAAAAATAGGTGTAGATTTGACAGTGTCAATGTACCGCTTTATATTGTTTATAATTTTAATTGTTAGCTCTTAATTAATTCATTTGCATTTTTCTATAACGTTTTTGTACTGTTTTCATGAGATGTAGAATGCATTTATATGGGCGTGACCAATATTTTTTATACATTTAGTACTTTTACAAAGATTGACTTGATATCTGCTAAAAGCGAGAATAGTTATAAATATGGACAGACGTACAGACACACAAAGATCAATATCAGTGTCGGTTTTTTTTTTTTCAATTTAATTAAAGTGTAAAAGAATATTTGAGGTAATTTTTACATGTTTTCTTTAAGACCACGCCCCAAACGTGTAATCATGATTTCTAGTCCCAAATGATGTTTAGCCATGGGTTAAAACCTTTTGTATTTCATGCCAGCCATAAATTACTTCCTTTTTAAACCTTTCCGTTAACTGTTATGATATATATAAAAACAATTTCCATAAAATGTAAATAATAACGATAAACAATACCAACCAGGTTTATATATATAAGGAACTATGTAACGCTTCGCTAAGCTAAAAAAAATAAAAAATCTACAAATCTTAGATACGCTACATATTTACAATATAAAAAAAAGTAGACGCGTCACTATTAAAGATTTTTATCTTAAAATTTTACGGAATCAAAATGCGTTCTTTTGGAAATCATGGGTGTGTCTCTTAAGCCATTGGGGCACATATTTTTTCTATTTGTGAAGGTTACGAGTGGTGTTTGTCAATTGCGGACAAGGCCACATTTTTATATATTTTTGTTAAGAAAAGGCTAACTCTGTGAACAAATTTATATAAAGATTTTCAATAAGATTTGGTTTGAGCTAAATTTACTTTTTTAATTGTTTTCACATAAATCAACGTATGAAAACACTGAAAAAATCTAAACTGCACATGAAAGTAATTGTGTTCCATATGAAAGGGTTTAAGGTTTACACTAAACACATTTATCTGATTATTACTTCTTATGTAGAGTTCACTTAAAAAAAATATGGGTCTCTTTTTCTCTCTATACATATATTACGAGCGTTAAAGAAAGAAAGAAAACCCGTTCAATTTGTAGAACTTTACATTAGTGTCAAGAATAATGTGAATAAGGCAGGCATATAAAGACACAACGGCACTCTCCATTATCCGGTTGACTTACTTTAACTTAGTTTTCGTAAACATTAAATTCTTTGCCAGCAATGTTTACACTGAGTAAAGCGTGTAAATAGATTAGTTCCAATTGTTATTGTTAACCTACATTAAGATTGAACAAATTTAAGGAGAATTTCTTATAAGGAAATTGGCTTAGATTTCCTATTGTAGTTAACTCTTTATTATATATAAATATTTAATTTATTAGAAAGGCGATTAGTTGATATATGCTGGTTATTACGGAGTTAATCGTTAATATATGATATAAACCTAGTAATAATCGATTCGATACAATTTGGAGGTCACCCAACATTTAGTTTCAGCTAAATATAGCTTTGTACTTGTCAGATTTTATACTTTCCCCATAATACTAAGCATATTAAGTTTGTCATTGCGTTTGCTACATACGGAAGGAGGCGTCACAGATCCTACAGTGTATTCTTTATATTCTTGATCAGCTTAAAAAACTGAGTCAAACGAGACATGTCTTTACGTCCGTCCGCCTAATGTTTTAATTCTTGCGATCGTAAAATTTTGTCACATTGAGCTGTGCAGACACTTATAATCTGTGCACGCAGATCGCACGAAAATTGGGTAAAATCGGTTAAAAGCCACACCTATAATCAAAAATCAAACAAAAATCTATTTATCTGCCACAAAAATTGAACTACGAAGTTGAAATTTGTAATTAACTCTTTCATCGATATGTCAAAAATATCCCACAACTTGATACTATTAGGGGGCATAATCATATACCTGCCATGCTCACCATTGTGGATGTAGAGGGTATTTAAGATTTGACCTAGGCCAAATTTAGTATTCCTACTTGTTGTTTTATTGTTTCAATTTTGCTGTGAGCAGCCTTATTGCTTAATGAGGCATTAAATTAGAAAATTATTTAAAAACCAACATTACAAGAGAAAGCATTTATAAGGAAAGTTGGCAATTTATGATTTTTTGTTTTTGTTTTTCATAATGCTTTTTTAATTTATGTAGATATTTGAGTACAATCATTTGAAGACTTTATGAGTAATGAATAAAAATGATTGTTTTTGACTGAATTAAAATTTATGCCAAAGAACAAAATTTTTATGTATATGTATAAATTAGCAAATTTTATACTTTAAACCATTGACAGAATAAACTCTTTAACCTGAGGAAGAGAAACTTTTCCCACACATCAAACTTTGTAACTAAGTTTGCAAAGTAGATTTAAGTTATTTCTTCTTTAACATTAGCTTGTTAAGGGTTAAGTGCTTAAAAGTGATACTTATTCAATGTTTATATATATGCGATATATGCATAAACCCATGTCCTTAAGCCTTAAAATATTTAAAATGTAAGTTTTCTTTTTTTATAAATCTTTATGAGGTCACATCTGCAAAAAAGCACACACTCATTTTATACGGTACATATATATAAATAAACATACTTATATATGCATATGATTTACGCATTTATGCACAATATTCATTTGTGCGCTCTTATATTTATGAACAAGAAAATCAAGACATGCGGTTGTTGCGTTTATGACGGCACCGTGCCTAACAACTGTAACTGCATTTAGAAAAAAAAGAAAAAACTATAAAATACAAATACGAACGTTATTGCGGACTTGTAAAGTGCAACTTGACCACAACTAGGGATAGATGAGATAAACACACCGAAGAAAATCAGAAAAGAAACATTTGTGGGGAATAAGCCATTAATCTTGTACTTAGATTGGAGAAGAAACTTAACTGACTTACTTAGTTTTCACACACTCAACCGCAAAAGGAAATTATAGAAAATTATTATTGTTATTATTATTATTATTATATTATATAGCACTTAACGTAGCTACATGCATTTAACTTATTTATAATAATATAAATTGTCCATACGTCCAAGAAACTGCATCGGTGCGTTTATGGTGTCATTGAACTTTTATGGTTACCAACAATAATAACAACATAAATCCAAGTGCTAAAGTGTACTTGAGCGTAACTGATTTAATACGAGGGTTAATCAATAAGTCGGTAGAGGAAACGATACAGTAGGGTACGTTAGTGTTCGCATACAACTCAATAAGTTTATCCTGCAAAAGCTATACCAAATTTACATTGCATTTGCAATGCCCAGAAGAAGGCGTCAAAAACTTACAAATATTTTATTTAGGCGTTCTAAGCGGAATAAATTAATTTAAGGGTTTTTAGCAATATTTATAGTATGCGTACCGCTAATCCCGCCACAGAGATACGCCCACAATTTACGCAGCCTTTGGTGGAGAATTCATTTTTTGAAATTAAAAATAAAACATATTTCAATAGTTATAAAAAACGATGTTTTTATGATCATGCCACGCCCTTACGTTATTTATTATTGTATTAGATGCTCAAGATTTGGCTTAAGTCTAATTAAGGCACTGTTTGTACGCCCAATGCACACTTTGCCTTTTTACTTACTCAATTCATTCACAATTGATTTTAAAGTTTAATAAACTATACAACGCTCGTATCAGTAGTAAACAAAACGAGCCATACTACACATGCCCGCATAATTATTTAAAGGTTTAGTGGCTTTGGTTTTTTTTTAACATGCACCCCACACACACACGCACACGCGAATACACATTATGCATGAAAGTTATCAACAAACGTTGTTTATGTTGAAGGAAAAGTGACAGCAAGAGAGTGGATACGTTCGGGTATCATTTACAGTGTATATGTTGTTGTTTTTTATAAAACCCAAAAACCGGAGACATGTACTTACATAACTTAAACAGCCTAGACATAGCTTAGAATTTCTAATTACCAACTTATTACGTGCCATTTAACCATAGAAAGCTTCCTATGCTATGAGTCTAGAAAATGTGACTTCTAAAAATAAAATAACGCATAAAAGCAAAGCTTTGTGATCTCAATTTAAATGATTTGAATAAAATGAGAATTTGTTTAATATCTTCACATCAATTTTAATTATGTCCTCATTTTTTACTTCACTTCATACTCAAACTTGATGAACATACAATTTATAATCTTATCGGGTTAAGTAAAGTGTATAAGTACAACAAAATCAATATTGATCAATATACAATAACTGCGAACTCAATTCATACAATTCAAAGCTATCAATTACCACCCAATACGTACATACATGTATCGGACGTACATACAAACGTACAATACTCATATATCGTCATCAAAGCAAATATTTATTAAACAAGTATAATTTAACAAATGCTATAAAAGTCAGTTTTATTTTCATCTTCGTCATTTATATTTGAATTGTTGTAACAGCAGAATTTTGCAAGCTCGTCTATATTTCTAACAATTTTAGATAAACCGCTTTTTATAGACCACCTCTTTATACATATATGTTTATTGTTAAATTCTATTCAATTGGTGGTTACGTTGATCATTACTAAAATAAAAATATTGATTAATATTAAAACTAATTTTACCCTGAGTATGTTTTTTTGTATGTTGTGGGCCCGATCACGCCCATCTTTGGCATATTCATAGATAGATAGATAGATGGGTTTATACGAAATTTCAATTTACTAGCTCAATTTTCGTGGCAGATAAATAGACATCACATAGATTTCATTCATACCCATATTAAGTAAAGTGTAAACAAATTGATAGTCCGCCATTTTTTGACATCCGACACATGCTATTTAAAATAACAGTCTATTCATCAAACCCTACTATTTGGAACCCATTTCATGTATATTATAGGTATATAAAGTATATTGTAAAAAAATTGGTGATGCGTTATGTTGGTGTACCCTACAAAAGTCAATTTAGTATCAGAACATTTAGCTTGCGGAATTCTCCGCTTTAAACGCTTTTATTGAAGACCCATATCAAGTAAATTATTAAAAAATTTATGATCCACTATTTCGTAGCATCAGCCAAATTTGATTTAGTAAAATATACTTAGCTGTCTTTAGTTCTATTCTTTAGCTCCTTTCATTTGACATCCATATCAAGTAAATTGTAAAAAAAATTTGTGATCAGATACTTTGTAAAGTCCCTTGTTTATATAGCTTAAAAATAAGTTTACATATACAGACTGATGAACGGACATGTTTAAATCAATCCGAGCTTGAATCGATGGATATAATAAAGAGTCTCCTTAAGCATTTAGAGATCACAACATATATAGATAGATAAACAAGCCATATATGCAACTTATGTAACATTTGCCATAACCAAAATTATGACCGCAATCACGCACTAATACATGCTATTACTCGTAACACTCGTTTACTCCCCAAACAGTGATGACTAATGATGAAATGATATTGATAATATTTATTTCTATACGGTAGCAAGCAATTCATTTAACGCTTGAGAAAAAAATGACAATAAATTATTTCAATAATTGTTAATAATTAAGTGTGGAAGCGTGCAGTAAAAATTCGACTAAAATATAACACTTGAGGAAATTAATCCATAAATACCTAAAATTGTTCATTATTTAATTATTTCATTTTATTATTAAGCATCTATTGATCATTACACATTATTTTATTATTTAATAAAAATATTGTATAATAAATGTAAACATAAATGTAGTAGAAGGTCTTTTAACTATTTAACTAGCAGGTATGCATGGCGTCATAGTTGAGTAAAACTTTCATTATTTATTTAAATTATATATTGACCTGATCTGTAACAAATCTGTTAATAATTAAACAAAACTTTATCGCCACTTGTATGAAAATTATATTTGCTTGTAATATTTTTAATAAAAATCCTGCATTTAAACATTTCAACCAGTACGCTAGTACGTAATATAATCATGACCCAATTTTGTATAAAATAACGAGAAAAAACCGAACCCAACTGACCTTAATAACATGAACAGCAAAACGATGCAAGCAACAGGACACAACAAGGCTATAAACAGAAATGTTAACTATAAAAATGATGCTGCTTTAATATATGATAAATCAAACACTGATATTTTATCGATTAAATAATTTATAAATAAATTTATACTATATAAAATAAAATAATATTTATTTATGTTAAAATATATGTAAGAGTAAGTAATATTTAAGATTCTAATACGATATTACTTTTGATGGACGTACAGACAAAAATTACTTTTTCATTAATAAACGTAATAAATGTAGTAATTTTTATCCGTATTGATTTACCAATACCTTCCACTACCAATTTTAAATCCAAAGGAGTTATATTTTGCATTCTAACATATTGGACGTACAGACGTTTTATTGTAAATTTCCAAAAATGATATATAAGCATTTAGGTATAACTGTATGTGACTTTTTTTAACGAAAATTTACCATCAGACACGGTGAAATATTGAAAGCAAAACAGAAACAAAAATATCGTACATGGTCACAACGCACTAAAAAAAAAATCAAAAAAAAAAAAAAAAAAAACGGTCCCCCATTCAAAACAAATAAACACAATATGCAAACGAACTTATTAATGTTATAATAATTATACAGAAAGATATGCAAAGAAGAAGAATCCCCTTCGTGCTTATATATGAGACACCGTGCAGTAACAGGCTGACCGCCTTTACACACAACAAACACATTTTAAATATGTATATACATATGTATAAAAACATATAAATATTTAATATTTAATAAAAGAAAGAGAATTTGGCGAACGTGCTGACAATTTTTTTTAATAATATTTTAAAACTTGAATCATACGCATTCTATGATAATCAACAGAGAGCACTGCTTAATATAAGAGAAATAAAAATTATAATTAAAAAATTAGCAAAACCAAAACTAAAAAATGTTCATAAACAAGCCATGCACATTTGGTTGTGATTGTAGTACAACTATTTTAATAAGAGCACTGGGCCTAAACAACCTATTTTATTACAACGCTATATAAAACAACCAGTATTAACAATTATTTTCAATACTAATTAAGAGCTAAGAAATAAATAACCTCACAAACTATGGCTTGGGCCAAATTTATAACACTTTAACTCTCGTTTTCCTCTAACTGTAATAACAAAAAAAAAAGTATTGCAATCCTGAATTAGAATAACAGGATTGAATAAACTATGGAGTAGTTTAAATAAGGTCTTTCGCAGCTATTCTATTTTAACTATAGCATATATTATTAATATTTTAGAAACGGGAATTTTCAATGAAGATGATTTTCTAAATCTTGTAATTTAAACAAAAACACTAAATTGGCGTCATCCATTTAAAGAGATCATATGTATAAGAAAGATATGAAAGAGAAAGAGAGTTATTCAACGTAGGGACCAGAGACTTCTAAATATACGAGATATTAAACTGCTATTGGCATTTGGCATAGAGAACTGCTTAGCTTATGCGTGTGTATTCATTTAATTTTTCATATTATACACACACGCATATACATTTTTATATATATATATATGCAGGTATGTGTGAATTTAGGGTATGAAGTCATACTTCAGTTGTTGGTTGGTTGTTGTTGTTGTTGTTCTCAATATAATCGTCATTTTTTGCTTATTTCTCACAAATGAATAGACACTGTGTTGCTTGTGTATGTAAAAGCTATTCTTTATATTTTGTTTTTACACTTATATTTTATACATTGCATGTATATATACATATATTATAAAAGGTACGTCAACGTAACACTAAAGCCACAGCCCTAGAAATTCTTTTAAAAACAAAACAGGAAAATATAACAAAAAGATGTGTATGTGTAACTAAACAAAACTACAAAAAAATTGTTTACCTCTGGCGGGTTTATTACTGCTCTTCAACACTTTCACCAACAAACTGCTTTGATTGGAAAGGTAGCCGCTTCTGGTCAAATCAGAATTCAACTAAAACAGGAATTTCTTGTTTTGTTAACCTCTTTTTTTTCGTACCAATAATTATTGGTACCTCTTCTTTATTTTTAATTTTTTTTTCCACAAAATATATGTAAAGTGCCCTCAAATAATGAACGTCCAATAATTTGATTTGATTTTATATTAAAAATAATTTTTAATATTACATGTATTGAATTTACATTAAACCGCAAATATAATTTTCAATTTTCACTAAACATTCCTATTACATGTTTTATGTTTGTGGCTATATATGTTTGTATATAAATATAGTAATACTTTTAACACACAATTGTATTTAGATATCGCAAATTAACTTTTTATTTTCGTTTAATTAAAGGACAAACGCACGTCACGAACACTTCACTCGTACTGAATTATCAAATTTTCTCTAAAGCCCAACTAGGTGCCACAGTGACAACACAAACTCACTCTCTTATTCTATATGTATGTGCCACTAGCACTTTTTTAGCGAAGAATCAGTCGTATTCACTAGTCGTATCTTATAAGAAATATGCATGGCTTTACAAGCGCTAACTTACTTTCATACTTGTTAGAACTGAATACACATAAACCAATTGTTGTTGCAGTTATTGCGTTTTTTTTTTCTTGTTTTGCAAAGTGGTTGGTTGAAACTTTTTATTTCGTTTTTAACAAACTTTATTGCAGTTTTCTGTATAATTTAATATTTTATATGAATTATTTATTTGTTTTTATTGAATTGATAACATTTTTATCCATTTAAAACTATATTTTATTAAATTAAAAATATTTTTAACGTTTACGGATGTGATGCATTTTTCGTGTATAACTAACAACTAACGAGTAACATCATGTGGCGGTGGTAAAGATAACAAGATAACCTTTTTGGCAGAGATGAAATTTTCCCAAATTTTGCCAATATGATATGTTGAGAACTTCACTTAAGTCACATATATTAACTAATTCCTGAAACAAGGTGACATAAAGAACTTTTTTCTGTAAAAGCTGAATTTATTATTAAATAAATTTAAATATATTATAAATAATGCCGTTTCAAATTAAATAACCTTATGTAGAATTTTATAAATATAATAACATTTCTAAAGAAACATTCTCATCAAAAATTATTCCTTTTCCTGCAAATAACATCCTTTTGTACTTTTTAGCCGCTTCCTATCGTCTTCTAAAACATGGCGCAAAAAGTTAGAGTGAAACGGCATCAAGTACTTCAATCAACCGTTTAATAGGATTTATTATATATAATTCAAACAAAATATAAACAATCAAACACAATGTATATAAAAGAGAAAAACCTTCATATTTATTTAATAGGCTGAAAATTCTAAAAAAAATGTAAAAATGTATTTAACATAAATGTTGGAAATGAACAATTGTAGAGAAAGAGAGCGACACAATAGCTAATAATAATAATTAATATCTACAACCTTTTTAACATGCGAACTATAAAAGCAGTCTATATTTTTTGTTAATATATTTGAAGTACTTGTTTATGTTAAATAAGTGAAACATATCTTATTAAATTATCATTCAAATTGTTAAATTTCATATATATATATCAGGGACTATTATTTCATTTTACAATAGAAAATAAATCTCATATTTTACTCCATTGTTGGTGCGAATACACTGGTACGGTTAATTCACAGTTAATTGCCGAGGACGTTTAACTAGTAAGTGATGTCAAGTTTTAGAAATCGGCCTCTTGTGGAATTAACGTCAATTTTATTTAACTTCTTTGTACGGTGGAAAGAATGAGAGCAGCGGTATATTAAATTGTCTCTTTTATAGGAATATAGTAGTCCCGCATATATGTTATCATAATTTATTTGCTGTAATCGTTCTTTTCTATATAGGTTCCAATTATTATGGTTAATATTATATATTTTTATATGAATGCCCAAATTTTAAAGCAATTTCCTCTTACAACTGTTATCAAAATGGTGAACGCTAAAATTACAGTTCATGTGTGCTTATGCTTACACGATTTATACAACTATAAATTTAAAGAAGTTTCAGGAACGATGTGTGCGATTAGACAATTTAAAGTTTCAATTAAAAAATATTTCTTTTTTTTTTTTGTGTACTTGACATTTTAGCGAGAATGACTTAAAACCTACAAACTAACCTAGTAACTACATCTGTTGAAAAATGAGTTTTAATTTCAACATAATCATAAAAAAATTGTTTGCAGTAATATCATCAATTAATGAACATATCACAAAATAAAATATATGTATAAGAAAAGACGCATTTTTGTAGAATCACAATGTATATATATAAATAGGTCAAATGAGAAGCAACTGTAATTTTAGCGCTTGTCTTTTTGTTTCATACCCACTTGCACTTAAATCTTGTTGTTAGTAAAAGAAGTAGTAGTAATAGTAATATAAATAATCTAAGATGCTTTCGATTGTTTAATAAACTCTTTATAAGCATGCTCAGTTTCTTCATCCATTTCGGGATCGTAATCAATATCTGAATCGGGCCCAATATCTTCGTTGTCATCGCTACCCGGCAATCCATTGACATTGGTGGTTAAGAACTCGCATTCTTCTTCTGTAATTTCCCGACCATCTGGTCCATAGAAGACAGGGTCATTGCTAACCCGCGGTGGCACTGGCAGGCCATGTCTGTTTCGCGATTCACCATCACCATCAATTGAGGGAGACTCATAACCAGACACCTTACGACCCCAATTATTTTTTTGCAACGTAATTACATTGTCCGCCAGAGGATACTCTCCCGGCGATTGACTGTTAATAGCATCTAATCGTGCAATTATGAAGTCCATGTCTTGTGGACAGTCTGCGGTTAAATCGTAACCGGCCAATTTCAAAGTTAAACAAATACAACGCACATTTTCCGAATTTTTTGCGGTCAGCAGTTGCTTTAACGAGTACACAATATTTTCAGCTATAAGATGTATACGGAATTCATCACCGCGCAATTGCATATAAAGTTCAGCCAGAAACAAAGCCGTTTCCCTTACTTTATTCTGACATTCTTGCATAAATTTTTTAACTTCTGTCTGATGAAAATTCAATTTACGCTTCAATAGTGTGTGGAAGAGTGAATCTGGGTGCGGGTTTAGCATGTGTAACAGATTGTACAATTTAGCCCCCATATAACGGAAATTTGGTTTGGCGATGGACTCCTCAAATATGTCCTCCATAGCTATGGAGAGTACATAAAAATTATTCTCCATACCATCGAATATAGTTAGAAAACGTGAGGCAATCGAATCGAATTGTCCTGGATTTTGATTCAGACAATGAATCACGGTCTGTAAATAATCCAAAGCTATGTTTTCCATATCATTGGTGCTTTCAGCAGCGGCAGCAGCTACTGGCACACTTTGTTGTTGCTGTTGCTGCTGTTGTTGTTGGTTTTGAGCCATTACGTGCGATTGATTGTGCCTAGACTGATGCTGATTACGATTGTGCTGCTGCTGATGGTTGTTGTGACCTTGATTTTGTTGGCGATACCCTTGATATCCCTGATTGTGTTCATAATTGTTATAATGATATTGTTGGTGATGATTATTATAATGTTGATGTTGCTGTTGCTGTTGCAAATGGCTTTGATGATGATGTTGCTGTTGCTGCGAACTTGAAAAATTACTCCGTTCTACATTATTATGAACTTTTAAACGATCTTGAACTGAAGCCGGTATATAATGCATATTTCCGTAAAGTTGTTGCTGTTGCTGCTGTTGTTGGTGATACTGATGTTGTGACTGTGATGAATGCTGTTGCGTTTGCATATAAGCAACACCACCACCATAGTTTGCCATTTGTTCTCTTTGCTGTTGCTCGGGGTTGCCGATTGTTTGATTAAAATACGTTGGAATAGATTCCCTTGAATGTTGCACATTATATAAACGTTGCTGAATATTTGAACTTGGAATGAACGCAGCAGCATCGATAGATAGTTTTTTCGTTGCACCACCTGAACTCGTTATTGTGTTTGTTGTTGCTTCGTAATTGTGAGGAGTGGAATTTAATTGACGCAATGGCTTTGTCTCATTATCAAAGGCTTTGGCACGATATGGCACCGATTCGTTATAAGAAGCCTCCATATTGATTGTAATTTAAACAGACTAAAAAATAAGAAGGACAAGTAAATAAATAAATAATTGACGGTCAGTTCCGTTCATTTAGAACCACTAAAATATAAGTTTAGAAGTGCCAGAAACCGCAAATCATCATTCAATGAATTTACATATATAAATCAATCAATCGAAAATCTAAGACGTGAATTTTCATTATATAAACCCTGCAACCATTTTAGGCCACTAATTTTTCTTGAAATAGTTTTTCAACTGATATAAAATATTTCCAAATTTACACCATTGCATTTACTTTTTTTATACATATGTCTTACCTTTGATGTGTTATCCCGTATAATACTCGTACTACAAATTTTCTTATGGTTATCCTTTTATCTGCTGTTCGTTGATCTCTGATGAGACTTCGGTTTTTTGTATTTTTACGTTTGTCGTTTTATTTGGCTTTCGTTACCATTACTCTTTCGTATGTGTATAATGATGTTCCTTCCCTTAAAAAACACACAAAATCAATCGTAACTTATTACGTTTACCACAGGCGTATTAAAAATTTTATATAAAAATCTGCAGCATATATATAAAAGAAAGAAATTTCCATCGTGTCATTTTTAAGATGGAGTTATCAATACGGCTTTAGTTTGTTATTTGACTAATTTAATCACAATAAGAAAAAACAAACCTATGTCGTGGAATAAAAACTAGACCTTTTTTTGAAAAATTTATTAGAATTTGCAAAACTGTTTTTTTCAAAGGCTTAACAACCCTTTTAAAGCAAAAATAATCGATTTATTTTTGGTAAAACACTTAAACTTTTATAAAACTTTATATTTTTTACACCAAAAGATACAATTTTATATATGAAAGCTACGACAGAAGATTTCTCAACGTACTATGCAACTATGCTGTAGAATAATATTGTAATTGTATTATTTAAAATCTATGGCACCTTTACATGGTTGATAATTTTCTTACGACGCCAACCACGCTTAATTAATAATAATAAAAAATATGGTGTTAATGCTAAAACTATATATGGTCTAAACATTGATCGATCCAAATAGAGTTCAATCTAAATATGCAAATATTTATATAAGCGCTTTCATATTAAAGCAAGTATATAAACACATGTGACACATGCTCGATGCATTCATGCTTTTTGCCTGTTTTACCCTTAGTTAAAAATTATTTTAAGTGTCATCTCTTCACATTAGTTCACTTTCGTGCTATACATCTCTACTTACCATTGAAATTCTACAATATCATTAGTGGAAAAATACAGTTAAGTTTTATTCTCAATTTTTGTGTGAATTTTGCAAGTGAGAAGAAATATGTTTGGTCGTCAAAGTGGTCATAGTAGTTCAGGGAGTAATGGGTCTAATTTGGTGGAATTTCGTGCTGGTCGTATGAACTTAATTGGCAAAATGGTACACCCCGACACCCGTAAAGGTCTAGTTTATATGACACAGAGTGATGACGGCTTAATGCATTTCTGTTGGAAGGATCGTACAAGCGGAAAGGTATTCATGTTTTGTTTTCCATTTATACATTTAATATATTAAATGGCTGAAATGAATTTGTATAGGTGGAAGATGATTTAATTGTTTTTCCCGATGACTTTGAATTTAAACGTGTAGATCAATGTAAGACTGGACGTGTGTATGTATTGAAATTTAAAACATCATCACGTCGTATGTTCTTTTGGATGCAAGAACCCAAAACGGATAAAGACGAAGAATACTGCCGACGTGTTAATGAGTTAATGAATAATCCGCCTTCGGCAACTCGTGGCAATCAAGATGGTGGCGATTTACAATATATGCTGAATAATATGTCTCAACAGCAACTAATGCAGTTATTTGGTGGCGTAGGTCAAATGGGTGGTCTTAGCTCCCTGCTTGGTTCTATGAAGTCAGTGTTTATCTTTTTATGATATTTTTATATATTACGAAGTAAATTTTGGTGTCGACTTTATATAGCCGTTCTTCCGATATCTCCAGAGGGTCCAATCGTAATAGCTCCGGTTCTGGGGGCATTCTCACTCCGGAGAATAATTCAACTTCATCTCGTACCACGTCAGCTTCCAAGAATAAAAATAAGAGTGGAAACGGTTCAGGTGGCACTACCGGTAGCACCAATACAGGAATTGGTACCACAACTGCAACAGGATCTGGTGGTAAGGATAGCTCCAACCCTATCGCCAACGCCTTCCAATCCTACTTATCCAAACTTTCACCCGAAGCTGGATCCGGACGTTCTCTTAACATTGACCTTTCAACCGCCTTGACTGGTTCTGATGCTGTCAACGAGATTATCTCTGATCCGGAACGTGTCAATATGCTGTCTGTCCATTTGCCTGAAACAGAAAATGCCGATGAAAATCGTAAACAACAAATCAAGGATACTATTGCTTCACCTCAATTCCAACAGGCTTTGTCTTTGTTTTCCAATGCATTACAATCGGCTCAATTGGGTCCAGTAGTATCACAATTCGAATTAACACCAGATGCTGTTGCTGCTGCGTATGCTGGAAATTTGGAAGATTTCGTAAAGGCCCTAGAGAAAGCTTTACCTACCGGCACAACCATGTCTTCTCCAGTTGCCAACAAGGATAGCAAAGAGCCCTCAGAAAAGAAAGAAGAAGACCAACAATCCAGTGATAAAAATGACTAGTGTAGTTATATATCGCATATTTGAATTGTATTTTTGCTATAGTTTCAGTTCATCTAAATCTTACAGTGAAATAAATATATAAAAGTTTTTAAAGAACAAGGACATCTTTTCATAATAGTAATAAAATATGCATGAAATGGGCAGTAAGCAGTGTATAGATATTTAAAAATAGCAGAAAAATTCGTAAAATTTGTTGAGCTAGCACTAGCGTATATACTTTCTAAAATAAAACTAGTTTCTCCCTTTCCTTTCTATCGAATTGAATATGCGTAGAATGAAATCAAATTTATTTCCTTGTAATAAAAATAAATCCATGTCGTCTTTATAGCTAGCTAGTCATCCTTATTTAGCAACTCTAAGCCGCTACTTTACATTATGGAGAAAATCAGAACAAAATTCGCATATATAAACAGAGTAACCACGAACACATTAAAAGGTGATTAATACGGTAAGAGTTCATTTTGGATCATGCGTTTGGCGAGAAAGGGAACAATAGAGTGTTTGGTAAAATTTATAATGTTATTGTTTTCATTTGCAAAAAAAAAAAAAAAAGCACACACGCACACCCACAAATACCGCCGACTGCCGAAGAAACCATTACTAACACCACCAAACATTGCCAAAAACAAATAATAAACTTGCAAATATATAGATATGGACTCTTCTTTTTTATGGGGATATCAATGTAAATGATAAAGAGCTATAACACATCCATATACAGAGAATTGGCGCTGTATTGGCCTTTCAATGTTTAAAACGCAATAAACCTTGACAGGAAACATACGTACATATGTGTATTGCCGTTTAAAATTTCATTTGTCTTAAAAAATTCATTTTCACAACAGATTAAACGGTGTTACAGTAAAAAGAAATATTTAACAAATATCTACAAATGGTAATATTAAGCAATGGACTTATCAAAAATGTATATGAAAGTAAATCGCAATGCATACAACAATATTTTGAAAGCTCCCACTTCGTGTCTTCGCACTTTTACTAATTTTTTCTCCGCTTATTTATATAGCTGCTTACTTGTTGTGTGTGCGTATGTTTTTATTTGATGCTTAGGTATATATTCAAAGATTTTATTTTTACTTATGTTTCTCTTGCATTTCACATACATTCAAAATAAATAAAAGCAAGGAGACATCACAACGCCACATAATTTGAATAAATAATTATTAAAACATAGAAAAAAAAAGGTAACTTTAAAAAAAAACATAATAAATTGATTTGAGTGCAACAGTGGATTTTGTGTTACTTTGTAAACCATTGATAAGGGATTCTTATTCTGCTTAAAAATCCCACAAAAAGTAAAAAATTTTACGGAAATATACAAATATTAACAATTAATGACTTGTTTTGTGTTATATGTGCGTACAAATGTGAATTATGTTATAAAAATTTCTTGTGAACTTCAAGTTTCAAGTTGCAAAGTTAATTTTTATGAATATGTAACATAAAGAGTAATCCTCTACATAAAGAACGTGTCTATTATACATGTAGAAATGTAAACAAAAGTGATTATTTAATAAAATCATATTTTTTAATGTAACCATTTTATACAAATGGCGACTTTCACCAATGTGTTACTATATGGTTGATTTCGTACAAGTATAAAAAAAATAAATAAATTATACGAAAAGAAAAATTTTCGTTGTTCATATGACAACTGTCTTTATCAGACATTAGCGGATAAATTTTTCAGGTAAGATTACAACTGCAGTAATAGAAATCTTTCTCTTGTACAGCCTTCCCAGCTTATGAAGCATAAATAAATAATAATAACTTATTCAACAGAAGCATACGTGTGGGTTAACATAAATAAAACTTATGCAGCAAATGAAAGACATATCCTTAACAAAATATATATATGAATAAAATAAAATAATATATAAATATATACATGATTAAATGCATCATACATCTGCAATAGTACATAACTTATATATTTACTTATATTGTTGATATAATTGTGTAATGTGTGGCTATAGCTATATACTCTCCCTTTTTACCGGTGCATATAAGAAATGAAAATATTACCTCTAAAAAACAATAACAAGTTCTCTCTCTTTCTATCTCGCTCATTGCATCGCTAGCAACGTTCGTTCGCCTTCGTCAAATGCATAACCGTGTTTATTATTATTCCATGTAAATACAGTTGGAAACAGAAATTAATCACACGCACAAGTGATATAGAGAATGTGTACGATATACATACTTATAACGTCTGAGTATTCACAGACACTTGTTTCTTATTTATACAAATATAAATATTGTTATATACAAGTTGAACTTGAAAGTGAATAAAAACAAAAACTATCAAGCTATAAAAATTTTGTTATTGCTGCTGGTTACAAATTTACGTACTCCTCCTTCTGCCAATCCTCCCGCTAATTGTTATAAATTGGTAGAAGGGTCAAGGATATTTTCAAAATAAAGAGCTTTTAAAGGAAGTCTTCTAGAATATTCCGGAAAGATATATTTAGGACGTCAAAAACATATAGCTTCAGATTTCTTCATAAGTGAAGTATCATTTTTATTAATCAAAGTTGTGGCAAGTATATAATCCCGGATTTTTTATTCTTTTCACCTATACGCTATAAGTGAATGAATAGGTCATTTTTTGAAAATATTTTGTTTGTAATTTAAACGTGGCTGTTGTATACAGTCATGCTAATTTTTTTTGCCCTCCACATAATTGTATCTTCCAATCCGTTTGCAACATCCAGGAACATCGGAGACTACTAATATATATTCTTGATCAATATCAATATCTGAGTCGATATCAACATGTCCGTCCGTGTTGCGGTGTGTTGGAATTTAATTTCAAAATTTACAACCGTGAAAGATTCTGCACGCAGATCGCTATTTAAATTAAACAAAAGCCTAGACAGGAGGCTTAACCCTTGATTAGTATTAAAATTTGTGAAAATCATGTAACCTCCATGGCGGGGTAAATAGAAATTTTTAGGGGATTTGCATCTACTTCATTTAGTCTACTGAACCAGCCTTATGATAAATTACATGACACTGTAGAGCGTTAAAGTAAATATGTTGTAAGTTCCACACTAACAATAATCAACACCGTGAATTTGTATTTAAAGTTAATATTATTATACTTTAATAGTTTATCATTTTTTCATAGCTATTGGGCTTCCTTTCATTTTAAAAGTCGACTGGTTTAATAGTGATGAAGCGTGATAAAATGAATGCCACTAGTATGGTGGCACAAACGAAACAAAATGCAAATATATAAAATGTCTCCTCAGTGAATACATCCGTAAAGGCGGGTATTTCGTTATAAATTTGATCAATCACCGCCAACGTTCCGGTATTTTTGCTGCGAGCCATTTTTATTTTTGTGAAAGTGAAATCGCTTAAATCTTATTTATTTCTTTTTTGAACCTTTTTTCGCTTTTTGTTTTTCTGCTTTAGTTACGGTTGCAGTGGTGTCTTCTTCTTCTGGCGCTAGAGGCGTAACATGTTTGTTGCACAATTTCAACAGTTCCAATGTACTTAAATTATTACTAAGAAAACATATCTCCTTGTACTGGGCTTTTTCTATAAATGATAGTTTTGACAAAATCAACAAAAACACAAACTGTGTTGACTATCTTACCTTGGGCTGAATCAATTAATGAAAATTTAATTTCAGCTGGTTGACGATTACAGACCACTTCAGTTTTTAGTGTACACTTTGGATTAGTTTGTGCCACCCGAGATGTAGACAAAATAAATAAAAATTCTCTGTAATCGAAATAACGGAATTCATTAAATTAAAAGAATAAAAAAAATCTTTTTCATTTTAGATTAACGTTTAGTATCACTGAAAAGAACTGCTTCAAACTGACGCCCACACCGACAAAAATGTCAACAGAGCGTGAGCTGGTTCCCAGCGGGCCAGCTCAGCTTCATACAATACCCATGACGTTCCCAAATATTGGGGCCACTTTGCAACTAACCAAAACCATTGGCAAAGTGTACCGTAAGTACAAAAATTATTTTATTTATTTTTGAAAAATTTATAAATTAACCTGTAATTTTGGTCGACTTTTGTTGTTCGAGAAATTCACGAAAATCATTTTTTTGGCGCATGCGAAATAATCTCAATTATTTTAGATTTTCTTTAATATAAGTATTATTTTCTATGCACACACAAACTTATACATATTCTATATATACACACCTTGTATGAATAACATTTTCATCAAACGGGTCAAATGTAACTGTGACACGTTTTACACCTTTTAAATTAATTAATTTGATTTGTTTAGAAATGGCGGAAATAATACCGGCCGAACGTTTAAATGCCCCGCTATATTTTATAGACATAATTTTTCTATTAATTAATATCTTTAAATCCTCATCATGCCATATAGAAACATGTGTTTTTTAGCACATACAGATAATAATTTTTGATATGGTAACACCACTTAATGTAAATGATAGTTTTACAACCGGAAGCTTTTCATATAGGAATTAAAATTGGTATTCTTATGAATAATGTAAATGTTGTCAGTACTGTTCATGGTGAATGGAAGAACGTTCAACGAGAATCGTGGGAAAGGGAAAAATTTTCGTTAAATGGTTTTCTGCCAAAAATTTTTGCATAATGTATTCAGCATAGTAAATTTAATATATATTTTAGTGAGAAATACAACCAAATACTCACTGGATAAAAGTTGTGTGTAATTTGGATTGGCAAGTAAAAGTTTAAATAGCCAAAAAAAATATTGGTGGTGTTATGTCTTTGTCTGCGGCGTTTCGTATAAGCTGAAAAAATTATACACTCAATTCGGGTTCGTCTTTAGCAATAGAGGTTCTGTGAAAAAATCCAGACTCTAAAGGTTCTCGCAACGAATGGACAACAAATTGTAGATAATAGAAAAGCATTTATTCAACGGAATTTTTTAGATAAATTTTTGTGAACAAATCTCGTGCCTAATATATTTGTGTTCTCTATACTAAGAATTGTCGCTTAAGACAACAAACAAAAAATATTCAGTGATAAATCTTTTCGATAAGCTCGCCATAAATATCAAATGGATAAAATTCTTCACAACAAATAGCAAGTGATAAGAAAAAGGCTGAATTTTTTTAAAATTAGGAAACAAAAAAATCTAAAACGCTTCATATTATAAAACCGTAGACAATTCATTAACGCCGCCATGTATCCTGTTGGCCCACGTAAGTAGAAATTCTCATATGCGTTAAGAAAAATGTAATGAATGTAAGAATATAAAATAGAGTAAAAGTGCAGTCATGGCACAGTAAATATGCATATACATATTTACAAACACTCATGCAAATATGTATATATATACATGCTTGCAATAACTTGTGTATGCAAGTATACACATGTGTAAATATAGTTTTTTACTAAATTTCCTTTTGTGTTCTAATTCGTGTTACATGTGACGTCAAACAAGACTAATAGGTAGAATAAGGTGTACTACAATGATCGTGATTTTTATAGAAAATGATAATTATTGCCTTATATACATAAAAGAGAGCGTAGAATAATTAGAAATAAAATTATGTGAAAATCACGTTACATCTGCCATTAACTTCAGCACATCTGCACACAAATGACTAGCAATGGATAATGAATATATATATATATAATATCTTATAAATGATTCAATGTGGATTTCTTTGAAATGCCGAATTGGCACTTTTATCATATTTATACTTAATTCATACATCAGAAAGCATACAATAAATTAACTTTAAGTTATTTCTTATTTATCTATCATTACCTCAACATAATGTTATTTCGATTCGAACATTCATATAATAGTCTTAATGAAATTATTCTTTTAAACTGTGTGAATTTATTAATGGTTAGCGTTTCTAAAGTAAAGCCAAACCAAAAGGTAACAGTTAAAGTTACAGGGTGATGCATAATTGACTTTTTTTTTTAAATTTATGTGAATGTATCAAGTTGAAGGACATCTTTTAAGTTTTGGCCTAAACCAAATCATTTACTTATTTTTCTTTTTATCTGTTTACTTTATACTTTCATTTATATTTTCTGATTATAGACCAACAAAAACAACAATGGGCCCAATCGCCTACGAGACCTCAGAGTCCCTCATCACATACGCAGACTAGCTTCGAAAGGCACACATGTAAATCATTAAAAATCAAGAACAAAAATTTAATCACTAACCAATATATTAATTGGCTGCAGTAGTTCATTAAATCATTGCTATTGTAAGACTACTGGACATTCCTACTAACTCGCTTCTAAAAAATGTTTCCATCAAAACGTTAACACATTTATATAATTAAAAAACTACCAAAAAATACAACCATTAAAATTGCACTAATATGAACACACACAAACTTAAAAGTTTGATGGAAACAGTTAACATATTTTTTCCCGCTCTAGTTTAATCATATAATTTAAATTACTAATAAAACTCATGCAAAATGTGCACTGACAGTTTCGGTGTCATGAAATATCTACATTTTAAAATGAATCAATATAACAACGTGTGTATTGTGCTCGAGTCGTCATGTAATTCTTAGAAATTTTCTTTTAGAAAACGATTTGTATGTATGTATTGGAGATGTTTTTTTTTTCAGTTTTGTTTGAGTTTTTAGTTATGAAAATCTTGCTTTACATACATACATACGTAATTTTTAATTTTTTCAGTTTAATTTAGACTATCTTTAGTTAATACTGTAGGTTTAGATTACATATATATATATATTTATGTACTATTGTTTCTGATTATATTTTGGAAATTATATGAAATTTTTCTAGCACCACCAACGCCTGGTTCATCAGTAAATCCAACTGCCGTAACCAGTCCGAGTGCCTCTAATGTAGGAGTTGGCGGGGCTACGGTGGGTGGTTCTGTAGCTGGTCAGTCGGCTGTAGCCTCGGCTTTAGGAGCAACCGCTACAGTTACAACAGCGACAGCGGCAGCTGCAGCTACACCCACCCAACCGGAACTGCCCGTCTTTACATGTCCCCGGCGACCAAATTTAGGTCGTGAAGGGCGACCAATAGTACTACGCGCTAATCATTTTCAAGTAAGCATGCCACGCGGCTATGTTCATCATTACGATATCAACATACAACCGGATAAATGTCCACGCAAAGTGAATCGTGAAATTATTGAGACAATGGTGCATGCTTACAGTAAAATATTTGGTGTACTAAAGCCAGTGTTTGATGGTCGCAATAATTTGTATACACGTGATCCTCTGCCCATTGGCAATGATCGTTTGGAGTTAGAAGTGACTTTGCCCGGCGAGGGTAAAGATCGTATATTTCGTGTGACAATCAAATGGATGGCACAGGTATCGCTATTCAATTTGGAAGAGGCTCTCGAAGGTCGTACACGTCAAATACCATATGACGCTATACTGGCTTTGGATGTGGTTATGCGTCATCTGCCCAGTATGACGTATACGCCGGTTGGTCGTAGTTTTTTCAGTTCACCAGATGGCTATTATCATCCATTAGGTGGTGGCCGTGAGGTATGGTTCGGTTTCCATCAAAGCGTACGTCCTTCACAGTGGAAAATGATGTTGAATATAGATGGTAAATTGACTATACAGTAATAAAAATGTACTTTTCTTATTTAATTTTGCCTTATTGCACTTTATTTTCTAGTGTCTGCGACAGCATTTTATAAATCTCAACCGGTTATTGATTTCATGTGTGAAGTATTAGATATTAGGGATATAAATGAGCAGCGTAAACCTTTAACCGATTCTCAGCGTGTCAAATTTACAAAAGAAATCAAGGGACTTAAAATCGAAATCACTCACTGTGGACAGATGCGTCGTAAATATCGGGTTTGCAATGTAACCAGACGACCGGCTCAAATGCAATCGTAAGTAGACCAACTCTGTTTTCTATTCTGAACAGAACTCATCAATTTAAATAACGTCCCTGTGTTAGTTTCCCTTTACAATTGGAGAATGGTCAAACGGTGGAATGTACAGTGGCGAAATATTTTCTTGACAAATATCGTATAAAATTACGATTTCCCCATTTGCCATGCCTACAGGTGGGCCAAGAGCATAAGCACACGTATTTGCCCCTGGAAGTATGTCATATCGTGGCTGGTCAGAGATGTATTAAAAAATTAACTGATATGCAAACATCGACCATGATTAAGGCTACGGCGCGTTCGGCGCCGGATCGTGAAAGAGAAATTAATAATTTGGTTAAACGAGCCGATTTTAATAATGACTCGTATGTGCAGGAATTTGGTTTAACCATTTCCAATTCCATGATGGAGGTTCGAGGACGGGTTCTACCCCCACCCAAATTACAATATGGTGGTCGCGTCTCAAGTATGACGGGTCAGGTAAGTCGTAAAAATTAAATTCTATATATTTGACATTACATGACATCATGCTTTTCTTTGCCTTACTAGCAACTATTCCCACCGCAAAATAAGGTGAGCTTGGCTTCACCCAATCAAGGCGTTTGGGACATGCGCGGTAAGCAATTCTTTACCGGCGTAGAAATACGTGTCTGGGCAATTGCGTGTTTTGCTCCACAACGCACCGTACGAGAAGATGCTCTACGCAATTTTACCGCTCAGTTGCAAAAGATCTCCAATGATGCTGGCATGCCTATTATTGGGCAGCCTTGTTTTTGTAAATATGCTACGGGGCCGGATCAAGTGGAACCCATGTTTAAGTATTTGAAACAGTCTTTTAGCGCTTTACAGCTAGTGGTGGTAGTATTGCCAGGCAAAACTCCAGTTTATGGTAACTTTGTCTCTTTTCATCTATTACTAAGATTTTAAATGAAATTATTTTTATTTTTGTATTTAAATGTTACAGCTGAGGTGAAACGTGTCGGTGATACAGTGTTAGGCATGGCTACACAATGTGTACAAGCGAAAAATGTGAATAAAACTTCACCGCAAACTCTCTCCAATTTGTGTCTCAAAATCAATGTGAAGCTAGGCGGCATTAACTCCATTCTGGTACCGTCGATACGTCCAAAAGTTTTCAATGAACCGGTTATATTTTTGGGTGCTGATGTTACCCATCCCCCAGCGGGTGATAATAAAAAACCTTCAATTGCAGCAGTTGTTGGTTCAATGGACGCTCATCCATCACGTTATGCCGCTACCGTGCGCGTACAACAACATCGCCAAGAGATTATTCAAGAGCTGAGCAGTATGGTGCGTGAACTGTTGATAATGTTTTATAAATCTACCGGTGGTTATAAACCGCATCGTATTATACTATATCGTGATGGTGTCTCCGAGGGGCAATTTCCACATGTACTACAACATGAATTGACAGCTATTAGAGAAGCTTGCATCAAATTGGAAGCCGAATATCGTCCGGGTATAACATTTATTGTTGTACAGAAACGCCATCATACGCGACTATTTTGTGCTGAGAAAAAAGAGCAAAGTGGCAAATCGGGCAATATACCAGCGGGCACTACAGTCGATGTGGGCATTACACATCCCACGGAATTTGACTTTTATTTGTGCAGTCATCAAGGTATTCAGGTACGGATCAAAGCGTAACATGAACCTTTTGTAAGATTTTTATATAAAAATTAACATTTTATATGTTTCCAGGGTACCAGCCGACCCTCCCATTATCACGTTTTATGGGATGACAATCATTTCGATTCGGATGAACTACAGTGTTTAACATATCAACTATGTCACACTTATGTACGATGTACTAGATCCGTATCCATACCAGCGCCTGCCTATTATGCTCATTTGGTAGCTTTCCGTGCCAGGTAATATTATATAATTAAGCAGCCTGTATAAAATCCCAACTAATCGTAAAATTATTTCATTCATAATTAGGTACCATTTGGTGGAGAAGGAACATGATTCGGGTGAGGGATCCCATCAAAGCAGTTGTTCGGATGATCGTACACCGGGAGCCATGGCCAGAGCCATTACCGTACACGCTGATACTAAGAAGGTTATGTATTTTGCTTAAAAATATTTCCTTTTTATAACAAAAACGATCACAACAACAACAAAAAAAAAACACAATTTACATAAAAATCGAATATAGCTACATAGGTTAGTCATTAGACGTCAAATTGAACAAGCCAAAAGCCTTGCACAGACATGAAATTCATTAAAAAAAAATATTTAAAAAAAGCAAGTGAAATGAAACAAATTTTATGTATTGATAACTGCAAATAATCCAACTCTCTCTCACACATTTAAGAAGAAGAGCAAACGTTAAACATCATGAGCAAAAAGTTTTTTTTTTTTAGTCAAGTAATCACTAATAAGTTTTTAAATTTAAGTTGAAACAAATGCAAACAACACACCTTTCCCTTTTATAAAGATAAAGATTTCTTTTCATTTTTTTTTAAACCTTAACACCTTATCTTACCCAAAGAGTCGTTGTTGTTGTTATTGCATCAACATTAGTTTACTTTCACATAAAAGAAAAAAAAAAAACGCGCTGAAAATAACGGGATCCCCCACACATACGCACACTTACATATATAAAATGTTGGCAATTATTGTTTTACTTTCAAATTTGCTAAATTACTTTCCTTTCTTATATAAACGAAATGATGTACTACACGCAACAGATATCGGGAACAATACCACTGAATCAAAATCAAAATCAAAATTGCAGAATACGGTTTCTGTAATGGTGGGTAATGTCAATGTTTGCAAAGGCAGAAAGACATTAACGTGGAGATCAGGGGTTTTTCAAGTTGGAAGAAGTGCAATTAAGCTATTTTGTTTCATCAGCTCCTGTTAATCCACAGCTTCTGACGGATAGGCAAAATTTTTATACAATTTATTTCATATTGGATTCGAAAAAATTAATAATTGTCATATCATTTTTTTGTAAGCGTTCTCTTCATAAGTATAAAGTTCATCAAGACTTGTAGGCACACATCACAAAGCAAAAATATATATATATATATATATATATATTTTTAACAACAACAATAACAAAGCAAAGACACAGTTCAAGTTAACATTTTGTTTTTCGTTTATTAGAACACACAAAACACATAACAATATAAAAAATTAAAAACAAGTAAAAAAAAAATCTAAATTTGGCTTAGACCAAATCTTAAATATCCTCCACATTTATATACAAATGGTGGGCGCGGCAAGTGCATGATTACGCCCTCTAATGTATGTATTACGTATCAGCTTGCACGTGGGGTCTTTCGCTGAGCATTGACATTTTGGTAATTGTGGTAGTGTTTGTTATCCGACCATGCGCATTTTTGGCATATTGAGGAATGGGATAATTATTAATATGTGCACTTAATTTTTGGGGCAGATAAATAGACTTTTGCTGATTGTGTGGACGTGATTCTTGACCGATTTTGTCCAATTTAAATAATGATCTGCATGCAGTAACTAAAAGTGTTTGCATAAAAGCTCAACAATTACGGATGTACATGCCCAGATCGATTCACTTTTTGTTGCTCTTGGTGGGTGTTGAAATGGTGTAACAGACTTACTGTAACCCCATTCTTTGTAGAGGGTATAAAGTTAGTTTAAATTCTTTCGTAAACCCACATACCCACTCAAAATGCACTTGTAATCAGTACGCTTTTGATTTTTGTACAAGACCAAAGTTGACAGGACTTCGTAAAATGGCTACATAATTGAATAAATTCGGGCTAACCAAATCAAATATTTAAAAAAAACTGCAATAAATTTATAAATTTAGTCATAAACATAAACAATCCCAACTAGAAATGTGCAAAAAAGGAACCAATTAACATCTGATAAAAAAAAAGTATTTTTATTATTATTGTAATAGTTTTTTTTTTTTTATTTCTTTACACGTCATTACCGGACAATTATATATATTTTTTTAAATAATTTTAATTGTACAACGTATAGTTTATATTTATACATCTCACTCTAACAACAATGACAAACAAGCGTATTTAAGAAAAACAAAAACAAAAACAAAAACAAAAAACATTTTTCAACTATACAAGGGATTTAAATATATTAATATTTACTTAGGTAATACCCGCGACGTATGTTCATCATTAAAGTGAAGAACAAACACACAGAAAAACCATTAATAATAATAGTAATTCAATAACATAATTATATATTTACTTGTAAGTAAAAAAAAATGTAATTTTAAGTTAAGCATTTAAATCATAACTTCTCAGAAGCAACTTGTAAACATTATTTGTAAAAAGTTTCTGCAACAAACAACTCTTCCGACATTGCTCTACGTATTTATCACTTTTTAGCATGTGGTTACAATAAATTTTAATATATTTTGTTTTATGCATTGGTGTCAGATAGACAGGCATGTTAAACTATGCTTCGATTATGGTTTGAATAATTTAACTATATATTTTAGCTGCGTTGGTTTATTTTTTCATTTTCCAAATAAACAATGAAAGAGTAACCGGCTTAAGCGAAAAATATGATATGAAAGGTACACCATAGACGGAAATTAATGCTCGCGGGCACTTGAATAGATGCGTAGGATTTTTTGCAATGATTTTCCTCTTTTTAAGTTTAGAAACAATTTTATGACGTTGTTGGATAAAAGAACCTACTGTGTATAATATAAAATAATTTTTTTTTTCTCAATTCCTGTATGTATAAACGGCAAATGCCACACCCACCTCCAATGATACCAATCTATTCAGAATCAAAATCTGAATTGATTTAACCATGTCCGTCTATTCATGTAGATTTGTGCGCAAGCTACAGGTCGCATTTTTTGAGATATTTTGATGAAATTTGGTACAAGGACATGCATTGACCCGAAGGGGAACCCTATTGAAAATGGACCATTTTTAGAATTCTTTCCAATATAAATTATTATTTTTTTTTATTTCATAAAGAAAGAAAAAAATTTTTGCAACATATCATTTTGAAATTTTTGAAAATACAAAAATAAAAAAAAATTAAAATTTTTATTTATCAAAGAAAAAAATTAAACTGAATAATATAGCAAGTGGTGTAGGGTATTTGATGGTCTATATACTATAATACTTTCACTTGTTTTGTTCCATTTTTGGATGCATTTTTTGCCTTTGATTATTGTTTATTCTTCCGATTTCATAAACAAACTAATGATGCAGTTTAATAAAACGATCTATTGTGTATAATAACATGTTTTTATAATTTGCATAAACTTTTATTTTTGGCAAATTTTTTAATCTAAAAACTTTTTTAAATTTATATATATATAATGATATCCATCTAGGAATTAAAAAAATATGATTTTATATTAAACACAATAGATCCTTTCCTGAAACTACGTCTCTAAAATGCTTCCATCGTTAAAAGAAAGCAATATTATTGCAGAGAAGAAAAGGTGCTGCAGAAAAGAAGACCTAACTTATGTGACTGAGTAGACGCACTCATAATATAATTTACACAATTTTACAAGTTTTTTTCTTCAAATAATATTATTTATTTGTCCAAAGGCCGCTAAGATATGGTAAAAAAAATAAAAAACGTTTAAGTAGCTTTAAAAATGATAGAAAAGGATTAAGATGAACATATATACATATATACATATATACGTATATATATATATATATTACAAATGGCTATAATTTAAGATGAATGTGATTAATTTGAATATATTATAAAATATATTAGGAAAGAATGACGTAGACAAAGAGTGAAAGTGAAAATGTCAACATCTTATATGGTTTCTTACTCAACACTTATGGTACATGAATTAAATTATTAATTACATATAGTAGAAAAGAATAAAACATTTAAAATTTTAACTGAAGAAACCAATGCTTTAAATGAATAATCGAAACGAAACAATGCATTAAATTAGCCGCTTAATTAATTAATCAATTAATATAATTACATATGTATTTCATATCAGTGTAGTGTGTATATATTTAATTAGAAGATTGCTTTTCAGTTTAATTGTATCCTTGTTTAAAAACACTTCAATTTGAAGAGAAGGCGTGACCAATCATTTAAATCAATGAATATATATTCAAACGTTTAATAAAAGTCAAGTAGACAAAAGAATGTTACCCATTATTTCTTAGAGAATAAATTATAAAAAGTAAGAAAATGAAAAGGAAAAAAAAAGTAAAATTAAGCAAAACATGTCTACGATCAAATAAAACCCAAAGCTTGATAAACTTGAATCAAGTTTGAATTAAACATAAAATATAGAAAACTTGATATTACAAATACAAAATCATTAATACATAAAATTTATTTCAATTAATTTTAAAAAAATGAGAATTGAAAATATCTTTAAATGTTTTATATCATAAATAATGAAACAAATATTAACTAAAAACAATGAATTTCTAAAAAACAAAAAACAAAAAACAAAAAACCATCATGCCAAACACTTAATTCCTTATTAAGCATTATGAAGCCCAAGAAATACTTACTCCATCAATTAATTTTCTTCCAATTATGTTTTCCCATCGTTTTAAGTTAACATTAAATATTAAATAAAATTAACTTAAATTGAATGCTTTGCATTGCATACACACATATACATAGATACAATACAATTTATCCATTTAGCCTGTAAACATTAAGAATAAAACTACTTTATACATAAATTATTCCAAAAAATTATCATTAATTTCTAAGTTTTTTCCATTCGATCATAACCGTACAACAATTACATATTATTAAAATAATAAAAATGCTGTATTTTGTGTTATATTCCCTCCTTGTATAATGTTAAAGAGATGAAACACAATATATAAGCAATATCAATATTAAACTATATATTGAAAAGAGTAAAAATCTTAAGAATTCTCACAAAAAATTTTCACATATCAAAGAAAATTTTTATTAAAATATTTCAAATCAATATTTGGCAACTTTTTAAAGCAATTTTTTCAAGAGAAGATATGCTAATGGAACGAAAATTGCCCGTAACTATAAAAAGATTCTATATTGCTTTTACGCAACATACTCGTCAAACCCGTTCACTTAATACCCATATCAAATAAATGAAATTATAAATCCACCATCCTGTGGCGCCTGCCATTTCAGATACAAAACGTTCATCATATTATACTCGTCAAGGTCTTTCATTTTATACTTATAACAAATTGATTGTGAAAAAATTGTTAATCCGCCATTTTTGTGGTCAGTCACTTATTATGCAATTCAGTATGATGATATTAAGCTTATCCCATTTTATTCTTCAAGACCTTTCATTTAATATCCATATTGAATAGATTTTGAAGACATTGGTAATCTATCATTTTAAGGCGATCGCCATTTTGAATATATCATAATAGCAAAGTATACTAAAATGCATTGTATGGTGTACAGAATAAAAAGCACATATGTGCTTAAGAATACCGAAATGTTCAAAAAATCAATTGTGAAATTCTTTAACGGACAGACATATAAATGATAATATTTTCTAATAATGTATCAAGCCGATTTACTTAAGTGAGTTTCTTTAAGATTTTATAATGTGTGTGAAAGAGAAGAGCAAAAGAAAATATGAAAACAAAACAAAACGTAACAGTAACTTGAGCCGGGAATGAATTTAATATTAATTAATTTAGAGTTAAATTAAACTAAAAAAAGAGAAACAACCCCATAACAAGCACACAATGGCATAAAATACAAATGAAAATCTCACTCCCAAATATTCAAACATACATAAGCATACAAATAAAATTTGGAATATAGAACAAAAAAAAAAAATAAAATAAATTAAAGTCACAACTAAGCAACTCACAACAAGTGTCAAGATATGACAGAGAAGGAAAAAACAGAAAAATTAAAATAAATTTGTAACGATATATGGGAATTATTGATAACTTTGATTCAAATTAAACTGAATGTGACTAAAAATTTTATATTAGAATTGATATAATAACAAAAAAAAAAAATGTGTCCCTTTAAATATATACAATACATAAACTTACATCTACACGTACGTTTACAATAAATGTTTCAAATAAATAGAGATTTACTATTAAATGTGACCATTACGAAGCCAAGAACACGACCACCACCACTATTACTACTATTTAACACAACTAAATGATAACAATAACAACTTTACTTTATACTTATTGTATATATATATATATATATAGTATACATGTTTTATGTAAACAGCAAATCATAACAACAATGCAATGTGTTTGTAAGAAATCGAGAATTTAGGTATTCAGAATGTAATAACATATGTGTATGTATGTCAAAAATAATAATGGTTATAAAATAAATCAAATCAAATCAAATCAAATTAATTATTAATTAAAATTTAATTATTTATAAACCACATAAAATGTTTTTTTCTTTCATGAGTCTAATCCAACACTATAAACCAATCATCACATTTTTCTAAAATTAACTTTCCAAAAGCTTACAGAAGATATTTTAAATGTAAGGAAACTATTTAGCGCACAATTCCACAATTTTTAATCCCCGGATTTTAATTTTTTTGTCAATTTTTTTTGCAACATTTTTGATTAAAATTTGATTAGTAATTTTCTCATTACATACAAAGCCAAGAAAATTTTCATTCATAAATATTTAAAAATTTGAAAATGTGAACATCAGGCGCGCAGAAGTGTTCAGTAAGCCAAGCTTAATTAAAAAAAATATTTTAAGTCTTATAGCTTTGAAACTACTGGACAAATTCTGTTCAAACTGTTTGAGAACACTTGTAAATTAATTCAGCTTTCCAACGAAGTATATTATGTGGGCGTGGCACCACTCATTTAGTTAATAAATAAGAAATATTAAAAAAGTAATTTTCTAAGAAAATGGACGGTGCCCCACCCATTAATTATCCCGATCCCCGAAAAGATGGAGAAATTTCCCACTCTTTGCAAAAAATTTGATCAAAATCGGAGCAGTAGTTTTCCAGTTATAAGCCAAGCAAATTCACTTTCATTCTTGTGTGTCGTAATTTTAAAAATCAACCCAAACATCAAAATGTGAGAAAAATACCAGGCGCCCAGAATGGCTCAGTAAGCAAATCTTGATTATAGATATTTTTTAAAGTCTTATGACTTGGAGACGGCTGCACCGATTTTGTTCAAACTTGTGGTGAAAGCTTGTAAATTAATTCAGCTTTCAGACGAAGGATAATTTGTGGGCGTGGCACCACCCATTTAGTAGATAAACGAGAAATATGATTTAAAAAGTCATTTTCTAATAAAATAGGCACTGACACGCCCATTAATTTATCAATCCCCACAGAGCTACAAAAATTTCCGAATGCTTGCAAAAAATTAGATCAAAATCGAAATTGTTGTTGAAAAGTTAGAAAGAAAACAATATAATCTTCTTTTTGGTGTGGTTGTTGTTATTGTTTATAGAATTTGACTAAATCAGTCGAAATATTTTTCATTCCACTTTGTCGAAATGTTCGTTTTCAAAATCCTACAGTTTTTGAAGCGCTGTGTGGATTTAGTTCAAACCAACTGCCCCTACCTGGAAAATTCTTCAGCTTTACAATAATATACATTTCATGGGCGTGGTACTGCCCACTTAATTATTATAGCCCATTTTACAAAGTATTCTTTTTTTCAAAAATGGGTCATCCTAGGTCCATGACTTTTAGAACAATGGATTCTTCTTTGAATTTAGAAAAAGGGGCGCAAAAATTTTCAGATCGATAGCAGCTACCGTTTTCGAGATATAAGCGTTCAAAGTTTTCATACTGAGATTGAATGGTTTCCATGCAACGCCATCTAGTAACTGAATGACTTCTTAATATAAACTAAATTATTTACGTTTTGCAACATCTCTGCTTTAGCAAAATTTACTTTGGACTTAAAGCTATTTCAACTAGATGGCGGTAACGAGATATGCAATTCTTTTACTAAATTTTCCAAATAATAACAACCATACTAAACATAAGGTGGTAGTTTTATTTATAACTTTTTTATTATATATATTTATTATTATTATAATTTTTTTTATTATAAACATCATGTAAATATGTATTAGATATTTCGTTCCGTTTTTATATCTACACACGAACTACATTCGGCTCAATGTTATCAACATGTGAATGACTGTTTTAATAAGAATAAAAATCCACCATTTAAAAACAAGGCAATGGAAGGTTTTACTTTCGTTTATGTAGGATGTGTTGTGTATT
Organism: Crataerina pallida; assembly: GCA_949710015.1. Classification (NCBI taxonomy): domain Eukaryota; kingdom Metazoa; phylum Arthropoda; class Insecta; order Diptera; family Hippoboscidae; genus Crataerina; species Crataerina pallida. Next base: position 6,608,011 of record OX453293.1, read on the forward strand.
TGGAATAACGAAAATTCATACAGTGACTTAATTACTTTGATGATTATTAAGAATTCTAAAGTGCTTTGAAGAAGCAGTACAGGAAAACGGATATATTGGTTGTATTTGTCCTATTACAGAGTTGTACTTGCATTCAATGGAATGCTACCAAGTAGATAAAATAAGATTGTTATATTGTTACTAGATGGCCATACTCGCTTATGTGCTTTTTATATAAAGGCTTGTGAAATTAAGCACCTAACACAATATGATAAAAAATAAAAATAAGATTTTATGAGTCATGTTTTTTTAATACCATGACGCATACATTTTTCTTCATCTGTCAGGTCACAGAAATGATTGATTCCCATGCTATAAGTAACTTCACCAGCTTCATACTTCTTATTATGTGTATCAATGAGCAGTTTATTTTGAGTGTACAATTTACGACGCATTTCATCTTCCGCAATGTCAGTATAGTTTTTGTTAAATTTTTCCTTTAGTAAACAAGAAGGCGTTATAATTCTATGCCTGTAATTTCATTGTTTCCATACCTTATATTCTTTCCATTCCACGTCTGTTACATTGACCATTTTTGATAATATTTAGTAATGAAACTCAGGAGTTACTGAATCACACCATACAATGTTGTACTTATTTCGTTCTATTTATAAAGTAAATAAAGGTAGTAATTATTTTGGTTGAGCTAATATAATGCGAATGGGTTTATAAACAAACGCTGTTTAATTAGATAAATTTATCCTAAAAAAATCATCGCTGCTTAATAGTTCAACAATGCGTACAGAATGTATATGTTTAAAAAAATCATTCGTTTTTAAATAAAACACGAGCATTTTTGTATAGAAATTTACTTTTATTTTGGAAAATTTTATTTGAAATTTCTTTAGTATTTATATATATAATTATTTTTTGTGATTGTGTAATGTATAATTCGTTTAATTGCTTATAATTTATGTACATGCTATGGCAGTATTTTTTTAATAATTCTTTTAATTTAAAGCCAAAATAGAGCACTTAGATTTTTTTTTTTTATATATATATCCAAAAAGTAAGGAAGTAAATAGTCCTCATAAAATGAATATACATAGGTGGGAAACGTATACCTTCGAGACCGCATGTGCTCTTCATGTATGCATTGATGGGCGTGGCATTAACAAATTTCTTTAATTCATGCAACAAAATGGGCGGTGCCATGCCCATAATGTGTAAATATCTGAAAAGCTACGAAAATTTCCGAATGTTTGCAAAAAATTAGATCAAAATCGAAATTGTTGTTGAAAAGTTATAAAGAAAACAATATAATCTTTTTGGTGTGGTTGTTGTTATTGTTTATAGAATTTGATTAAATCAGTCGACATATTTTTTATTCCACTTTGTCGAAATGTTCATCTTCAAAAGCCTATAGTTTTTGAAGCGCTGTGTGAATTTAGTTCAAACCAACAAAAATACACATTTCATGAGCGTGATACTGCCCACTTAATTGTAATAGCCCATTTTACAAAGTATTCTTTTTTTCGAAATCGGGTCATCCTAGGTTCTTGACCCCTAGAACAATGGATTTATTGAATTTAGAAAAAGGGGCGCAAAAATTTTTAGATCGATAGGAGCTACCGTTTCCGAGATATAAGCGTTCAGTTTTTATACTGAGATTAATTGGTTTCCATGCAATGCCATCTAGTAATTGAATGACTTGTTAATATATACTAGTCAGGTTTTATATCATCTCTTCTTTAGCAAAATTTACTACGTGCTTTCTGTTATTTCAACTAGATGGCGTTAGCTGTACAAAAATTATCGGCTGTCAATACAAGCATTTTACTAAAATTTAACAAACAATAACAACAACTACACCAAAATAATGGTAATATTGTTTTGTTTATAACTTTTCAACGCAACTTGGTTTTTGGTTAAAATTTTTGCACATTGGAAAATTTCTCTAACTCTTCCGAGATCTTTAATTAATGGGCGTAGCACCGCCCATTTTTTTAAAAAATGACTCAAAAATGTCCTTTTTCATTCTATATGCTTCGTTTGAAAGCTGAATTAATTTACGAATTTCCACAAAAAATTTGAGCTAAATCCGTCCAGCCGTTTCCAAGTTATAAAATCGTCCGATTAAACTCAAATTTGTCCCCAATTGTAATTTGTTTATCTTTAATGTAGTCTCCAATAGCACAAAAGTTCCCTACCTATGACATGCACTATGAATTCCAGAAAGCATCATCTTTCTCATGAGGATGTTTTTATATCATTTGAGGTTATGTGACACGATACTTGTTTTTATCTATGTATATTTAATTCATTTTTCAATGTATTTTCTTTAATAATTTCTGCAAACATATACATATACTATATATGTATGTATTAATAAATCTCATAATGAAGATTTTACGTTTCGTTTACATTTTGATTATGTGAAGCAATAAAAAATGTAAATTATTAAACTGTTCATAAAATAATTGTTGTTGTATGTCAAATATATCACATACATGGGTAGGCGTTTGAATTAAAAATGTTTTCTTAGCCTGTTCTCATTATTAATCAACTTTCAGAGAATATTTATTCATTTCGAGTTTAGAACCGAACTTCAATGCATTGTTAAAACGCGTCTCAGACAATTTCATTTTAATTAACGATTACGTGACGCCTATGTGTGTGTATGTGTGTATTGTATATTAAAGAAAAAGAAAAAAATTTATATAACTTTACAGTACAAGTATTTCTTTTGTTGTTTCCTTTAAAAATTTGTAATTCGATTTTTTTTCTTTTGTTTACACAGCTGCATGTTTGCGTCGTCTGCGTATTATACATATTTAATTGCTTTCTTTTTCTTTTTCGAATATATCTACACAATAAATATATTAAATAAGTGTAGGTTTCACAAATAATTCCCCTTACACGCAACTACACGGCCAAAGACGCCTAACCGCGTAATATAGAAAAAATAAATAAACAAACGAAATATTTTATATTTGTGTAAAAATTTGTTGTGTTTTGTTGTAATAATATAAGCTGCACATCAATAATTTTATTGAATTTGTTTTTTTTTTTTGTTTTCGTTTTTTTATCAAAGCCTCTCTCTTAGATATTCTTGCACTTGTTTAAGGTTTAAAAAAAAAAAAAAATTAAAAAATTCAAAAATTAATATTATTTATAAAAAATATCAAATGAAAAGTACAAACTTTTTTGCACCTTTCACTCTTGTTATGGTTGTTTTATGTCAAGGAGTTTACTAACACAAACATTTAGCATCGTCATCTTTAACGGCACTTTTACATCCTCCATCTTTCATTTTAAGTTATAATTAATTGGTCAAATTAGTTTTAATGTGATTGAAAACTTTTCATAGCTACAAGACATAATAGAGCATACAGGGATGTGGTCACTTCAATGTTAAACAACTTTTTGAATAAGATTTTTTGCAATAATTTTTTCCATCTTTAAGTTTAGAAACGATTTAACGATGCAGTGTGATAAAAGAATCTATTGTGTATAATATGAAATCATTTTTTTATAATTTCTATTATTGTTCTATTTTTTGCCAATTTTTTACTCCAACATTATCAAAAAAAGGTTCATTTTTTGTAAATAATTTCTGCAATAATTCGTTTTCCTTTGATGTTATAAACAATAAATGAATGCAGTTTGATGAAAGGGTCTATTACATATAATAGCAAATTTTTTTTATATAATGTCAGAGTAAAAAATTGGCAAAAAATAGAAAAATTTGTACAATTAAAAAAAAAAATTTATTTGCTATTATACACAATAGATTTATTCATTAAACTGCATCCTTGAATTCTAAACGCAAAGGCATCAAAATAATTGCAAAAAAAATAGTACTGAAGAAATTATTGGCTATTCAAGTGACCACCACTGTAAGTGTATACTACAATAATTGGTGGAGGATGTTGTGTAGAACGTGTTACGTTAGTAAAATAATTAATAAAATTTTATTTGTTTAATATCTGTTGAATATCTTTGTTTGTTTGTTTGTTGTTTTTCTTCTTCTTCTTGTTATAATTGAATATGATTTAATTGTTCTTTCTCTTGTATTAGAATGATGATGATGGTGGTGGTTGTTATTGTGGTGTTGGTGGTGGTACAAGTGGTCGTTGCCATAATGCTGCTGTTAAAATATTTTTGCTTTTTTTTTTTTTTTTTGTTAATAATATTTAAGCTTCAGGCTTCTTTTTTTCTTTCTTCTTTTTCAGGAAAGATGGTGTTCGAAGACCCTTTTTCTTCTTTTTGTCTTTCTTGGGTGATCCGTCCGTAGAGATATCCTGGAACCGTAATAGAAATTTGCCATCATAATATCGTTTGTGGTTTGGTTAGTAATTATCAAATACGATGATTATGTCGTATGCGGTATAAGTTTATGAATGATTGAATTAATTATGATTTTAATGATAGGCGGATACATCTGCTTTTTTCTTCTTAATAAAACTGATTCATATACATATAATTATATGATACTTACCTCTTTACTGCTATGTGAAAAAGTGCTTAAATGAGCTTCCGAATGATCACCATTTTGTACATTCTCACCTAAAAAAGCGAAATGGTTTTTTAGAAACTTTTTTTTAAAAAAAATGAACAATTTCTTATATATACATATATACTTTGGGTGTATAATTATGTTTGGATGATTTGTTTGGTGATTTGTTAGAAGGGAATGAATGTGAGTGAATACGGATTGTGGGGTTAGTATGAAAATATATTACTTGAAATACAAAAACAATTGCACACAACAACAACTTAACGAAATTAATGATTTAATGTACTAAAGAAAAAAAAAATACTACAATTACCTGTGTTAGCTTGTTTAGTTCTTATTGTACTTGCTTGAATTTCCCTGTTTCTCTCTTAATAACTCTGCTCAACTTGACTTGAGTTTAGGTAGGAATTTGTTTTATGTTCTGTGTCCTATACTTGGGATTTTTACTTAATTATTAAATAATTTGTTAATTTATTTCTAACTGTAAACAATTTTCTTTCTTAGCTTATAAATACACTCTTCTCGATGTATTCAAAATACAAAAACTGATAATTACAATAAACATTTGTGATCCATTAAATCCAATTCAATATTTCATTTGATTCATACATAAAAATATTAATAATTAATTAATAGAAAAATGCAAAACTTTGAACTATGTGTAGAATTGAAAAGGGAAGAGAATTAAAGAAAAATTTCAATTTCAATGTTTTTTATTAAACTTCATTTGGTGGTGGGGGGATCGTTTTAAAGGGCCCACATGCAATGAAGTGGTGCGCAGCTCATTGGCTATTTGTGTTATTTTCAATTTACAATCGCAAATGTTCTGTACGATGCTGTTGAGAAGGCATTCCAATTCATATTCCAGCAAAGCCAACGTATAGCGAAAGTGTGAGGCTTGCATACCTGGAATGTCTTTATAGGGAGACATAGTAAGCAAAGGTGGGGAGAGGGGTGTAGCAGAGCGCACATCGTATTGATCATACATTCTACCCCACAGATTAATGGATTCGGGCGCTGAAAGGCAACGTGTTGCTTGAGACATGGTATTCTCATAAAAATGACAATGATTTTTGTCGTGCTCTTGTTGCTGCTGATCTGCTATATCCTCGTCATTGGCCAACTGTTGGGCTATCAAGTTCACTTCATCATCAATCAGTTTTTGCAATTTAGCTTTGAACTCTTCTTCATGCATTTGCAAACTTCTGATACAATCTCTATTTTGTACTGAAACATTTATATGAATTTCTATGGCTGCTGCTTCGGAAGATGAGTGTGTGTGCGTCTCATGACTTGAGCATGTATTTCGAGAACTATTGGTATTATTATTTTTATCAGCAGTCTTTTTCATTGTCGGGGAGGCGCGTCTCTTTAAAGAGTTTACCGTTAAAATGACATGTTTATCAGTGTCATCATCGTTATAATATGATTGCATGCTAGTTATTTGTTCGGCTTCTGGTTTATGTGGATCGGGCACCACACCATCATCGGCCGCTTCAATTAGAGCTTCTCTTAAATTTCCAACTTTATAAAGACTATTGCTATCTGAAGTTTTTAAACCAAAACCAAAAATAGAACAATTATCTCCTGAATCGGTGGTATTGATAAAGTTCTCATGTTCTGGTTCTAAATCCACCGAATGGGTTCGAGAATTTGTTGGATATGTACCACTCACGGAGAGAAGAGAAGAATTATCTTCGGAATCTGTTTTCGAATTAACATTGCGGCGTCTAGAATGTTTCACTCCCGGCGAGGCCATAGCTTCCGTTGCCTTCTTGCTTTGCTTGTTAAGCAAATGCATTTCTTTGATGGATATATAAGAACCAGTCTTTTCCAAAACGTGAGAATTTGGAATTTTTTCATTTTCATTTTCATTTGCTTTGATTTTAGGGCATTTTAATTTGCCAACAGATAAATATCCACCAGTCTCCATATTTAAACGTCGTATAAAAGTGATCACTTTTTGTCGTTGCAACTCTACCGGCGTTAGCGAACAGACTGGATGTACGGTTATGTCTCTTTTATAGGTTAAGGGATAATTGAAACCATAATGTGAGACGGTACGATATGGCGGAGTGGTGGGTGGCGATATTGGCAAATCCTCAATTATACGCCCTTCCAAATATGAATCATTCAATTTCTCCTTCTGCAACACATCAATACCGCATGTGTGTTGCTGCAGCTGCTGCTGGTGGTGGTTGGGTAAGTTAACAGTTGGATATGTGTAATGGGGATATAACTCAATTTTGTATATCATATACACAAAAACTTCCGCCTGTTGTTGTTTTTGCGATAATTCCCATAAAAATGAATACTTTCTCACCAAATGCATTTCTGCTGATGAGTTGAGTATAGTGTAGGAGTTTTGCTTTATTGTTATGGCGGATAATGTCGCTATGGTTGGTACGAAAAAGAAACGTTGTTGTAATGAAATTTTCTATTAGGTCCCGTTTACACATAAACAAACACACGACGCACGAAAAGAGACAGACACGTTCTACGAAAACACAAATATCAAATTTACAAATTATCAATTTAAGCGGGCAGTACCACGCCCATAAAATATATGTTATTGTAAAGCTGAAGAATTTTCCAGGTACGGGCAGTTGATCTGAACTAAATCCGTCAATTTATAAGCGCGGCTCTGCTTATTTGTTTAGATGAAGCCACGCCCATAAAATATGCTTCATTTGAAAGCTGAGTTAATTTACAAAATTTTGATCGAAAGCCGTTCAGGCCGTTTTAAGGTTTGAATTGTTGAAGTTTGTTTAGCGCTATTCTTAAAGTTCGTACGTGAACGAGGAATTTTATGTGTACAGCTCATTTTGATATGAAATGGGCGACTTTTCCGGAATATCGTTTCATGATAGTTTAAAATTGTCAAGTGTAAGCTCTGTCACAGCGTATTGTTGCTTTACATATGTATATGGTTAAAATTAAAGTTATAACTTATTCCTGTCCAATTTTAATTGTGGCCTCCAATGGCAAAAAGATTCCTATACCTATACTAGAGTTCAATGTTCATTATGCATGGATATTTTTTATATCATAACTATTCTTAACCTACAGAAATACACGGAGTAAAAATTCTTCATCACAAAATTTTAAAACCAAAAATAATGGGAATTTTTTTATATTCACACATACATGAGCGCATAAGTTGATAATGGAAAATATTATTTCATTTCATTTACATTCACAAAATCCAAACTAAATAAGATTAATTTTAAATACATTTAATATGATAACAAACAAGTGAAGCAGTTACGTTTGACGCGTGGGCCAAATCTTCAATACCCACCATCACCAATGCACCAAAGCTTCCTTTATGATTTATTTAGGATGTGAAAAATTCTTTGAAAAAATGGCGACCAAGTTTTTCTTGCACTGTGAGTATGTTGATTGGCGGACAGACGGCCGGACAGGCATAGCTAGATCGAATATATGTACTTTGTGGGAATTCCGAACATTATGATGGTGGGCATACAAATTAAAATTATTTATGCATTTGATATTTTTAATAAGCATTGTGCACAAAAAAGGTTAAGATAACATAAAAGCATTGAAAATTTGTATTCATTTTAATAATAAAATAAAAGCACACTTCAGTGAGTTGAGTTCAGTAAATTTGAAAGAAAATAAAAAGCAATACATTCAAATACCGAAGAGGTTCAATTCAAAATTAAATAATTTTCATTAAAATCAATATGTATACATATATGTATGTATGTACATTTTCATTGGAGCTGGCAAAGAGAGAGTAAGAACGAATTATAAAAAGCGCAGAGTTCACAGTGACGACAATGACCTAAAATGCTATGCTTTGTATTTGGAAGGGGAGATAATTTCGCGCTTTTAAATATTTGCCAACAATATGGCGACTATTGCTGCTGCAGATTCAGTGGATTCAGTTGAAACTTTAAACTTCTGTCATGCCTTCAACTAATCTTTCGTTTGGGATATGGAAATTGTTACACTCTCCACACACTGATTTAACAGAATAGTTTCTCTCAATTCTGCATGTTCATTAATAATGTCCTGTTGAGTAGCCACACATTCGTCCATATTGCGAGCACATTTGGCTACACGATCACCAAAATCTTCCACTTTGCGTTTGTAGTTCTCTAAGCGAGGCTGTATTTGCTGAATTTCTTCGCCTAAAGCATTAATTTCAACATCTACCACTGTCGTTAACGATGACGAGGAAGTGTTCTCTGCGTCGGTGGCTGTTTCGTTATTAGTTTTTTGCTTTTTTTGTTGTTTCGGCCTTTGTCGGCGTCGTTTCGGTTGAATTTTCTGGTAATGCTTGGGGGAGGGAGGGGTATCCAACAGTGCTCTGGCAGGACTGTTTGACAAACTAACCCAAAATTTGGGCGAACCTTTAACTAATTTGGATTGAAAACTGTAAACGTCCACGGTTGCATCCGACGGCATCAAATTGTCAGCCCCATTGGGCTTGGATGTTATTGTTGAGGAAGTACTTTTTTTGATAATTGTGGAGGTAGTAGACGTCGTGTATTTAACAGATGCAGAATTATTTTTACCATATCCCGCTAGATTAATACCTTGCAATCGTTTGAGATTGGTAGTACTAGAAGGACGAGGTTTGGAGGCATTCCTTATATTCTCCAAAATAAAATTACGATTCATTTTTGGCGTCGTGCTAAATGAACTTTTTGACACCTTGGGTGAAATAATGTCGCGTGATGTATGGAGCGGTGGTAAGGTCGTAGATTTATCGTAGTGTTCCGCAGATGTGGAAGCATTTACATTAAAAGGGTCGCTAGTCAATGGTGAATTATCTCTTAAAGGTGTCAACGAGCGAGATTTGCGATAATTATAACCATGATCTCCAAACGTTGCTTGCGGTGTGGACGCATTAAAAGTTGCCATATTTTGTTTAATTATCGATTCCAGTTTAGAAGGCATCATCTTATTGCGTATGGAGTTTTCTATCTTATCAAATATTTCCTCGCTTTTATTCAATTGATTCAATTCAATTTTCTCTAAAATTTTTCGTTCCATTGGAGAAAACTGACGTGAATCATTTTCATTTTCTTTGTTATAATCATTTGCTTCTTGAACGGCGGTATTAAAATTACTTGGATCGGGGGATAAAATATTTATCGATTTATCTTTAACTTGCAAATTTTGTACTTTTTGTACAATATCCTCAAAATCGGTACTAACAGTCGAATTACTATCGATATCATCGGGTAAAATGTTTTCAAATTCTGCGGTTAAATTGGAGAAACTTTTCATTTGAGAGTAATTTTCGTTTTTATCGAGTCTTTCGTTGTGAATTGAGGACAATCCTCCGTCTTGGGGTTGTTGGGCATAAAGTTCAAAAATTTGGAAACTGGGTTTATAGCCTAACGTTGACCTGGCTCCAGGCAAATTGTCCAAATCATCGCATTTGTTGTCTGGCAATGTTTTGACTTTATTATCGATTTCATGATCTTGAGTAAAATTAGGTGCAAAGTTGGTGGTGGCACACGAACGATGCAAAAGATTTTCATTTGATGTGCTCGGTTCAGATACGTCGAACGTCTGCTGGGAAATAGAGTCGCAAACATCGTTCGTTTGCTTAATATAATCAGAGAGCACTTGATTTCTCGGCGATATCGTTTGTATTATACTGCGACCATGGAAAATTTCAGCATCAACAAAATTTCGCCGCTCTTCTTCCGCACCATCCATTTGGGAAGGAGCTGAAGAAGAGTGCTCGAAATTTTGCTGCTGCTGCTGCTGCTGCAGTTGTGTTTCATCAATTGCTGATTCCGTATCACTGTAAGCATTATCACGTAACGCTTGTTCGCGTACATCACAGCATGCCACATGGTCTTCCCATAATTCTTGAAACTCCAATTTACGCCTACTACGCTCACTACGATCCATTAAATGTCGCGAAACATTAGTCTCTAGTTCTTCTGCAACCGAATGGTCTTCATTAACCATTTCGGTTAATGCAGCCTCAGGTTGTGCTTCCGTCGACGCTGCAGTGTTGTGAGCATGATCGTGAACGGTTTTTAAGTTTTCATTTTCATCCTCTTGTACTTGTTCATTGTTTATATCCAACCAATTGCCAAATTCTAGAATTTCTGTAATGTTGACGCAATTTTCAAGCGCGTTATTTGGATTTAATTCGTTTGAATCCTGCTCCACCTCCAGCTGATTTACACTACTATTCAAATTCAATGCCTTTATATGACCCAACAGTAATTGCTTTGAAATAAATTTCTCTTTATTCTCCTTCCTTTCGAATTGAGGCAAAGTGTTCGGTGTAGGTAGCTGTTGGAGTGCGTTTTCAGACTCTGTGGAGAAATTCAAACGTGTCAACTTATCAATAAATGTTGAATTGAAAATGGAAGCTTCTGCAGATTTGGGAATTTGGTTTTTTGGGGCATTAGTGGTGGTGCTGCATAGGAGGTCATCGGAACTTTCGCGTTCTTCAACTTCAAGTAGGGGTTCCAAATTGAAGGGCATACCTATTGCATTACTCTCATTATTATTATCCACAAGTTCTGCATTATCCTTATTCGAATTTAAAATAAGTGATGATGATTCATTGCCAGCACCACTACCTAAAGTAATCAATTTTAAACAAACTGTATTCAGAGTAGAAGAGGGGCTGTTTAGAGCCGGATCTGGTTGATAATACTGATACTCGGCCAGATTGCGTAATTTGGTGCAATAATGGATCAGTTCCGGTTTCAATCGTACGAGCTGTTCAAAGCAATGTTCACACAATTCTAGATAACGCGGTGAAGCAAATATTTCTTCGTACGATATAGACCTACGCAATGGTATGTACTTTGATTCGCTGATTGAAGGGGGAATGTGTTTGTGTTCAGGCTGGGGTTCCTGAGGTAGATTAAATCCAAAATGGGATACGGTACGATAAGGGCTATGAGACTTACTATCCACACTACGAAAAATTCTGGAACGTTTTGGTGAAAAATCCACTCGTGTTCGTCGCATATTATAATATTTTTCTGGCGTTGAAAGTGTCGAGTCACTGCAGGGTGTTTGCTGGCAAAATGGTATATTCCAAATTAATTCAGGCTGGGTAACGTTGCTTTTCGGTTTCTGTATAGAATCGAGTATAGCCTCACAAATAACTGGAGTGCAGCACCGCGTAGATTTTTTGTAAACAGTTTGTGGAGTAATATAATCATAAATGTATCCAGCACTAAAATCGTCTCCGTTTGTCGGTAAAGTGTTTGTAGAAGTCGTATAATAAGGTAGTGCATTACACAACTGAGTGCATGAGTAAGTATTTGCTTTGACTGGAGTACAACCACTCCCTACCCCACCACCTGTGGCTGTAACAAATGACATGTATGGTGTGCTATAATCATTGTCGTTACTTGTACTCTGCGCTGCAAATTTATCTCTCTGCCGTTGGAACAATAATGAATCTGTTGTTAATTCATTTAATAAGGCTCGATTTTTTTGGGCATGCATTTCCCTTAATAACCGATTGCTGGCATTGCTTAAACGTTCAACGTCCGGTGACCAATAACGGGATTCGGTGTTGTTGGTGTCGTTGCCGTTGTCATTGATGAGCTCATTAGAGTGTTCATGAGATAGATATTGATTTTGATTTGGATTTGAATCTTGATTAAATGGCAATTCTTGTAATTCTTGAGCATCTACGTTATATAATGAATATGATTAGTAAGAGCGTTAAGGAGAAGGCCAATAAAATGAATAAAAACATAAGATCATAGAGTAACATCTACCATGGAGATTGGTCATCATTACAATAATTTAAAACCAATTTAAATATTGTAACGATTGGAAGTATATAAATTCTAGGAAACAGTGTGTATATTATGTTTGTTTAGGCGTTTACTACACACGCCCAAGTCCAAAAGTTTAAAAGTTTTTAAGTAAAGTTATGTAAATATTAAACAAACAAAAAACAAAACAAAAACCTAACAAAGTGATTTATTTTAAAAATGTGTTTCGAAACTTTTGACCTTGGGTGTGTGTACTAGGGGTTCCCAGTTTAACGGGGGGTTTTTGGAGCATGATTGCATGCGTGCATTCCAGGTGGGGGAATGAAACAATGAACCAAGTGCGCTGTTTTGTGAATTTCAACGAATTGATGTTGATGGGCGTAATACTATTTATCATAACATAAAACGTTACCTCGACCTGTTGGTGGCTTACGCATTGTAGCCGTATGGGAACGTTCACCGTTTATAAAACTTAAAGTTGCTACACAGCATGTGTGTTTTCGTTGTGTTTAGTTGAGAAATAGATCAAGAATATACAAAACAGATAAATTATAATAAAAGTAAATACAACACAAGATACAAACAAAACAGTGGAAAAGTTATATATTTACAGCAAACATTGTTAGTGGCGGACTGCAGAAAAGAAAGTTAACAGCTGAAAATGATATTGTAAATCAAAGGATGAATGTGTGCGTTTTCATATTCAAATCTCTAATATAAAGCAGCTGCAGTCTAATTCTTAATTTAAGTAAATTCAGCAGTCACAGCAGATTTACATAAAAAAAAAAGGAAGGAAGGAATCTTTGAATCTAAATTACCTAAATTAATACTAATTGTGCATGTATTGTAATTAAAAGATTTTATACAAAACAATTTTTTTTATGCTTTGGTTCGTTTTAATATGTGCGGCTAAGGTCGTGGTAAAAATATTTCACTGATGAAAGGACAAATGGTAACGAAGAACAAGCAAAAAAACTAAATTTGGCTTAAGCCAAATCTGAAATACCGTCCACATCTACATACAAGTGGTGGGGCGTAGCAGGTACATAATTACGCCTCTTACATATCAGTTGGCACACTGGCAGCGATTTTTTGTAAATTATAAGTGTGATGTATGGAACTTCACACCTCAATATTTGTGGTAAATGAAGAGATCGATTTTGTCCAATTTAGGTAGCGATCTACGTGCAGAAACTAGAAATGTCTGTCCAAAAACGACGATCACACGGACACGAAATGACAAACTTAATTCACTCTCCCGCTTAATGTGGAAGGTATAAAAAGAGAAAATATGAAAACAAGGTATAACGATTATAACACAGGTGTATGATTCATTTTCTACACACTAATTTGTTCTTTTGACTCTTTTCACTCACCTCTGCACTTTTACGCTCTACACACATTTAAGGATTTTATTTGTTCATTTTTATACAATATGCTGACTTTGTTATGTTGGTTTGAGAGAATACGTATAAATATCAGCTTGCTTGTTTGTTATATAGATAAAAGGGCAACTCCTGATGGTTGATGGTTGACACACCTAAATTTTTTCTTGCTGTTTGGTTGGGTCCTAATTATGTCTTTTTAGATCGATATTCTTTAACTAATAATAACGTTTTCACTAAGAACGAAATTTTCCCTGGGCGGGACACAATGCAATCTTTTACATATAATAAATATTTAGGTAAGGAAATGCCGTTATAATGCGGCGTTGCCAATTTACCTCAATTTGTTTCGATTTTTTTCTGGGAGCTAACTATTTAGAGGTAATTTCAATAAAAAACAAAGCAAACGGGATATATGTAAAAAAAAAAAAAGACTTGTGTATTAGAAATAGACAACAGATAATCTCATCATAAATGAGTGAGTAAGAAACAGAAATAACATAAAACACGCTACCAAGCAATCACGAGTATTTTAGCAAGAGACATTTTTAACAAGGAATTAACTAAAGTAGTCTTATTAATAGCGTTTAAGAATATATGAAGAACAAAAGAAAGAAAATACTTTAAATTTAAGTTATAGACTAAAACTGCAGCTGTTCTATTTTACATCTAAGGACAAGTGGTGGAGGGATAGGGTTAAACGGAGAATTTCTACCTGTGCGGAGTGCTATTAGTTAAGAGTGAAATTGAGACTAAAAAAAAAAAAAAACAACAGAGTACAGTTGTGGTGGTAGTAGTATATGTAGTAGTAGTAGTAGAGATGGCTGTAGAGGGATGTTGTTGGAAATTCATTTATAAAATCATTTAATACACGCCGTACAACACGTAGTGTCTAAAGAAGAATAGCAATTAACACTTTTTTTAGTGTTGTTTGATTGATTAGTAAAGAAAATTATAAAAATTGTATGGAGAATGCGTCCAACAGAAATAACAAGTGAGCCTCTCTAACGCCTAAAATGGTGGTGGTTTTTCCTACCGCATTGTTTTAACAATAGTTAATAATACGAGTAATAATAAAATAAATTTAAAAACGAAAGGTTCACGACCAAAAATATGAAATAAAAATAAAATAAAAAAATATATTAAAATTAATCATTTATAAATATAATAAATTTTGTTTAAGATCCCATCATAGGAAAGACAAATAAGCCAATACTATACTAAAAAAAACGTACATATAAATAAATTATAATATTTGGCAAAAGCAATACTCAAAAACATATTAATATAAATTTATAAAAACAATTTTGTAAGGAGACGGGCAAACAAAAGGGCAATAGCACAAAAAAAGATTAAAAAAAAACTAAACTTACCATCACTCAACACCACTTCGGGTTGACTGCGTGTGGGAGCCTGTTGTGTTTGTATTCTCATCACTTGGTGTTCTATAAAACAAAATGCAAAACCAAACAATTAAAGAAAAAGTACATGCAAGTCAAATCATAAACTATCTCCATATATAAGCATTTCTTTTTTCAAATCCTATTTGTGACAATTACCTGACATATCTTCTGGTTCTGATTGACTAACAACCGCAGTTGTAGTGGTTGTAGTTGTTGTTTCTTTAATTTGTTGTTGTGCGCCAGAAGTTTGTTGCGAACTTAAAGCCTCCGATTCAGAGAAATCTGTATCAGTATCTATATACAAAATGGAATAGAAATCGAATAAAGAAAAACTGATTTTTTATTTATTATTGCATTCTTTTACTTACATTCACCATGAATACTTTTCTTTTTGCGTTCAACGGTACGTTTATATTCGTTTAGCTCATCATCGGTTACACTATCGAATGGATTTTTGGCATATGGAGCCTTATAAACTGTAGCATTATGTTGGAAGTTACGCTGTATAATGCCCTTGGAAGCGGCACCCACTAAAACCACATGGTCACCAGCCGAACTAACGGTAGCGTCCTTAATACGATTGGCCTCATCCCAAGTGACACCATCCAATATATGTGATTGTGGACCAGCTGATATCTTATCGGCCCTACGATTATCTTTTATCTATATGTATATATACATGTGAATCTAGAAAATATTATATAAAATAATGCAAATACCTGTTGTTGCACACGTTTAAATTCCTTTGGATTTGTATTCACGGGCACAAATTGTAAGGGGTCCTCAATACGTACTGGTGTTGAATGTGTGGGTGATCCCTCAGCTACCCACTGAGGTATGGGTATTTAGGTATTTAGTGTAAAAGTTTTGTCATAATGTATGGAAATGAGAAAGAGAAAGAAATTATTTTTCAAAAGTTTTCAATTATTTATAAAAAAATTCATTTAGAGGAAAAACTTATACATAGAAAAGAAATTGATTCCATTTCATTTCTTTAAGTTCGAACATACTTTGCGCGCATTATACTTATAAGTTTAGTGGACTCTTTAAAATTCTGTGCGTTAATTCTTTAATTTTATAAAACTAGCGACAATATTATTGGCGTATATTTTGGTTTAGTTAATTAATTCATGATTCAAAGTGAAATAAAATAAGAGTTTAAAAAAAACGTTTAATAACAAAACAAAAAAAAAAGAAAATGTGATAATTTTGTGCCTATGAAATAAGAAATGTGACAGGATAAGGTGCGATATTCGTAACTTTTTCTAATAACGATCGAACAAACAATAAAACAACATGCACTTTACCGATACATATATAAAATGAGGTACAATTTACGTTAACTAAAATATTGTCGCTTCCATTTATTTTTGGAAAATTACATATTTTCTTTCTCTTTCTCTTATTGTGAATAATGTTGCACAAGAGGCAGGCAGGCAGGCACAAAATTATTAGAAAAAATTGTTGAAATTAAAATAAAATTTTTGAAATTTAATTTCTGAATGAAAAGTAATAAAATCTTATTTTAATTTTCATTTGATTTTATTTCACTTTATTTCTTGCACATATATTATAGAAAGAAGCAGCAGCAGCGGTAGTTTAATAGCTAGCATAACATTATAGAGACGTTCATATTTCATAATACGAATTGATGTGTAAAAATGTTTATATTCATTACTAGAGAGAGTTATTACTCAGTCGGTAAAAATGGTTCAATTTGTTACTTCAAATAAACATTAGTGTATGTGAAAAATACGCCTTTCAAGTACGCATGCAAAGGTGAATGCCCCTCATTAAACGTAATCACTTTAATATACTGCATATATATACCTTCATGTACTTTATTAAATGCATAATTATTCATTTAATTTAAGATTTGTTAACTAACTAAATTGTATATAATAGATGTCTTTTGTTATTAAGTCTAACTAAACAGCACTCGCTCATGGCAATTTGTTACAATAAAAAAAAAAATGCTAGCAATGAACTGATCAAAAGATCATTTGCAATAAAATGCTTTCGTTTTTTAATACTCTACATATAAGAAGGGAGTTTGTTGTTGTTGTTGGTTGAATTGCAACACCCGGAAAAGAGATTTCAGAGGGTCCACAAGGTATACAAACCAAAATCGTCCGTTTGCTTGTAACAAAGATGTAAAATAATCGAGAAATTCGCCCATGATCGAGGAAAAGTGCTCTTTTAGCTGCACATGCTTGGTTAATGAACACGCCCTCAACTTACCCAAAATATCTTAATTTGTCGCATTAACCCGATTTGTAAGTTGACAGACACTCTTCTTAGAAGGCACAATCACGCACGGTTTGTGTACAGATATGGACGATCTTTATAATTCGGCCTAAGCCAAGCATTTCTTTTTTACTTTCCAGATTTAAATCTAGCTGCTCAAATTGTTCAAACAGTTGGAGATGATTCCAAAAAACAAAAACAAAAGCAAACAAAAAATATTGCACTAAGTTTGTGCGAAGCGGTCTCATTTTCTTTTCTCTCTTTCTCTCTCTCTCTCTTTCTAATATTATTAATAGGCTTTTTCAAGTTATCTAATTTTCGGGTTGAACAAGGTTTTGCTGTTGTTCATGATGCTTATCTTCAAATGTGATAATCTCTACCTTAGTAATTTTCTTGGGATCGGGAGTACCAGTCTCCAATACCTCAACTTTTTGATAAACATTCGGTGAGTTCAACCAGCGACTGCGATCGCCACCTTTACGAAAATCTCCTCTCTTCCAAATCCTATACAAACAATTAATGAAAACGAAACAAAAGGTAATGAGTGCTGTTCGCAAAATATAAAGAACATGCACGTTTTCGTACCCTTGACGAAAGAGTTCTTCTTCTTCCAGTAAATAACCTAAAGATGAAACGGCCGGTGGCAGTTCGACATCATTTTTCGGCTTTGGTGGTTCACTTTTAACCAATGGATGACGATAAATGTAACCGGTACGGAAGCCAGCATTGTCTAGCATGCGCATTAAAGCCTCAAATTCGGCACCACCTACCCGCCACTTGGGTATACCTACTCCTACTACTTTAGATGCCTTGGCAGTGTTGTCGTCTTCTTCGGCTTTACCATCACTTGTTACAGCTGCTGCAGCAGCTGTGGAGCTGTGTTTCTTGTCCAAGTCTTCGGGTGGTCGGCGTGCATGTTCATAAATAGTTTTACGCGTTTCTTCGGGTATCAAAACCAAATTATCCACGCCGACGGGCAGTAGTTTGAGTTGTGTTTCACAGGCCCGTACAATGTGGCAGGCGGCAAAGAATGCTTCCTCGATTGTTTCACCACAGCACAGGGCACCGTGATTGGTCAGTAGCATAACCTTTGAGTTGGGACCCAAGTTGCGGACCAATTTGTTGCGCTCCTCTTCATCGAAGAGGTAGCCAGTGTAGGCGTATGTGGTCACCTCACCCAATACACAAGCATCCTTTGTTATAGGCAGTAAACCGGTTCTAGTCGATGCTATAGCCACAACAGGACTGCAGCCAATGTAAATAGCACACCGTATGTCGGGACGTGCTGCATGCACCACCGAATGCAGGACGAAATCTACAGCAACAATCATAACATTTTTCATAGATGACTACTTTATAAAGCGAATCTGAACTTACGAGTTTTATTAATGCCAAAATTGGTGGTGCCTTGTTCGACAATTTGACCTTGCATGTCGACTTTATTCAAGGCCGAGGCAGTGATTTCATTGTATAGCAAACCATATGGATTCACCAAGAAGTACTCCTGATCCACTTTAAGGCGAGCCGTTATCTGAGCACCCAAACCCTGCGTCCAACCGTATAAATCTAACAAACGGAATGTGGCTGCCAATTTGCAGCGCAGTATCTTCTCGCCTTTGGCATAACCCATCGATTCTACGCCACGTATATCATTGATGGGCAACAGACAGCTGGAACCTCTGAACATGCTGCCCACACGTGACATGGGTATACCGACAATGTCGGACAGTTGCTGCAAGATACCCGACGTGCCACCATCACGTGCCGAATCAACAATGCGCTCCAACTCTTCACGAAAAAGTTTCGAACTCATTATGGCCTCAACACGTTTGCGTCGCTCCATTTCACGCATATCCTAATCAAGCACACACACACACAGATGATTAATGAGATAATCGATGAATGCAGTTTTTAATTGAATCAACCTACTTGCTCGATATCCGCTGGTCGAACCTTACTGCTGTCATCCTCTTCAGCTGCCAACATATCCAAACCATTTTGCGGTGGTGTAGGTTGCTCTACTTCAGTCATTTTTCAATAAAACAGTTAACTGCTCTCCTTATGTTATTTTTGTGCTTCGTTTCCTCTTCCCTTTAACTTCTCAATGGCTAGTAAGTATTTTTTTTGGAGATTTTGGAGACAGAAAATCTGGAAAACATTAAAAATAAATGAAATATTAGATTAAATGATTCCTTTTTTTTAATTTTCTCATATTTTTCCACACACCACACACCCTGACCAAGTCTTCTAAAGTTGATTGGCGTCCGTTTTTGCGAGCACGCACACTTATCCTGTCATGATTATTGTAACCAATCCTATTAACTGAAACACTTTCTCTCACTGTGCTGCTGTACACAAATGAAAGGCGCAGGTCCTCTCGCTTGTTGCAATGAGAATATGCAACGCTGAGTAGGTAGTCAATGGGAGAAAGCATAAATAGAGAGTCCGTCCTTACAATGCAATAAACACAAACTGTTTTAAGGGTGGTCCCGATTGGAGTTCAACCATATGAAGTGATGACCTCAGCTTTTGTGTATGTATGTATAGATGATTATAGTCATTTATGTTGGGCCCAATTAGGCCCAATAGATTTTCAGGCGCCATTTAAATATTTCATTACTACATAAACAACAGTAGAGTAGGATTTTTCCACATAAGCTTTCATCTACTGCAATTCCATCCCCCCTCAATTTATGAGAAGCTCTTGTGTAGAATTATCCCCATTAAAATTTGACACATTGAATTTTTTAAGTTAATCAATGTGCAACATTTTCAATTTTTCAAAATAAATTCAAAGTTCAACTCATTGATTATTTTTACTCTACGGTACGTGAACAAAGAATTTCAAAAATAAAAAAACAGAAACAAAAAAGAATTAGAGAACGAGATCAGGGGCGTTTTCATTATCAGCACCATACAAATGACAATCATATCATAAGTGCGGATACACACACACACACACACACACACACACACACACACACACACACACACACACACACACACACACACACACACACACACACACACACACACACACACACACACACACACACACACACACACGCACACGCACACACACACACACACACACACACGCACACACACACACACACACACACACACACACACACACACGCACACACACACGCACACACGCACACGCACACGCACACACGCACACGCACACGCACACACACACACACACACACACACACACACACACACACACACACACACACACGCACACACACACACACACACACACACACACACACACACACACACACACACACACACACACACACACACACACACACACACACACACACACACACACACACACACACACACACACACACACACACACACACACACACACACACACACACACACACACACACACACACACACACACACACACACACACACACACACACACACACACACACACACACACACACACACACACACACACACACACACACACACACACACACACACACACACACACAGAGAGAGACGGTTGCCTATTGCACATAATCTTCGTAACTGATACAATTGGCGGTGAGCAATATATAAGTTGGAGATGCACTAAGATAGTCATTCCGTATGCAACACCTATGCAGTGAAAGGCTTTAAAATATGTATAGATCTAACCATGTCTGTACGTACGTCCACATATATCCACGTCCACGTTAGTGTACCACGCCTACCAAGATTTTTGGTCAAAACCAAACGTATCTTTATTTTTACTTGATTTACATAATAATGAATAAAACAACAAAAATAATATAAAAAAATTTTGGTGCATTATAACAAATAATATGAATATGCAAGTGGGCGCACATACCCATGTGTACATAAATATAATAATGAAAATAAAAAAAATTTTAAACAACAACAACAAATGGAAATAATTGTTTTATTCTCTTTTATCAATAACTGCTGTCTAATTGGATTTTCTACCCATTGACTGGCAGAGGCTGGTTTCATGTAAAGTTTATTGACCTCATGTCGCTGGTTAGACATTAGATAGTAGGTGTTGTATATGAAAATACAACAACATGTATATCGTTCAATACATCAGATATGTATGGTAAATAAAAAAGCCATGGTTACGCGTACGTAGGCACCAAAATAATGAATGCCTTCCACCACAAAACTTTACTTTAGTGTTAAGAGTAAGTAAACGTAAACTGATAAAATTTTGTTTGTTGTTTTTTTTTTTGTTATTATTATACGTACAAATATTATTCACCCTGACACATCGAGGCGGACCGGCTGAATGAGTAAGTGATTGACTAATATTGTATTTGACCTTTATTTTCTATTTTAATGATTTTTGATCGGAAACACTGCGTATATGTGTGTGTGTATTTATTTTTGGGTATGTTAGTGGCGGTTTTTCGCAATATTTTGAGAAATTACAACAAAATTAAAAAAAAAAAAAAAGAAAGTGCACATTTTTCAATGATTACTTTATCTAGAAGATAAGAAAATCATTTTATTGTATATACCAAAAAGTCACGCCCGACATATCAATCGCAATACGATTTTCACTAATATATTAATCAGGAATATATATAGTTTTGTAAGATATCTGTTATGTTATATACAAGTCTGATTTTTTTCAAGTACTGTTATAGTTATAGGTAACGAAATTACCGCTACCCTCCTCATTAGAGCCCAGCCTATTACGGATGGAAAAATTCATGGTTGGTGTAAATCGGTGTAATCGACAATTACATATTAACACTTGCTTGTTGTTATTGTTTAAAAAAAAGTGCACTGGCTCGAAATAAAGCTCTTGCCATTGTACATACTAGTGCATGCGCACTGTATCTGTTTATGAAATTTACAAGTATGTTGGGGTGATAATTTTGCTTTTTTTTCTCTATGGTGCAAAAGCCACAGGCACCCATGCATGGCTTACTCATCACTCAGTTTTCAAAATTTTGTAGGATTTGCTTATAATTTCAACGTAAAATGCACGCATTTGTATACAATTTCAATGCTATAATCAAATTGTATAAATTTAATTGAAATTTCATGGCGTATAATCTGGAATGCCATACTGTGTACACTATACTATATGCAGTGTACATGTTTATAATACATTATAGTAAACAATGATATCATAATAATATAGTTTTCGAAGTAGAATATATCACATGCATAGCTTTGGGTGTGATAGTGTAATCTCCTTATAATTTTCTATACTTTCTTCACACATTACAAATTGATCATTGTAATTTAGTTATAAATATATATATATAGATGGTGCTTATTCCAATCAGAGAGTAAAAATCCGTAGAAGAGATAAAATTCTGACGTAACATTTCATTACCGCCCTAATCAGATCGCAATTGTTTCATTTTGTGCGTTGAAGAAATATAATGAAAGAGAATGTAGAGTATTCAAAATTCAGTGTGCATCTGAACAGCTGTTAGTTAATACACTGTCTACATAAGATGGAGCGTTTATCATTCCAAGAACGAGACGTCAAAAACCCTACAAGGCCCCAAATTTACAAAAAACCTTATAAAGCGTAATCATAAATGTGCCACGCCCACATCAGTTATGTCCATGTATAGAGTATTTAAGATTTGATGTAAGCCAACATTTACTTCTTTTACTTGGTACTGTTATCACATGCATAACTATTGCATAATATTTAACGCAGACTCTATATATAATCTTGGGCGCGAGATTAATTCATTCAATTCTCATTCATAAAATTCTTTTCATATTTTCTGCTATATGTTCTACTTTTAGAGGATGATTTAATTTTTCACTACTACAAACGCACATTATTCGCTTTAGATAAATTAGAATGGTTTTTAGAGAGAGGAACCAAAGTGCACATCGTTAACAGATATAGAATTATGTGACCAAACTGTATCAAAATCGATCATGCACGACTCTATTCGAGTAAAACAATTTATGCTATAATTTGAAAATACGACATTATCTGCATGAAAATGGTCACTCCCAACAGGAGCTTATCTTTTGAGTCAAAACTTTATTCGTTGTATTGTAGAGAGTGAGATAAACGAATGTAGTCAAATTCACTCAGAATATTATTATGAATTAATAAGCATAAAACTAAGGTAGGCCTACCTTGTTACGACCATCTGTGTAAAAATTTGCTAAACTCCCCTGTACAACAAGTTCTCTCAAGTTTCTAAAGTTGAATGATAACTTGTTGTCTCTCTCTTTGAAAATAAAGCGATTTTAATGTCTTTTTACTTTTTTTGTTTTTTTTTGCTGTACATTTATACGTTTGTTGACTGAATAAACATTTCGTTTTATAGAAACTTGGATCGTAAATAATTGACGACCTACATTGCATGTAGATTTAAAGGCTTTACAAAACAATTTTTTTTATGTCCATATTAAAGTTGAACAATGTATTCTTGTAAAAAAAAAAAAAAGTAAATAATAATTGGTTTCAAGTAAGTAAAATTTTTAAATCGTATATGATTTGTGTTATTGTGGTTGACGCCGTTAAAATGACTCGTGCTGGCGAATTGTGCTTAGAATTTAATTTTGGTAACATGAAGCGCACCCACCACTCAAAATTTCAATATATTATTCAACTCATGCCATTTCCAAAGCATGAACGAAAATATTTATTTTTTTGGTTTTCACCTGTGCGTTGAATATATGGAGAATACATTTCTTTATATGTATGTATATGTAGTAAAAGCCTCCATTTTACATACATTATTTATTTATTGCAAAAATTAAACATCTTCTATTTGATACCAACAGTGTAGTGTTTGTTTGAATTCTAATAAAAAGTGAAAATGTTTACATTTTTGTTTACACTGTAATGAAAATATTTTTGAAATCTGTTTACAATGAAAGCAAAAAGAACTAAAATTGGTTTAGGCCAAAATCTTAAATACCCTTCACATCTACATACATAGAAACCGTGGGCGTGGCAGATACATGATTGTGCCATATATTAGTGTATATATTATGTATTAACTAGCGAATCGTTATACGCTTTATAAGATTTTTTTTTATAAATTGTAAGCGTGGCTCTTATCATTTTGCCCAATGTAAATAGCGATCTGCGTATAGAAAGTGTCAACACCTTGTCTAGATCGACTTGGTTGATGATGCTGATCAAGGTAAGCCCCCATCGTATATGAAGAGTATAAAAAAAGCGAGAATCAGTTTGGCGCTGTTTTGATTTCTTTGAATATAATTTTATTAGTTTTTGGCAACTTTCCAATTCAATTTCACTCTTAAGAATCTGCATTCTCTAAAGTTTTTTTTATATAGTCGTTGACGTAGCGTCTACTTGTGCAATTATGTTTGGATGTTTGGATATAATATTTTAAATATTTTGCATTATTTTTATGCTCATTACATATCCCTAGGTTGGGGGGTCCATAGCACATTGTCAAAGCGTTTGCAAAGTCCAGAAGCAAGCGTCGAAGAACCAGCAAAGTATGTATTGAGTTTTTCCTAACGGAGACTCGATCGACTTTTTGTGCTTTGTCACAGCCAACTTGAATTTTATATATTTTAATCAATTATTATAAATAACGCTCAATTCTACAGAATATTGTTATCAATTGGATAAATTGTATGAAACATTCCGGGCTATAGGAACCAAAGCGATTAACTTTCTTTATTAATCAATCAATTTAGCTTAAGACAACGTGGCAACAATTTTCATGGCTGTATAAATAATAAATAGCGTATTGTACGAACAGGATCATAATTATTCCACCGTGTTATGCGAATCCGTCTTATATGAACTCATGCTACAAAAGGCTCTACAGTACTGCAGTACTGTTTATACATATTGTAAACCGCTCTTGAATGTACGAAAATTTTTAAAACAAAGATCTATCAGTGAGAGAATCTCGACCACTCCTGAAATGAAATATAACAGGAAACACCCAAACAACTTGCAAAACTAAAAATGAGCGTACAATTACAGAAC